>CM021109.1:426783578-427048930 GCA_007115665.2 Sequoiadendron giganteum | reverse complement strand
ACAATAGTACATAAGGTTACAATTACAAAATTTCACGTCATAAACATAAGAGGGATGAATAACTGATACGTAATGAGATATTACAATGCAAGGAATTACAACAAGAACCGTGAGCTGTCCATCTGGATGTCTCACCACCAAGTGCTGAAGATAGATGGGGACCCAATGGTTTTGGTGCATGTTCCACCCAACCAAGTGGTACCCGAAGGCCCACCCCCCATGCTAGGAGATAGTAAAAAAGTAACATGGACAAATATCTACAACCACTAACCAAAGATAGACTCATACTGACTCGTACTGATATAACCAAATATATGAACTAACAAGTACAACCCAATCACCATACAAGTACAAATCAAGTATAACTCCAACATCACTGACATAGGTCACACATTGCTTCTAGACATAAAGTAGATCAAGTATGTTCACAGAACCATACATATAAAATAATTAACAACAGTTGTCCTAGATAGAGTGTCATCGCATAGTAGTCATGAGATCTCCTCTGGGCATCCTTCATAGGCTCTGGTAATCCTGGTGGCCTCAACTGAATCCTGACACTCATACTCACTCATGTGGCATCAAATACCTCTTGTACTGACAAGATAAATGACTATGCCATTCCAAGCCTTTTCACTCATCCCAAGTCTATACGATCCCTTGTGTCTATGAGTGAGGATTAAATTATCTTGATTAGTGTGAACTGCATCCTAATCATCTAAGTACATTAATTTAATTATCACTTGATTAACTCACTTCTGAAGGTTACCTGATTTACCACTTTGGGCTCCGACCCCTAACAAAAGCCACTCTTCTATTTGACAACACACACCCAAACAATCCACCAAGGGAAACAAAAGTGCATATCAACTAGGCATCATAATCCACTCCAAAACAATGAGAAAACAAAAGATAGAACTCACTCCAAACATCTTGGAGGCAACAATCACATAGTCCACTCCTTTCACAAGAGGTACAAAAGATCCCCGTTCAAGGAAACCGAGTAAACTGAAAAGACGCCATGCACTACCCAAGGGAAAACAATTGGATGACATAAAGGTTCAACAACCCACATCCTCTAAGTTCTCCTGGAAGACTTATAATTTAGGACTAACACTAAATCCCAAAACCAACAATGCAACTTGACGACATAGCAACAAAAGCATTCAAGTCATTAATCAATTATAATATTTGGATTTCCTAAATCCATACTCATTCAATAGGTAGTGTTGACAAAGTCAAAGACACGATAACTAGATCATCTAAAATAATCATAACCCCTATTTCCCCTTTCATTATTGGAAATCTAAAACAATTAAACTTACTTCCCTTTACTAAATACAGAGAATTAAATCCTTTAAGATAATCATGAGGAAGATACTACTTTTGGATATACTAAATCCATATCTCTTTCATAATCCAATCACAATGATTTAATTAATCTAAATAGAAATTAATAAATAACATAATTGATTGCCTCATCAATAAAACAACTTCTTAATTTACTTTTAAATCGACACAAATCCATGCAAGTAAACTCTTTCCATTTCCTAACCAAATCTTACATTTCATTCAATTTCCTATTTAGAACATACAATCACTTTAATATAATAAAATATCGTTTCTCTACCCATTTACCCATATACACTAATCAATCCATTTTAAATCTCTATTCAATTTCCTATTTAGAACATGCAATCTCTTTAATATAATAAAATATCGTTTCTCTATCCACTTACCCATATACACTAATCAATCCATTTTAAATCTCTATTCAATAATATATTGCATACATCTTATTAAAACGAAATACGATAATGAATTTTACCCTTAACATATTTTTATATGCTCCATATTATATATACACCAAACATATATATTAATAAACTCAATTATATAGATTCTATAATATTCCAATCACAATGATTAATTTGCTCTATGGAAATAAAACATAATAACTATTGCCCTTTCAAAATTAATTGAAAAAACACTAAATAAGTGCCTTTATAATAAAGGATAGATTAGTTCAAATAATTTAAGTCAAATCCATTGTTTTCCTTTAAAATTAACATAAATCTTCTACAATAATTCTTTTCAATTTCCTAACCCAAACCTTATATTTCTTCTAGTTTTCCAACAACACCCTATGTTAATCTCATCTAAAAGTTTCCCTTTCCAACTCTTATTACATACATCCATTTATTCAAACCATAAAATATACATTCTCAACAAATAAATTGTTCAAATAGAAAATGATTAAATTAAAATAATTAATTGTCTCTTCATAATAATCAATTCCTGAATTTACTTTTAAAACAACATGATCCCATGCACTACAAAGAGAATTCACAATAGGTTGACATCACAACGACAACCCTCACAAACAATAGACCTTCTGGAAGACTTATAAACTAACAGGTATTCAACCCATTCTCAAAGCATAAACACGAAAGACATAATCATTGAAGGCAATAGAAGAAACTACATTTGGATACTCTAAATCCATTTCTCATTTCATTACGTAATTCATTATATCGATAAAACTGAATTAAGAATTCATCTTTTCAGATAGGGAGAAATTACACTAATATTTTATTCTCTAATTGTTCTTAACAAAATAAGTATTTTCAACTATAACTCAAAACATTTCGCTTTAAATTAAATAACCAATTGCCCTTGCAAATTAAATCATTATAAAATTAATCAAATTAACATTTGGTCTCTTCCATAACTTATTGTGTTAAAATAAGATCAATATTTGGACTATAACCCAATATCATATATATATTTTTCCAATTAAATCAAATTAATAATTGGACCTTTTACACATGAATTTAAATTCCACAATTAAATTTTAAATTATGCATTCTTTAAATCAAATATTTAACTCCTTCAATTAAACTTTAACATGCCATTTTAAAATAAACAATAATTTCCCATATGTTTATAATTTTAATTCCACTAATCTAATATACAAATTTTATTTAAAATAATATAAATAAATATAATACTTTAATATTATAAATTATAATATAAAATATTATTAAATAATATTTTAATATTATAATAACAATACATAAAATATTAATATTTATAAATATCAATTTATTATTATTTTATTATCAGAGCAGCCATGGGAAAATAACTTAATAGCAGTCTCGTGTTTCAAGCATAACTCAAAAACTACGATCTGGGTATTTGCGATTTTTTGACAAAGATAAGAAAATTCCAAGATGCAGAAACCCTTTAAATTTCCTGACAACCCAAGTTGTCTAAGTGGAGTTATATGCGACTCAACCATACCATTTTACCATGAAAAAATATAACTACCCTGCGGATTTTAAAATCCAATTTTTAATAATAAACAAAGGGTTTCATTTTCTAAAAATATTCTAAATGCATTGTTCAATCTCTATGTTTGATTTCAATAACAACATAATCGATTTCCCCAAATAATTTAAATTCAATTGAGGTTTTCGCAATTTTCACTCAAAAATTTTCACAAGCAAAGGCTATAAATTTATTTAATTCTTTTCTTCTAATATCAAATTTGTTTTCTAAAACAGATTTAACAAACAAATCTTTAATCACTACTATTTAAAAAAAAACAATCAAGAACAATAAAACACAAAGAGGAAAACCTGGTACAAGAAGCTACAGGAAGAGATGAATTTCTGATGCAAGCCTCCTCCAAAGATTTCCTGAATTTTCTTCAATCCTCCAATGAATCCAATCCAAAACCCAACAAATGCAAACAATCTTTCCTTCAATCAATTCTACAATCAAAACTTTCTTCAAACCCTTCTTGTGCAATTTTCCAAAATTTCTTCTCTGCTGTAAAAATGTATTTTTTTTCTAAAACTTTTTCCCTGCCCTAAAATTAAAACATGCATTCATTATAAAACAAAAATACCTAATACAACCCTAATTCACATTACATGCAAATTAGATATTTCAATTTCAATTTCAATTTCAATTTCAATTTCGAAAACCCACTTTCAATTTAAAATGCAATTTCAAATAATAAATTAATTTCCAAACTTGCAACTAATTTCCCAAATAAACATTTAATTACAATTTCTAATTTAATTCCCACACGTTGAAATTAAATTCCAAAATTAATTTTAATTATTTTATTTCCTTTCATTCTCTTGCATCACGTTTAATTAATTAATTTAATTATTTAATAACTAAATTCGACCCCTTTGGATTAAATTTAATTAATTAAATAATTTAAATATAATTAATTAAATAATTTAAATATAATTAATTAAATAATTTAAATATAATTAATTAATTTAAATATAAACTTTTATCCACATCGCATTATTTAAATTAAATAACCATCAACATGATTTAAATGCAATTATTCTAAATATCTATTTCCCAATCAAGAATCCTTCAGAATTAAATAACATTAAAGCAAGACAGATAATGACTCGACACACACAACTGACGACACACTAAGGCTAGGGTGTAAACTTGACACATGTTACCTAGCTACTATCTCTCATTCAACTTAACTGTTGGATCGACACGCTTGAACCTGTGAAACCAGGTGGAGTCGATGTCATGTACCTGCAATCCTGAAACAAGTAAACAACATCATACAATATATCCAACATATAATACACACCGTGAAGAAGAAATTACGGATTCGTAGGGCGCTCGCAAGCGAGTGATGCGAAACCGTCCTCTTCACCAATACACTCATCGAAACTGACACTTTCATCATAATCCAGTAATCTCATAATAACATCTCATGTTAACTCTACAACATCATTAATCCATAATGCATGTGAAACAATAATCAGATAACTACATCCCACAATAATAGTTGTAGCTCAATAGTGGCGATCAAAACATCATAACAAAATGTATCCAATATCAAAGTAACTGCAACCAAACATAGCATAAAACAACTTGAACAAGAAACAAAACGGAGGGGTATTACAATGATTACCATCTTGGGATATATTTTGAGTTTCATCAATAGACAAATTTATAGCATGTTTTATGTATGCCATCCATTAATCATGTTATATGTATTAATATGATATACTCAATAAATTTATACTGAATAAGAATAGAACATTTTATTTTACAATAAGAGTTTACATGAATGAGGAAATTTTAGAAGTTACATGATGGAGTACATAGTATATAAACTTGCATTAGCTCCTTATAATGCTTCGTGCAAAATTTTATCTATAGTTTTAACCATGTTATTTATTAGAAATGTATTTATCTAATTTATAATTAAAATAATTGATAAGATTTAGAAACTATGAAATTAAATTATAGCTGAAATTAAAGTGAAACATATTATTATCATATTGATAGGTGAAATTAAAGTGAAATATATTTATTATGCTATTGATAGTGTTACATCCACACTTATTTAACTGATAATTTTTGGCAAGTTATGATGTAGATTCAACTTAAGCTACAACAACTAAATTATTGGGGGAGAAATGTTATGAAACTTTTTTCCCAAAGTGAAAAGGAAGTTATGAAAGCGTTAAAGGGAGATAGAAAAATAAAGGTTAATATGCTCCTTAGGTTTAAATGCATATTAATGAAGAATATTTAAGAAAAATATTTTAAATTTAAGGTTGAAATAATTATATTTATTAAATAATAATTAAAGGAAACCTTTGTGAAAGGGTGTGATGGTTTGTAAACCAACCCTTAAGGCTTATATTGTCATGCCCATAATTTTTTGCTAGAAAACCCAATTTTTTATTTTTATTTTTTAATCTATTAATCAAACTAATTATCACCCCTTAAGTGTTTAGGTCATAACACCAAACATGATAAGTGTTATACATCTTTGTGAAATAAATTCAAAAATTTGGAAGTAAGGATATCTATCCAATTAATTAGAAACTAACATTCTGATAGCCTAAAGAACCCACACCCATTTGATTTCTCAATGATTGATATGAAAGTTATAACATCCAATTAATATGTGGGGCGGTAGTGAAACTACTAGAAATAACCACACAAATCCCTTATACTATCCCATTGAAGTAATATTAAAGTTAACCTTATGATTTTAAAGATTCCACACACTTTAGGACATGCTACAGGTGTGGATGGATTATCGACACAACACCCTGAGGTAAGGAATGTACACCATCACCCCTTGAGACAATCTACTTATCCCATTGTAATTATGGGTTTTACAATTACAAGTGATGTGTGCATGGAGTTCATCTTAGCTCCTTCATTAAGTTGTTTAAAAGAAGTGGTGTTTTCTCTCCTTACAAGAGCATATGAGACAAAGTTCGCACATTGGAGGATACATACATAATAGTAATAATGCTCGTTGATGGTGGCATTATTATACTTTCAATTACAACATTATTATTAAATCCAAAAATTAACAAGGATGTTATTATTATTATTAAATATAACAATAATGTTGTCATTATTTAACCATGGATTAGTCATTAATGGGACATCATTATGAAAATCTTGATATTAATCATCAATAAATGTTTAGAACAGATGTTACTATCGTTCCTAATTCACATCATTTCATTGTTATTGTATAATGGATCATTAATAATAGTATTAGCTTTGCTTGATCACAATTCATCCATACTAATGTTATTATGCTCCTTCTTCATGCTATTTATAGTATTGTTAATAACATTATTATTACAGGATTTCAACTAGCTCTTGATAACAATGTTATTATTTAATCATTGACAACTCGAATATTACAAACATGATCATTTATGATAAATAATTGCTAACATATTTTTACTATTATTATTTATTTATTTATTATTATTATTTTTATTATTGCGAGATTTCATTAGATGATAGTAATGTATAGTGGAACTTAAACGCTTCAAAATAATATTTGTATTTAACTCTCAAGTTAAATTTATTAATATGAATTGCATTTAATCAGATGGATAATAATATTACTAAATCTCAAATTAGTCTATAATATTTTTAAATCTCAGATTAATACTATTATCACCATTATTATTAAAACAAATAGCTTATTTAATTCAACTTTAACATTATATATATATATATATATATATATATATATATATATATATATATATATATATATATTCATTTAGTGGGCTTCTAGATAATAGTATCATAATTCAAATGCTCATTTAATATCTAACCTCGTACTATCACCATTAATAGTTTCTTTATTATCCAAGTAGTTCTTCCATTTTTTTTAATAAAAATATTAAATCGAGTTAAGCGACGATTCAAATTATATGCCCATGTTTCGCTTTCTCTTATATGTTGGTTTTATCACAAGTATCTTAAATGTTATTTTTTTTTTCTACTTATTTAATCTCCTCTTCTTCTATCTTTTTTTTAACAAATTGGATTCAACATAATTATTCATGTACATATAAAATTTATATTTTCTTTTAATTTGTATATATTTGCACTGCAAGTTACATACCTTCTCAAAGATCTATGGACTAATGGATTTTCTAGTTTTAAGTTTCTTATGGTAAACTATTTTACATATTTTATATTATCCATATATGCTCGCAGGGTTGTTTTATTCTTTTATTGTCAAGATTTTAAATCCAAAAACAAAACACAGAGTTGCTGCTCTGATTTCCAGCCAAAACTGGAAATACCCAAATGCGGAATAACAAATAAGAGGAGATAAACATAAAAATTGGGCATGCAATATTTTATTTCTTTCTATTAACTGAGCTGGAAATGACAATACATAAAGCATAAAAATTCAAACAAACTAAACAACTACCTATTACAAACTTTTTGGGAGCTATCAAGATTGCTCAACCAGTTCATAAGCGATCAAGAGCTACTTAGAGCTCATTGTCACAACTCGACTGGAACTATCTACTACTCTTGGGAAACACAGAGCGATTAGGACCAATCCTGCTCACTGCAAACACTTTGCAAAATGTTCTAAGAACATTCCTTGTTGCTTCTGCAAAAAATAACTTCTTCCTTTTTTTCAACTGACAGAATACTATTGCCTTCATTCCTTTAGTATTTCACAAACATTCCCTCTAAAATTCAAAATTACCTACCACAGTAAATACCAAATTCAAAATCAGCTACCTCATTCAATTCTAAGTAGTTAGGAGCTACAGGGATGAAGATCCCAAAACTGGCAAAGAGAAAACAACTGCTGACAGGTAGGTGAAGCAATGCCAGACTCAAGGGCAATTAATATTTCCAACACTACCCCTTGGTCCTGAGACAACAAAACAACAAGATCAATCCTGATCTAAAACAACAATGCCCAATCTTCTCCTTAGGTGCTCAAAACTGTCCTTGCTCAAAGGCTTGGTGAATATGTTTGCTAGCTGTTGCCCAAACCTGCAAAATGTCATTTTAATTTCACCATTTTCAACCAATTCATGAATGAAATGATACCTGATTTCAATGTGCTTGCTTCTTCCATGAAACACAAGATTTTTTGTCAAGGCTATCGATGAATCATTCTCACAAAAGATCACTGTTCCATCCTCTTGTTCTTCTCTCAAATCTGCCAAGATTCTTCTTAGCCAAATAGTTTGACATGTTGCTACATTTGCTTCTATATACTCAGCTTCAGTTGTTGATAGGGAAACTACAGGTTGCTTCTTGGAAGCCCAAGAGATAACACCCAAACCCAAATGAAACACATAGCCCGAAGTGCTCTTCCTATCATCCAAACTTCCTGCTCAATCATTGTCAGTGTAACCAACTAGCCCATACTCTATTGCTGCTGTGTACAACACACCTTATCCTTTGGTACCATTCACATACCTTATGATTCTCTTACCCGCTTGCCAATGGGTGTCTCTTGGAGTCTCCATAAATCTAGAAATAAGACTCACTTCTTGCATTATATCCGCCCTAGTTGCAGTCAGATACATCAAGCTTCCAACCAAGCTTTTATACATAGTCAAATCCACATTGTTGTTGCAATATTCCTTGCTCAAATTAAGACCTATGGTTGTTGGTGTTGGGGCATGCTTGCTTTAAAGCATCGTAAATCTCTTCAAGATCTCATTTGCATATTTTTCTTGAGAGATAAAAATATAATCATGCATTTGTTTTACTTCTATGCCTAGAAAATAACTCAAGAGACCTAAATCTGTCATTTCAAAATCTCTTTTCATGGCCTCTTTAAAATAAAAAATGAGGAAATCATCATCCCCAGTAAAAACAAGATCATCTACATACAAAACAACAATCAAAACATTACCATTTTATGCCTTGATGTAAAGAGTGGGATCACCATCGCTTTTGCTAAAGCCATTGCTCATCAAACATGAGTCAATCCTGTTGTACCATGCTCGTGGAGCTTGCTTCATCCCCTAAAGAGCCTTCTTCAACCTATACACCTTGTGTTCTTCACTTGGAACCTCATATCCAAATGGCTACTCCACATAAACTTCCTCTTTCAACACTCCATTTAAGAAGGCGAACTTCACATCCTTTTGAAATACCTTCCATTTGTGTTGGGCTGCAATTGCTATGACTGCCCACACAATCTCCATCCTAGCAACAGGGGCATACGTCTCATCATAATCTCTCCCAAACTGTTGTTTTTACCCCTTAACCACCATACATGCCTTGTGCCTTTCTATCCTTCCTTCGACATTGCACTTGGTCTTGTAGACCCATTTCACTCCAATAATTTTCTTGTTTGGAGGCAAATCAGTTAACTCCCATGTGTTGTTCCTCTCTATTGCATCTATCTCCTCATCCATGGCCTCACACCATTTATCCTCTTTCACAACTTCTTTAAAGTAAATCGGATCACTACGAGAAAACAATGCAAAATTTATGTTCTCATCAAATTATTCATCATTTCATTAGTTTATTCTTGTGACTATTTCTATCCTAAAAAATATTCTAGACAACAAAAATTTCTTGCATCTAGTATTTTTTATCACTACATGTTGATAGGGTAAAACACTTAAAGTAATAACCAATGCTTGAGTTAGTTGGGGTTTCAGCCACACAAATTAGGGAAACCTTCTTGCATAACAATTAAATTCATTATTAATTTTGCATTTTCTCATAAAAAATATTATAACAATTAAAATTCACCCACATAAATTAAAACTTTGAGACTTTCATATTGATTCTTTTTTATCTACAATCCATAATCCATTATAAATATCTTTATTTTTGAAAATATTTAAAGAAAGTTAAATTTCTAGCAATTTAAATAAAACAAGAATAAAAATGAAATAAAAGAGCTAAACATTATAAATGAGAATTTAAACAACCATTAAAAAAAAGTTGATAACTAAATGAAAAAAAATGTTAATTAGTAAAATGAAGACAAAATAATTTTTAATTAAAAAAAACCTTCCTTAAATGATTTTTTTCAGATATTAAAAATATTTAAGTAATGAGTTATAAGTTATGTTATAAATATTTGAAAAAAAAAACTATGTTAGACCACCATTAAGATAAAATGCACTTAAATATTTTAAAATGTAAAATAATATTTGATTTCTATTTTTTAAGATTTCTTTTAAATTGTATTTCTTTGAAATTTTATTTTATAATAATAATAAGTGTATTAATTTTAAATGTATATTAAATTTATACAATCTTCAAATTCAATATATAATTAAACTTATTAATTCAGCTTATTGATCTATATTTTATAATATTTTTATTAATCTAAATATTGTTTAAAATAAAATTAATATTATAAAAACTCCAGACAGTTGGTTGTGTGAGAGATCAAGAGACTCCAGCTGTGGCATTTTCCCCAAACCCTTCGGTATTTCACCGGTAATATGGTTTCTTGAAATATTAAGGATAACCAAACCCTCCAGCAATTCCATGTTTGGAGGAATTCCACCTGTTAAATTGTTATTTGATAAATCAATGCATTTAACCAGTGCCAATGATATTTCTCCTACCGTGCCCACGAAAACGTCCTCAATGAAGGTCACTCGATCTATATATTTCGAAGCAGTGCCAAAAATTTGAACACGAAAAATTTCAGCGCCATCTGTTTGATTTTTCATAGCCTGCAAAGATGAGATGTTGACTGGAATAATTCCTGAAAATCTTTTGGATGAAAGATCCAAGATTTGAAGAAGTGGCAATGTTGTAACTTCTGAGGGTATTATCCCTTCAAATCTATTTGATCTCAAGATCAAAATCTTAAGATTTGAAAGTTTCCCTATCCAATTTGGAATGACCCCTGTCATTGTGTTATTGCTCAAATCCAGTATCTCCAACTGCTTACAGTTTGCAAGAGAGGATGGGATATACGAATTTAGTCCATTTCCACCCAATTTTAATGTTTGAAGAGAAAGCATGTCTCCAAGCCGCCGTGACAACTTGCCCTCCAAACAATTGTTCTCTAAGTTCAACATCTGAATAAAAGAGCTATTTTTGAAACAAGCGGGAATTTTACCTGTAAGCTTGTTATTTGAGAGATCCACAAACATTATTTGGCATATAGAAGGCGGAATACTACCGCTGAGTTGATTCTCTGACACGTCCAACTGCCACAGGCTATCAGAAAGAAGCGGAAACTGACCTCGTAAATTATTGCTATGCAAATCCAGAACCACCAATTGACTTCCCATCAACGAACGAGGTAGAACTCCTGCAAAGTGATTATGAGAAAGATTGAGATACCCAAGAGAATTGACAGCCCATATCCACTGGGGAATATTTCCTTCAAGACTGCAGTTGGACAAATCCACACTGTAAACCTCATATTGAGTTATTAGGAATGTTGGAATACCGCCTTCCATGTTACATGTACTTAATCCCAGAAATTCCAAAGAGAATTTTGGAATCCATGTTGGACTGATCTTTACAGTTAAAAGATTATCGGAAATATCTACGCGGACAAGTCGGCTGAGATTATCAAGGTGGGACTTTGAAAAAACCCCACTTAACCGGTTGGAGTCCAGCAAAAGCTTAGTCAGTTTAGAAAGATTTGAAACGTTGAGAGGGATGGCACCTTCTAATTTATTGTTGCTTAGATCAAGCACTTCCAGAGATGATAGTCGGCTTTTGGAAGGGGGGATATTGCCACTCAAAAGGTTAGAACTCAAGTCAAGGGAAACAAGGGAGGAGAGTTTGGCCAATGTAGGGGGGATTTTACCCGTCAATGCATTGCTACTCAGATCGAGACCTGTAAGGTAGTGAAGCTTAGTGGCAGGGTATGGAATACTACCCTTCAATTGATTGTTACTCAAATCAACATGTTGGAGGTTCGGAAATGCAGTCAACAACATTGGGGGAATGGGACCATCCAACTGGTTATGGGAAAGATCAATATAGGCCAAAGGAAAAGGTCTTCCCAAGGGAGGTCTATACCCAAACGGCGGGATGTGCCCTCTTAACATGTTATTTCGAAGATCCAATTTCTTTAGCACTGTACGATTTGCCATCGTAACTGGAATACTTTCGACATAGCAGGCTGAGAGATCCAAGACAGTTAATGAGGAAATGTTGGCAACAGAATCCGGAATACTCCCTCCCACTGCTGTGGATGAAAGCAGAAGGGTGTGAAGGGAAGCAGAGTGTTGGGGTAGAATGCTTGACAGGTTCCCTCCCGGATCCGAGTTCCAGGACAAGTCCACTTGTTGCAGTCTTGGAAGGCTCAGCAGGGCAGAAGGGACGCTACCATTGAATTCGTTCCAACCAAGTTGGAGGTAAGTCAGATTAGTGAGGTTGGCAAGAGAAGGGCGAATTGCTCCAGACAGTGAACAGGAGGACATTTGGAGACGGGTGAGAGTGTACATGGTGGAGAAAGCGTTGTCCAACTCCTTGCTTTCCACTCTTGACATATTCAGTTCGTCCAGGATAAGCTCCCGTAAATCTCTCATGTTTCCCGTCCACGTCCGCATGTCCACCATTCTCAACCCATAGTATCCAGAGAGATCCAAGTAGTGCAAAGTAGACATGTTCCCCAGCTCCGTGGGGATATCTCCACTAAAGCCAGCATATGACAAGTCCAAGTAGCGCAAACTCTCGAGTCTGCCCAATCCAGAAGGGATGGCAACTTCGGAGAAGTTATTGAAGCTGAGATCCAAGTGCTCCAACTGTTCCAGATTGAACAACGGGGAAAGAACATCCCCAGTTAAATTACTCAGAAACCTTTTGAGATTAAGACGATCATCATCATAATAATCATCCTTGGAACCGTGCAAATCGAGACGAATGACATGAGCTGTGTGAGGATGGCATTGGATTCCTTTCCACTCACAACAGTTGAAACCATGCCACGAGTTGAGTAGTTGATGGGATGGATAGACAACAGATGCCTTGAAATGCAAAAGGGAATCTCTTTCATGGCCTGGACAACACCAACCGCCATTAACATGCAAGAGCAGAACAATGCCTACAACTGCCCAAAACATTTTGATTACACACCGGTTGCTCCTTTTCTGTGGCTTTGAGCGCCTCTAATTGAATATGTAATGAATAACTTGAAGCCGTGTCCAATTCCCTTTGTGAACGCGAGTCAAAAATTTCTTAAGACGGCAAAGAAACTGGAAACATGACATCATATGACGGCTTGATAATTAATTGCAACGTAATGGAGAAGACTAAAAGTAAACCTAAGTCAAGTCTGCATAGTAAACGACAAATTGCTCGAACTGCTCAAACTACCACATTGAAGTCGTCGACTTTCTGTCTGCTTTCCCTTTTCCTTGTGTGTTCAGTCCGTGTGGAGTAAAATTGACTGATAATTAACATTCCACGCAAGAGGTCTGAAATTGTGGGGATTTGTATCTACTAATATTTCCATTCATATTTTATAATTATTCACTGCAAGCAAGGAAGAAAAGATGAGTGGATTGTTAAATAATTATTAATTTTTTTTATTAATTATGTTTAAAAACAATAACTTTGTTTTTATTGGATGCTAGAAATTTTACAATATTTTTTATTTATTTATTTTTAATAAAATAATTTTAAAATATTATCTATTTAGTGAGTATATTAATTAACATATATAATAGTTTAAAATGTAATTTTAAATTTAAATTGTTAGAATGAAGGTGGATTTAAATTTTGCTTATTTTATTTTTTTAAATTGATTAATAAGAATTTATGTTCTTTTTTGTTACAAAATTAATTGATTAATTTTATCACATTATCGATTTGTTGCAATGGTTTATGAGGAAAGTGAACTTTAATTTTTATTGTAATGACTATCTCAAAAAAAAAAATAGTGAATGCTTGCAAATCATTACAATCTACATGAAATTAATACGCGTTTTATATGTATTTAAACACCTCTAAATGTATATTTGAATAGAGTTAAAAGTTTCCAATATGTTGATGAAAATGAACATTGAAAAAATAGTAAAAGTAACACCCAACAAAGAAGGACCTCCAAATATTATTACAGTATGTGGAGAATAGGCTTGAAATTTGATTTAGAATTTAGATTTTATAGATCATATAATTAAATTTATTATATAATAGTATATATTATAAATATATTGCTTAGAGATTATAATATATTTTAATTTATAATATATATTACTTTATAAGGGAATATAACTTTTAAAAACATTTTTAAGTAAAAATATATATTAACTTAGAATATTTCAAAGATAGAATATAATATTATTATTGAATTGTGAATGCTTTCTTAAATTTAATTTGTATACTATTTTTAAATTTTACAATATAAAATTATTTTGACCATTATTTAATTTCAAAGATTTGAATTTAGACTTACTTTTAATTGTGTTAGTACATTTAGCATACTTATTTTGTGAATATTTTTTAAAGACAATTATTGTTACTAACTCTTTTATCATATTTCTTTCATCTCTTTCATTTTTACAAATTTTTTATTAGAGAAAAAAATAAAATAGGACCACATTGTAACTGGTAAAAATGAAAATAATTATTCATTTATTTATTTTAATTTTAACTATAATTTGTTGTAGTTTTATAGACTAAATTTTGAAGGAATTTGGAGACATAAATTCATTAAACTTTGAAGGAAATATCTTTATTTTGAAATTTTCATGCTTTCAACATTCCAATCCTTTGTCACAAGGTGTTGTTATTCTCCCTTCAATTATTGAGGGTGATGTGGGTGTGCCTCCTCCTTCTTGCATGGTTTTCCCTCGATATTTTGTATCCCTAAGTAAGCTTTTTTTCTCATGGTTTGTCAAGACAGGGATCCTCCTACCCCCTCTCCTAAGTTTTGGGGTGAGGATAATGAATTTTCTTGGACTATTGTATAGTGAAGGAAGAAAGGCCTTTCAAAACATGTATTTTTTCCCATGCCTAACTTAAAGGAGTGTATCTTTCTAGGTCAACTCATGGAATTTATTAGTTACATTTTATCATTAGTTTTTGGTTGACAGTGCTAGATGATATTTGACAATAGCATTCTTAGAGGGTTTGGACTCTTATTCCTTTCATTTTAATGCTTTATTTTGGGAAAAAATTCTATAACTTTATGTTTGAAGGTTGGTTATGGTTTTTTGACATAAGATTTAAGAGGTTGATAACACCTTAATCCTAATCATGGCCTAAACCATTTTCTTGGGGATAATCCTAGAATCCCTTGTATATTTTCCTCAAATTTGATATGCTTTTCGGGTGGAAATTATTTTTAGCATTTGGAAGGATGGAAATACTTCTCTTTTCTCTAGATGTTCTATTGATCTTATTTTCTCACTTTACACTAAATTCGTGACTTTATCTAATGTGCTTGTGCAAATTCAAATGCAATCCAATGAGATTATAATTAAAGCTGCACATTTTTAGGTGCTATCCTTTCATTGATGTGATGCATTGTGCACTACTTCTAGAGTCCCTCCAAAATTTTCATCTAGTTGAGGTCATTTTCCATCTTGTGGGTGTTGTCAATGTCATTTATTCTTCTCATGGTAACTAGGATGCCTATTCGTAGGCTTCTCCAACTTTTATCAGAAGAGATTGTACCCAACAAGGATAGCTAAAATCTATTGTAATGTCCCCTTCTCATACTTGAGTAGTGAAATATCCCATTAGCCTATTCCAAAGTTCCCATATGCTAGTTGGAGTTGGTTAGGGGACTCAGTGGCCATCATTGGGCTCAGTGTTGGTTTCCAATAGGACTTTCTATTTATAGCAGTGACTAGTTTGTAGTGCTTACTATTTATAGTAAGCCACAGGGCATCTCAGTGAACTTCAATTTTGTTTCAGATTGTGTTTTGGGGAGTACTTTCTTTTTTTAGTAGTTTCTATTTATAGTAAGTCTATTTCAGGTAACTAGTCCCAGGCCCATATTGCTGAACAATAGTGTTATTCCTAAGGAGGTGTTGGTGAGTCTAAGGTTGGATTATTAAATATTTGTCTTTTATTAGTCACTTAAGTTATTTTAATAAAGTAACTTTATAACTTAAGTGAAGGGGTTGGTGGTCATCATAAAAATCACCTTGGAGCCTAATGTAATGACTTAATGTTTTTTTAAAAGGAAAACAAATCAAAATAGTTTCTTTATGAGCATTGGATGCCCAAGAGAGGTATAAGGTGTTTTTAATTATTAAATTTTTAAAAGGATCATGAGGTGGGGCATTGGATTTTGGAGGGAAAATGTTTCATACCTAAATTTTCCCCAATTTCCCTCTCACTTTCTATAAAGCTTCATTTTGGCTCTCATTTGCTCATATTCAAATTGATAACTTAATAAGATGTTATTAGAATGACTCCAGAGTACTTTGGCTACATGTTGAGGATGAAACCCTTAAAGTATTGAGTTGGTTTTGGTGGCGAAAGATCCACCATAGCCAGATTTGAGTGGTTTCATCCAGGGATCACACTATGCTACAATAGAGGTCTAATTTTTTGAGTTTTGGGTGATGAAAGATGAAGATTTTTGTGGTCTTTTGATTTGGGTTTGTTGGTGTGAGTGTGGTTTGGAGTTTGAATCATTTTGGAAGTGATTGGTAGGAATTTTGGAATGATTTCTAAGGTCTGATATACTTTATCAAAAAATTTAGAAAATTAGTTTTTACTAGTGGTTGAAGGATAAATCTATTCATAGATTTGATTGTATTTGGAACATCATTCTAAGCCTTGGTGTGTTAGATTACTCTCTCCATGGCACCATCTTCAAAGCCATTATACGAGACATTTGGTGGAGTTATAATTTTTGGAGCTAAATTGCCCTCTCTAGGGGTCGTACCATTCTGGGTATTCATGTTAGGGGTTTGTTGATGTATAAATATGTATATCATCTATTTTTCTAGATTTTTTGTTGTTCTTTAAGGCATTGGAAACCGAGGAATTTGGTGTGACATATTTGAGGTGTTTGGGAGCTCATATATATTCATTTGTTGCTATTGTATGTCCTATACCAGGTCTGAAGCTTCACATATTAGGTCTAAAATAACATTGTAATTATCTGATTTCAATCTAAAACAAACGATCTTTAAACATGTTGTTATCTATTATGAATGTCATTGTTATCTATTAGTTTCCCTCTCTTTTTGTAATATTCTATATTTTGTTATGCATCTTAAAAAATAATTAGAAAATAAACACAAAACATCAGCAAACAATGAGTTTAGAAAAAAAAATAGGGGTATATGTTGTAGTGGTATTAGAGCCACTCTTTCCTACCAACCCATGTTTGTCACATGCAATCAAATTTTTCATTCTATGAGTGAGAGAGCATAGAGGTATTTGCATAGGGAGTTAAAGAAAGGATAGTGGCAACCCCCACCCACTCCTAAAGGTCAAACTATCTCAAGGGTTCTTAAGGCTCATTGGGATTCTTCACAGGGTGCAAAGATGCACCGAGATCCGCTAGGTGAAGGGGAATGAACTATAGGTAACATGGATGATAGGGGAAAAGGTAGATTGGGATCAATGAGTCCAGGAGCTAGGATGGAGAAGAGGTTTGACACTATGATGGACATGATGTCTCAAATTTTAGGGAAGATTGGGAAAAATGTTGTGGTTCATGCTACTCCTAACACTACTCAAGATAACCCAATGCAAAAAGGAGATAGTAATTCCAAATATCAGTAGGGGGAAAATGTGGAAAACGTCCTACAATGAGTTCAAACACTTTTTCTAGACCTTTCCAACCCTCTTTCTTACCTAAGGTGAAACCACAACATGACCAAGATTTTTCCTTACCTTTTATGGATAGCTTAAGGGAAGGATATGTAGAATATGACACTCTTCCTATAGATATTAAGGAAAACTTGTCTTACAATGAATTCTTGGATCAAAAGAGGAAGAGAAGTGGCGGTAGATTTTATCACAGAGGACTAATAGTTCAAAGAGACTTATAGTAGGCCATTGGAAAGGTAACACTTTCCCACTTTGATGGGAGTGATAAGTGCATAGTGAGGGCTTGGGTACAAAAGCTTGACAATTACTTGGCCCTTAGATTGATGGCAGAGGATGAGGCAATTAAGTTTGCCACTTTGCATCTTGATGGATTAGCACACGAGTGGTGGTATTATTACCTTGGGTCACAAGTCTATCACTTTGTATGATGAGTTTACCACTAAGCTCATCAAGAGGTTTGATAAGAAAGACCCCAAGATACATTTTAGAGATTGAGCCAGTTGAAACAATATGGCACTGTGGAGGATTATATTATAGAATTTTAGAGGCTCTTAGTGATGGTTATAAGGATTATAGAGGGAAGATTGGTGGTTTTATTTAGTGAGGGGGGTGCTGCCACAATAGTGGTTTACACTTTCTGGGAGATCCTATTTTTTGTTGAAATCACATATTTTTAGAAAATATAATGATTTAAGCCTTGAAAAGTTCTATTTAAAGGATTCCAGTTGAAGAGAGTTTGATCAAACCACCTTAGACCAAGCCCCCTTGGATAGAACCCCGCTAGTTTTAAACCATGTACCTATAATGGAGTCTCCTTTACACCTATCAAAATGTTGATAAAAAATCACTTTTGATTTACCTTTTGGGGGATCAAATGAGTTCATTTAAAATTTATTTTTTCTAAGTATGTAGTCCTCATTATAAGCTTCCAAAAAAGTATAATTTTAATTAAATTTAATTTGATTATTATATTTATTTTTTATTTCTTGTGAATGTAGGTTTTTAATCGAAAATCAAGCTCTTTGTTCTACACATGTGGAAAAATAGTAGATTATCAAAATAAATTTTTGAAAAATATGTTCAGGCTGGGTATTGGTGCCCTTAATCCATTAAAAAAAATGAATTTTGATACATACAGAAAACGTTATGTTATATAAAATCCGCCTATGTCTGAATTATAATTGGTTTGACTTCAAAACTTGATTAAGGAAAAATTATTTAATAAAACACTATGAAACCAAGTGAACCGGATAGATATCATAGTTATAAATCTAAATTCAAAAACAATAGAATTTTATCCTTCATACAAAAAAATTTATGTTGTATACGGTGAGCATCACTCCTTAAAAATGTAGTTTACTAATAAAAACTAGTTTTCAAAGGAGATGAAAAAAAAAGTGCAATCTGATTCCAAATATTTTGAAAAAAAAATATTTAGAATCTATAGACAAAACTTCACAAATCACTAGTTTGCATCATCTTCAAATTCTTCACAATTTAGCCGCTATAGGAGGCCGAAAGTGAAAATTTAGTTAAAAAAAATCAGTTCAGTGCCCAGTTTGCCCAAAAATTGTAAACTAGTATTATGGGATCACCCAGGGACTTATGGAGAAACTTAGGGGATGGATTAAGGCTTTTGAACCTCCAACCTTGTAGGAGGATATCAAAAAAGCAAGGAGCGAGGAGTGGGTTGTCCCTAAAAAAAATTTAGTACAAGACTTTCCTACACAAGAAGGACAAGAGACCATTCACTAAGGACACTAATCAATAGAAGAAAAAAACCAGTCACTAGGATAGATGGAGACACTTTATATGACCTAAGGAGGAAACATCTATGCTTCAAATGTAAAGAGCCTTGGTATAGGGATCATATGTGTGCCACAGAGGGGGAGATGCATCAGATAGAATATTATTCAGAAGAGGAAAGTGCATTAGAAATTTTAGACCAACAATTTGATTTGGATGAGAAAGAAGAGGAAGAGACTCCTGAAGAGGATGAAAAAGAAGAAACAAAAGAGGGGAAGCTTGCCCAACTTTATAGCTTCCAGAAGAATGAATCTTTGTGCATTAGAGGAGTCCTTAAGGGGCAGTGGTTGGTAGCTTTGGTTGATTCAGGAGAAACACATAATTTTATTGATGAGGGACTTGTAGCATGCAAGGGACTCCAGATACAAGAGGTTGATGGGTTTAGAGTGATGGTTGCAGATGGTTTCACCATTACTTGTGCTAGGATTACTCCTCAACTCAGCCTTCAATTGGGTAATTGTGAAGTTGAGGATGAATTTTATGTGGTTAGCATTGGGGATATAGATATACTATGATGTGTATTCAGTGGTTACATTCCCTAGGTGAGATCACTCTCAATTTTTAGACTTTAGAGATGAAGTTTAAATTAAAGGGTACTAATGTTGTATTGAGAGGGATCTTTAATGGAGGGCGTTGTGTTGTTTCCTTCAAGAACATGGAGAGGATTTTCAGGCATCATCAAGTGGAGTGGGTAGCAAAGTGCATTGTTATGCCCACTATTATAGAGGAGGAGAAGTGTTCTTATCCACCTGACATTCAGACTTCACTATCCAAGTGAAGCAATTTTTTTGGTAGTATTCCTCTAGGTAGACCTCCGGATAGGGGCATGGAGCATTTTGTTGAGTTAGAGGAGGGGACTAAGCTCGTCATCACTACATCATGTAGGAAACCAAAGAGAAATTAGGATGAGATGGAGAAGGCAATCAAGGAGCTTTTGGATATGGGACATATTAGGTTGAGTAAGAGTTTATTTTCTTCTTTAGTGGTGTTAGTGAAGAAGAAGGATGTGACTATGTGCATGTGCATGGATTATAGGGCATTGAATAAGATGACTATCAAGAATAGGTACCCCATCCCTTGGATTGTTGAGCTCATTAATGAGCTGCATGGCGTAGTCTATTTCTTTAAAATAGATTGGAAGTTTAGTTACCATCGGATTAGAGTTAGAGAGGAGGATATTGAGAAAACAATATTTTGATTTCACTATGGACACTTCAAGTTCCTTGTTATGCCCTTTGGATTGACTAACGCTCCTGCCACTTTCCAATCATGCATGAACAAGATATTCAGTAAGAGGTTGTGTAAGTTTGTCCTGATATTCTTTGATGAAATTCTTATTTATAGAAGATAATGAGAGGAGAACTTGAGGCATTTAGATGAGGTCTTGAGTATCTTGGAGAAAGATTCCAAGTGTGAATTTGGTATGACTAAGTTGTTGTATCTTGGGCACATTATCAATTCTAAGGGAGTTAGCATTGATCCTAAAAAGATCAAGGCTATACTTGATTGGCCTCCATCTACAAACCTCACATAGTTGAAGGGGTTCTTTGGTCTTTGTGGTTTCTATAGGAGGTTCATCAAATTATTTTCAAAGTTGGTTGGGCCCCACTCATTGATTTAACCAAAAAGGGAGCATTTGTTTGGTCTAAAATAGTGCAATAACCCTTTGATAGATTCAAATAGTTGATGAGTTTGTGCCTAGTTTTAGCCATTCTTGATTTCTCCAAGCCTTTTGAGCTTGAGTGTGATGCCTCAGGTGAATGTGTAGGAGTTTTCATCATGTAGAGTAAATATCCAATAGCCTTGGAGAGAAAGAAGTTGAGAGGTGGTGAGATTACTCTATTTATGAAAAGGATATGTTGGCAATCATGCATGATCTTGCCAAGTTTAGGCAGTACCTTGTTGGGGGAAGATTTGTAGCGAAAACTAATCATAAGAACCTTAAGTACTTTCTTAATCAAAAGGATCTTAATGAGAGGCAACATAAATCAGTGAGTAAAATTCAGGGGTATGACTTTGAAATTGAATATGTCAAAGGGAAGAAGAATGTATTCATTGATTCTTTATCTAGAAAGCCACATTTGTGCTCCATTTCATTCATATCAGCAGATTGAAAGGATAAAATGCAAGCTGGTTATGCCAAGAATGCACTTGCTAATAGAATTCTTGATGGGTCATTACAAGATGATAAGTATCAGGTAAGCGATGATCTCATTTATTACAATGATAGAATATGGTTAGCTTCTTAATCTAAGGTGAAAGTGCACATATTTAAGGCTTTCCATGACATTCATATGATTGGTCATCTTGGGTATTATAAGGCATACAAGCAGATCTATGAGAGATTCTCATGGAAGGGGGTGAAGGATGATATTCTCAGGTATTTACGTGAGTGCCAAGTATGCCAACAAAATAAAAATGAGCATACTTATCTTGTTGCTTTGTTGCAGCCCCTTCCCATTCCAACTCAGAAATGGGAAAGTATATTGATGGACTTCATTACAAGACTTCCTAAGGTGTAAGGGAAGGATAGTATATATGTGGTGGTGGATAGATTGACAAAATTTGCTCACTTTTTTTTTCATTTTAGCAGGGTTTACAACAATACAAGTGGAAGATTTATTTTTCAAGGAGGTGTTTAGGCTTCATGGAACACCTAAAACCATCATCAATGATAGGGACAACAAGTTCATGAGTTTGTTTTGGTAGGAATTATTCAGATTATGTGGTATAGAGCTGACCCCTGGCACTAGTTAGCACCCCCAAATTGATGGGAAAACTAAGGTGGTAAAAAATGGGTGGAAGGTTACCTGCATAACTATATTTTAGGGTAGAAGAAGGCATGGGTTAAGTTGTTACACTTAGGAATTATTTTTTACAAATATACCTTCCATATGTCTATTTGGATGTCTGCATTCATGGCATTGTATGGCTACGAAGCTCCTAGCTTTGTTCATTTATTTTTTGGAGATTGCAGGGTGCCCAAAGCTAAATATCTTCTTTAAGAGAGTCAGGACATCAAGTTTTTGAGAGAGAACATACAACATCCTTAAAATCAGCAAAATTTGTATGTTGATCAACATCGTATTGAGCGATTTTTGTAGGTTGGGGACATGGTTTATTTGAGGTTATAGCCTTACAGGCAGTCCACTCTCAAGAAGAGTGGGTCAAAAAAACTCAAGCCTCATTTTTATAGTCCCTTCAGAGTCACTAGGAGGATTGGAGAGATGGCCTATGAGTTGGAGCTACTTGAGAGTAGCAAGGTGCACAATGTCTTCCATCTTTCTCACCTTAAGAAGGCACTTGGTCAGAATGTGGAACTACTTCTACAGAGTTGCCTCCTTCAAGGACAAGGAAGGAAATTTGGTATTGATTCTTGAGGCTATATTGGAGGTCATGGACTGTACTCTATGAAGAGTGATTAAGGATTATTTGGTTAAGTGGAAGAATCTTTTGGTGGAGGATGCTGGGTGATCCCACAAAGTTGGTTTACAATTTCTGAGAGGAACTGATTTTTACTGAAATCACATATTTTCAGAAAATATAATGATTTAAGCCTTTAAAAGTTCCATTTTAAGGATTCCAATTGAAGAGGGTTTGATCAAACCACTTTAGATAAAACCACCTTGGATAGAACCTCGCTAGTTTTAAACCATACTTATAAATGAGTCTCCTTTACACCTATCAAAATGCTGATAAAAAATCACTTTTGATTTACCTTTTGGGGAATAAAATGAATTCATTTAATTTTTTTTTCAAATTATTATGGTAGTCCTCAAAATTATCTATCCCATGAATATAATTTTAATATTTTTTGGTTTTATTATGTATGTGTTTGTTTAGTTTTATTAAACATAGGGTTTTCACCGAAAATTAAGCTCTTTGTTTTGCACATGTGGAAAAATAGAAAATTATCAAAATAATTTAAAAAAAAAAATGTTTGTGCTTGGTATTTATGTCCTTGATCCATTAAAAAAAATAAAATTGAATTTTGATAGATACATAAAAAGTTATGTTGTATATAGTCCGCTTATGTCTGAATTACAATTGGTTTGACTTTGAAACTCTATTAAGCAAAAAATATTCAATAAAAAACTATGAGACCAAATGAAAGAGCTAGATATCATAGTTACAAATCTAAATTCAAAAACAATAGAATTTTATCCTTCATACAAAAAAAATTATGTTGTATACGGTGAGCGTCACTTTTTAAAAATGTTGTTTTCTGAGAGATGGCAAAAGAAGTGCAATCTTGTTCCAAAAATTTTGAAAAAAATATTTTTAGAATCTAGAGACAAAATTTTATGAGACTCTAGTTTACATCATCTTCAAATTCCTCACGGTTTAGCTACTATAGGTGCTCGAATGTGAAGATATAGTTAAAAATAATAATTTTTGTGTCCAATTTGACCAAAAATTGTAAACCATTATTGTGGAATCACCCTACTACTTGGGAGATTGAGTAGGTTTCACAACATCCTGAGTTGTGATTTCTTGAGGGCGATCAATCATGAGGAGGGAGGATGGTAATGTCCCCTTCTCACACTTAAGCAGTGAGATGTCTCATTAGCCTATTCTAGAGTTCTTGTAGGCTAGTTGGATTTGGTTAGGGGACTCAGTGGCCAACATTGGACTCAGTGTTGGTTTTCAATAGGACTTTCTATTTATAGTAGTGGCCACTTTGTAGTGCTTACTATTTATAGTACAAGCCACAAGGCATCTTAGTGAACTTCATTTTTGTGCTAGTTTGTGTTTTGGGGAGTACTTACTATTTTTAGTAGTTACTATTTATAGTGATTCTATTTTAGGTAACTAGTCCCAGGGCCATATTGCTTCAGCAGTGTTATTCCTAAGGTGGCATTGGTGAGTCTAAGGTTAGATTATTAAATATTTACACTTTATCAATCACTTAAGTTATTTTAATAAAGTAACTTTATAACTTAAGTGAAGGGGTTGGTGGTCATTGTAAAAAACACCTTAGAGCCTAATGTAATGACTTAATGTTGTTTTAAAAGGAAATAAAAGTAAAATAGTTTCCTTATGAGCATTGGATTCCCAAGGGAGGTATAAGCTATTTTAAATTATTGATTTTTTAAAAGGATCATGAGGGGGGCATTGGATTTTGGAGGGAAAATGTTTCAAACCTAAATTTGCCCTAATTTCCCTCTCACTTTCTATAGAGCTTCATTTTGGCTCTAATTTTCTCATCTTCGAATTGGCAACTTAACATGATATTGTTGGAATAACTCTAGAGTACTTTGGTTGCGTGTTGAAGATGAAAAAAACTCACTATATTGAGCTAGTTTCGGTGGTGAAAGATCCACCCTAGCCAAATTTGAGTGGTTTCATACAGGGATCACACTATGCTACAATAGAGATTTGATTTTTGAGTTTTCGGTGATGAAAGGTGAATTTTTGTGTGGTCTTTTGATTTGGGTTTGTTGGTGTGAGTGTGGTTTGAAGTTTGAATCATTTTGGAAGTGAATAGTAGACATTTTGGAGTGATTTTTGAGGTCTGACATACTTTATCAAAAGTTCTAAAAACTCAATTTTTACTGATGGTTGAAGGAAAAATCTATCCATAGCTCTAGTTGTATTGGGTGCATCATTTTGGGCATTGGCGTGTTGGATTCCTCTCTCCAGGGAACCATCTTTCAATTCATTATATGATACATTTGGTGGAGTTCTAATTTTTGGAGCTAAATCACCCTCTTTAGGGACCGTACCATTCTGGGTATTCATGTCAAAGGTTTGTTGATGTATAAACCTCTATATCAATTTGTTTTTCTAGACTTTACGTTGTTGTTTGAAGGCTTTGGAAACTAGGAACTTTGGTGTGACATATTTGAGGTGTCTGAGAACTCATATGTATTGGTTTGTTGTTGTTATATGTCCTATACCAGGTCTGAAGCTTCATATATCAGGTCTGGAATAGCATTGTAATTATCTTATTTCAATCTAAAACAATTTCTCTTTAAACATGTTGTTATCTATTAGTTCCACTCTCTTTTTACAATATTCTATATGTTGTTATGCATCTTGAAAAATAGTTTGAAAACATACACAAAACATATTAGCAACAAAACATTAGCAAACAATGAGTTCAAAAAAAATTCAGGGGTGTATGCTACATCTACTAGTCACAATTTTTCTTCTCCCCCAAATGTTGGTTATGGGACTAAGGGTTAGTTGAGCTCTAGGAAAGTCCTTCAATTGACTCTTTTTATTTACCATGTTTCTAATGATGATGAAGATAAAAAGGATGATAATGTTAATGATGATGGGGTCTTCAACCTTATTGATGTATGATGTGAATCAAATGATTAAGGCTCACCTCCTCCTCTTAGTTTTATCTTATTGTGTAGTGAGATATTTTTGTTATTTTTTTTCCTTATTTGAACTCTTGAGGTGTGACTCTTTTCTCCCAACTCTTTATTGTGAATTTATGTAGTCTATTTTATAAATTATAATATATTTACTCATCAAAAATAAAAATTAATATATTTTTAATTAATATCCAAAACTTTAAATATAAATATTATAAGAATCCCTTTAAAAATAAAATTGGTACGTAAAATAAGGATTATATTAAAGATCAAAATTTCAAAATACATGTAATGTATGGACACCAAATGTCAAATGTTGGAATATCATGGCTATTACAATCTGAAGTAAAGACAGCAGGAACGGGTGAACACTGCGTGAGGTTTACCATGCGGTTGTTCCGCCACCCAAGCTGCCTTCATTGCAGCCACACAAAACAACACCTAAAAGATCGATTGAGCATCAACATTCCCCGAAAGACTAGCAAACCAAAAACCAAAATACCATGCCAATGCCAACGCCAACCCAAACCCCAGGCCCAAAGGAAGAAACCAACACCAGCATGCCAAACATGTGTTTCGAGAGACGACAACAACGTAAGCCAAAAAAACCATCTCAAGCAAACATACCCACTTCATACATAAAACTCCACACCTTCAGCCAAAAGGTACCGGCGAAAATGGAAATGCCAATCAATCCCGCTAGAGGGTTCAAGGTAAAGGTGATCTTTCAAGAATATAAGGCCACACCTGGTGCTCCTCCTATCCTCATCCAATGCTTCCCTCTTGAGATACAACAGGAATGGATAGCGCCGCACATATATGCTCAGGATGAACACTATGTTCAAGTCCCTCGGCCTAGGCAACCCAACACCAAGTTCTACGATAATAGTGGCATCCTTGACCCCCTCGAGCAAATTCCCCATTATAAACTTTCTTGCCATTAGTAGGGTGACCGCCCTCGGCACCTCCAAATTGAGCAGAGAAACAATGAAGCGGGATGCAATATCCACGTTCGTGCGGTATCTCTCCGTCATCTCCATGTAATTCTTCCCCAACAACAGTTGGGCAGCATCTAAAACTAGAGGGTCCTAGTCTCTGAAAACTGACTTGGGCCGGTTATAGGAGATATATTCATAGAATGCCCACAATTGGTGAGTAGCTCTGAGACATAGAGGTGTCTCCACGGTCACAAGACAAGAATGAATCAGCTCGGCGAGGAGAGAATGAGATTTAATGACCACAACACCCAGAAAGTGTGCCAATGTGTGTCATTACTACCACACCAGTACTTGTCGTTCACCAAGACAGCCTTGAGCATTAACTCTAGCACCCATTGTCATTAATGACTATGCCCTTCCTGTTAAGAACCAGATGAAAAATAAAAATAGAAACACAAATCAAGCATCGAACAAGAACACAATCACAACAAAGTGATTTACCCTAGAAAACTTCAAATTAGGGAAAAAAACAATGAAGATCTTCATATTAACCCTCAGCGCCAACCACACTGAGCCTGGAGGCTTCAACCAGCCACACATACAATGGAGTCACCAAGCCATTATATAGACTTCCATAGATGCAAAACCATGGGCGCAAAACCACTTATGGTTAATTCACTAACTCTAACCCGATAGCTAGTTTAACCCCACAAGCACATACGAGGCCTTTCTTTTCAGGGATCAAGCAAGCCATACCAGGTCTTACAGCTATCAGCCCATATGCATGTATTAAAAAAATTTACATACAACTCTATTACAATTTTGTTCTTGCTACAGCCAACCTTGGCTGTAGGCACCTACATACAATGACTTTAACTAGGCAACATGCGTACAACAGCAACCACGACCAATCTTGCACAGACTTTCTCAACTTTCTACCTTGACAAAATTGAGAGAAATCCAACTTCATCTTGAAAAACAAACAAGACCTCCATCACAACTAGAATGAGCGCATTCACCGCGTCGCTTCGTTAACATTCCAGCTACACACATGCTCGAACTTCTCCTGTTATACTTTCTTCATCAATTGATACTTCTCCAAGGCTCAATCTTCAGTTGATTCCTTCATACTTCCTCAAGATTGTCAAGCTAAGAAATCTTCATGGAAGAAATGCCCAGAACCTTAAACACCGAGAAACCTTATATGCATCAACATGCAAACACATGCAAGCCACATGCAATTCCATACAATTACATGCAACACACATGCAAGTACATGCAACTCACAAACCTACACATGCAAGCAAAAAACAAATCCTAGAACCTTGCTTTGATACCACTTGTTAAGAACCAGATGAAGAATAAAAATAGAAACACAAATCAAGTATCGAACAAGAACACAATCACAACAAAGTGATTTACCCTGGAAAACCCCAAACTGGGGAAAAACTAGCAATGAAGATCTTCATATTAACCCTTAGCCCCAACCAGACTGAGCTTGGAGGCTTCAACCAGCCACACATACAATGGAGTCACCAAGCCATTATATAGACTTCCATAGATGCAAAACCATGGGCTTAAAACCACTTATGGTTAACTCACTAACTCTAACCCCAGAGCTAGTTTAACCCAACACTTCCTACACCCTTGCAGGTCGCGCCAACTAGGAAAAAATTTCTAAGACGTCCACCCTGCGACACATAACCCAGCCCTAGCCTGACTGTCGTGGGGAATCCCTTTTAAATTTTTTAAATAAATAATTAAATATTAAATTTTTTAAATTAATTTTAATGTTTCTATGTTATTGTTTTTTTCTTAAAAATGTCATATTCTCTATTCCATTCTTGAGAGCCACTTAAACATTCCACATTAAAATACTTCTTTCTACCTTTATAATCTAAAAAATATTTTCAAATATTGATTTTTTTAATAAATATGATCATGAAAAATCTTAAAATGTTAATTCTAAATTAAATAGAACTTATAGAAAGATAGATTTAAACTTTATTTAATGTTTCAAAATATTGTCATTTGAATGGTTTTAAATCATCCTAAAAGAGAAAATCTTGTTAGATACAAGATCCTCAATACAATAAAAAAATAAGATTGAAATATTTATAAGACAAACTTAACTAAATGAATGCCCCTTATTTTTAAATTCTTGTCATATTAATTTAAACTCATACATAAAAAAAACATCTAAAATTAACATAATTTTTTCCTATCAAGAGAACTTACAACGTTCTCACTTAGTTTGATTGCATAATTTAGTTTTTTGTATTATAATGATGGGATGGATGCCATGAAAGCTAAAAGCTTCAATTATAGATAATTGGACATTGGGGAAAGAGATACGTAATTGTCAGATTTTATTGAAAATAGTTTTTAGCTTTCCATATTTGGAAGGATTTAAAGGTGAACAAATCGACATTATTAAATTTTATTATTTTTTCACTAAGTTAATATTGATTCTAAAAATATTTTTTACACTTGATTATAGTTTATCTAATTCATGTTCATGTTAGAAAATAATCTATTGTTAACCTACTTAAGTGATGAGAACTATCTAAATAATATATACAAATTTATAGATTGTGTAATGTAATTTGTAAAGCAAGATACAATAAATAATAATACTAAATTATATTAAAATATAATAACATAAATGTTAATTATATTCAATATAAAAATAAAGATAATTATGTAAACATATTTATTATAAGAAAATATAAAAATGAAAACTATTGTGATCAACAAAGAGATGAAACAATTTTATTCATTTCTTTAGACTATGCAAATGATGTATCACATATGTGGAGCATATTGATTTATGGATGTTGAGATTTAGAATGTTGGACTATCAAGTCAAATGTATGGATGCCTTCCTGTCTACTAGCTCTTATGCAAAAGGTATACAGTGTCAATATTTACAAGTGAGGCTAACATCTATGTGTCATACATGTATGGTCATGTAGCATGTGTGGATAGAACTCATTTACGTGTCAAGATCATAATTTGTATATTATAAGTGGTATGAAACCACTATGTGCTAGACACATGTAGTGTGAATTATCAAAGTTGTATGGAGCAATTTACTATCGAATGGGGTCTATTAGGTCTTTCATAGGTATGGAAACATAACATATAGATTTTTGTGTTCCATGTATCACCACATATAGTCCAATATTAAAGTAAAAAAGGTAGAGCTTATGAAAATTATACATGTCCTAATACAAAATGCAGAGGAGTAGAAATCATATATGAAGCATGATGCTAAAGGAGCTTTGTCAATCTATTGGAAATCCTACACATAGGAGACCCTTGAATTTACATGGCTATGTGTATAAATACTAAATTTGATGCCTATATGGTCAAGAACATGAAGTAGTAATACTAGTTATACATATATGTGCAATGCATATACATTCTATGTTAGCACAAAAGTGATTGTGCAAGGGATGTAGAGAAAGTAGTGTTTCTAATGGTCTAATGTGCAAGTTTGTACTTAGATTATACACCCTTTTCTTGAGGAGTGATAGCCCCTATTGTGTTCTAGTGTGCACTAAATAATCTTGTATGAAGGTGATGAAATGTTATTCACTCACACATGGAATTTGTCTTCTAGACTATTCACCCTTTATTAAGGAGTGATGGCCCTCATTTTTACTTTAAGGTGACTTAAGACTCTAATATAGATATGAGACACAACCAACTATCAAATTGGAGGTGAGTAAATTAGATAGAATTGGTTGAGCTAAGATGCATAGTAATGCATGAATTTTGATGTGCTTATCTGCTAATTTGATATAAACCATCCAAATATACCACATATAATATATTTTATCTTTTACTAAGTATTATTTGATACAAACCCACATCTAAAAATAATTTTATCATTACCCATTTCTTGAAGAGAAAAGGTCAATCAAAGTAATCCATTGAGTTCCTCGTAATAGTGTAGCGTTGAAAATTGCATACCCTTGCAATTTCACCTACAATTTTGTATCCACTTTAGTGGCCACCCCCTTAGTACTTGTGTAGGCTCATTTTAGCCCTTGCATCAACCTTTTTCCCTCTCAATATTTTTAGGGCCCTTGTCATTAGCTACCTTTATGCATCAATTTTGCATTAACCATGTGATTTTCTCATCTCCCACCTTTTTTTAGCATGATTTGTTCAAACACTAGCCATCCGCACAAATATCCAATTTTTGCACGAGTGTTTGCGATCCGTGATAGATTCCCACAATATTTTAACATTCAAAGATTGTTTCTAATAATTTTTCCACTTGTCACCTACCCAAGTCAGTGGAAATGAATCAAGACAGTTTCTAACAGCTCATAAACCCTTTCTTTCCATCCTCTTCTCACTTTAGAGGGATCTTTTTCACTCTACTCAACTCTCTCTTTGGTTAGAAATCGTTCTCTCAAATCTCTCTGATTAGCTCTCTTTCTCTACAACTTACTACAACAATCTCAAAGCTCTCATAATAGTCTTTGTAACTCTCTTGGCTCTCACAACTCTCCATATTTCTCCCTCTCTTTGGCTTCATCAACCCTTGCAGGAATATCTATTTGTCTTGTGTCTTTGAGCATCTTGGAATTTATCACATCCCTTGTCTATGCATTTATCATCTTGTCTATTTATCTTTTGATCTATATGTCTATCTGGCTTCTATGGAGGTGGAAACACCAAAGCAAGAACTTGACTAAGGCAAGTCCTTGAACAACCCCTTGACATTCTTCCTCTTTTGTGTGTGTAGGTTTATTGGAGATATCCAAATGCATAGAGGTTTGTTGTGTTTATTTATTTCATCCTTAACATTTACTCACACAAAGCTTTCTATTTGATTCATTTTATTATGTTTTGTTGTGTTGTGTTTGAGGAATGGTCACCACATTAGCTATTGCCTTGTTTTTCTTTGACCCTCTGGAACAAGACATCGCTCCAAAATTATTAGGACATGAGGATGAGGCAGAATCCCCATACTAGGACATTGTTTATTGATAATCGTGCAATGCAGTACACAGATGAGGAAAACAAGGATACTTCATTAAGGATAGTCATTCCCTCAATGTTGGTTGTAGACTTCTCGTGAACATACTTTTAATGTCATGACTAGGTAGAGCATAGGGAATTTGTGAAGAGATAGTTTGATAATGAGAAATAAAATCGGTTAACTTCTCACTAGGTTGCTACTTACAATGGTCAAGATCAATGATAGTGACTTTGGAGTCAATGTTTACTTGAAATAGCTGCAAGAATTGGTTCATGAGTTGATTGAAAGAAAAGATGGAATTATTAGGAAACAATAAAAAACATTCCAACATGGTATCCTTAAGGGATCACGGAAATAATTTTGCTAACAAATGATCCAGATGTAAGAAATCACTACACAGAGCGGTAAAGGAATTAGCATGTATATGTGGGTCTCCCTTACCATTATACTTGTCAAATTTAGGTATCTTGACCCATTAGACCATATGAGCATTTAGGATGTGTAGGGCAAGAGGGTTGTGATGATAGTAAGGAGTAAGTTTGGATTATGTAGCAATATTAGTTAGATTAGCAATCTGAGACTACATTTGACCCATGTTTTGTAATAGGGTGTTTAGAATGGGATAAGATGGTGGGGAGGTGTATTAGCCATTGTGACAAAAGCTTGCACTATGGAAGTTTAAAGTGCAGAATTGGGCAGAGGAGGGATTTTATACCCCAAAGGATTTTGAGACACATTAATTCCAAGAATATTAGGAGGTACAAACATAATGTGTGTATTATTAGTAGAAGACATCTAGGAGCTATAGTAAGGTTAGTATCTACCATGTGCATAGATACCTCAAGCATTGGAATATTCAACGGGGTGCCAGTGACATCTAATTGAGCATCATGAGGTCGATTTAAGACTAACATGTAAGAAGGTACATGACTCTCAACTATGTTTGTTAACACATGAAGCAACTCAAGGCCCTTACGATCTAAGATGAGAAAGTATCTCATATTACCAACAATTGGTAGCTTGAGTATACAAGTTTTCATGATTAAGTAAATCATCAAAATGCTTTAGATTCTCCTCCAAAGACTGAACCAGCTCAAAGAGGACCCTAAGAGAATCCTTCATAATCTATAGGAGGAGGAGACCCAGAAGGAGACTTTGGTTGAGAGTTCGAAGTAGAAGAATTTCCAAAGATCAGCTGAGAGCTAAAAGGATTGGGATTTCTAGAGAACATTAGGCCAAGTCTAGTGGGATTGTATTGGTCTTGGGGTATGGTAGCTCTCAAGCTTCTTTTATGTATCTAGAAGTTGTAGACTAGGTCGTAAAACTCATAGAAGAGTATCACAATGCAAAACCTTGCAAACTCTCAAAAATGAGAGAAGATAATGAAAGAAAAATAAAAAAAATTGAAGGTTTTAAATGTTGTTTTCAGAATGACTTTCAAAAGGTGAGTTCACTTCGGGTTCACCAAAATGTAGAGTATAAAAAATGAACCACTACAAAGGATAAAAAAATACTTCAGGGATTCAAATCTCAACCCTCCACTTAGGTAAGCCTTTAGGTAACTATGACCTTTAAGTTTACCTATTAATTAATTGAATGTGTTTTTATAGAGCACAAAAATTATCTAAAACCTTTAGAATTCAGGGACTGAAAGTACAAAACACAGAGGTTTTCCAAGAAGTTGGGAAAGCTCTCTATCTTAGATGAGTGTGTGGCTATTGGATGACAACAAATCACATTAGCATCCTGTATAGACAGACAACAAAAGTTGCCACTAAGAAATGTGGAATACTCTGTTTAATGTATTGGATATTAAAGGCTAATAAATGCAAATACATAGAGAGTATAGAATGACATAAATGGAGATACTAAATAAACATAAATGGTTTAAATGACAAAGGAGAGTTTAATAGAATATTACCAAAGACATCCAATAATATCAAAGACTTCCTTTGGATGAATTCTTCACTTGTACTTACACACATAAGACCAAAGAGATGGGTTGGATGATGGTATAGGATTTTTCCTCAGTCAAACCCCCATTTTGGTGTTCCCACCTCCATAAGCAACCTTAGACAAGATGATATAAATATCTATAGAACACTAGAAAGAATAATATGCTAACAAAAGAAAGACAATATGCTCAATGGAAAAACTCAAGAGTAACCACCCTCAAACACAAAAGCAAAGTAGCATGTTGGTGCAATGAAGAAGTAGCAAGGGCTCTCAAGATGAAAATGACCTCTTCCAATGATAGAAATGGAGCTCTGCAAGATATCACTATGATCATAGCTATGGTGGAACAATGGAGTTGTAGAAAGTTGTGAATTGGAGAAAAAGATAAAGATTGTTGTAAGATGCTAGAGATTTGTGTATCAAGTTCCAAAAGATTAATATTGAATCCCTGAAAGAAGGTTTTTAGTTCACCATGACATGCCCAAATGACCCTTGACAAAAATATAGGTTAGCAGAGGTGTTACTCTATTGAAACATGGAAAGTGTAACATCCCAATGGCTAACACAACCATGGATTTTTATGGGATGCTAGCACAATTCACAAACATCTACACAACATACACTTGTCTATGCAAAATTCAAACAGTAACCATCGAGGAACTAGACATGTCAGGTGTTGAAAGATGATTTGGGTTGAAATTGGGATTAAAGAGCATAATTATCTTAATAATAATTGTTGGCATTTCATGCCACCCTTAGATGATCCATCATTGATAACAAATCTAAGAAATCTCATATGAGCCATCCTACATGAATATCCCTTGCAAAAGTCTTAAAATTGGCTAAGTCCTAGACTTTCGAGTTGTCGCTTACTTTATTATTTGCATGCCTTCTCCATAAATCTAATTCACTTCTTCATTCCTCCCACTCTTTCTCCTCTTAATAATCTCACCTCCCTTTCTTTTCCCCAATATCTTCTTCTAAAAGTTTGACTAATTGTCAATTTTTTGAATTTCAAGGGTAAGCCTTAACCCTTACCTCTGATTTCGGGCTTCCCTCTTACCTCTTACCTTATTTAAGTAAGAGATAAGGATTCTTCTTGATTTTTGAAATTTTGTTTCTTTTAGGCTTTCAATCTTCCTTTTTCTTTTCCTTTATGGGAGGTAAACCTTTCTTCCAATCACCCTTTCCTCGAAATCTTTTTTAAAAATTTGATTGTGTCAATATTTTGGATTTTAGGGGTAAGGCTTCACCCTTACTTCTGATTTTGGGGGTAAGGCTTCACCCTTACTTCTGATTTCAAGGGTAAGGCTTCACCCTTACTTTTGATTTCAGGGGTAAGGCTTCATCCTTACTTCCAATTCAGGGGTAAGCTTTGACCCTTACTTCTGATTTTGGGGGTAAGCCTTCACCCTTACTTCTGATTTCAGGGGTAAGGCTTCTCCCTTACCTCTAATTTTTGAGTTCTGGATTTTTCTCATCCCTTCTTCTAAGCATGTGTTATGAGGCAAGCCCGACGCTTGATTCCCAACAATGTTCTCTTTCAGGGGTTTGGACCATTTACTGCATAAGCAAAGGTATCCTTTTGTGTCTGACACCCCAACCTTTCAACAAAATTCATGTGTATTTTGGGTGACGCCATTAATGCTCAAATCACTTTTTGAGAAACTTGTTTTGATTCTAGGGCTTCAAGGATGACATTTATTCCTCCCATAACTTCTACAAGTGGATTTTATGGGTGCCCATGCTCATTTATTGCTATTTGTTGATTTTCCTAACAGATCCATGCCCTAATCATGATTTGCATGGGATGACTCCATCCTTTCATGCACAAACTTCATGGTTAACCCTGGTTAGGGTTAGGGTTCAGTTTGTGGTTCCAAGTTATGCTTGATCTATAAAGGAAAAAAATATATTCATTTCAAGGGTTCTTCCTTTGGCTCCTTCAGGGTCTTTCTTTGGTAGACTTGTATTTTGCATCACTATGATTGAAAAGATTGGTCATATGCCTTTACATTAATGAAGTTGATCATTGTCGTTGGTTCTCTCCTCTTTTATGTATGAGTAATCTTTCATTACCTTCATGTCTAAGTTTTTTTATCTTTTTTCATGCATGTATGTTTGAGTTAAATCATTTACCATTGTTGTTTTGAGAATCTTCTTTCCTTCCAACACCTTGTCAAATTCCCTAACCTCCATGTTTTCCTTTGAGAATCACCAAATAGAAAAATGAGTTTCTTTTGATCCTCTTCTTCTATGTACTGAGCAATCTTATCCAGGAAGAAATAACTTTCCATCTTGGTGTACCACCTCTATTTTTCCTCACATATTCATGCTCCCCTTTCCCCTTGTGAGTTGTTAGAGTGGGATAGTGGTAAGTTTTCATGTGTTGGGTTGGACCAACACATTGCACTTGGATTGAAAGAGGAAGTTGGCCTTCTTCAGAGATTCAACCTCATATGTGCAAAGGTCCCACACCTTGAGGTTATTTCCATTGTTTCATTGGAATGCTAAACTTCATGTTCAACGAGGTGCAATTTCATGTGACAATAGTAACTAAAGGGGAATGCATATGTAATGTGAAATTGTATAAGATGAAATTTATGACATTACACTTTTCCCCCACTTTAGTGAGCATATATGTTCAAGAGAAGATTTAAGCTAAATTAAAAAGAGGATATTATTTTACCCAAGATGCGTAAGGAAAGTAGATTTTTCTATCTGTGAGGATTTACCCCCAAGGAAGAGACCTAAGATGATCCTGCATAAAACATGGTTAAGTTGCATCACCATAACCATGCTAGCTGCAAAGAAACATGTTAGGTTAAAAATGAAAACTAGACATAAAAAATTATATAGACACTAGACGGTGTTGATATGTATGGGTAGCAAGTTGTGTTATGTTAGGGACCATACACCAATCTAATCAGCCTAGGACTATTACAAACTATTTTGTAGTACAACCACATAAAAGAGACATAGAAATCTGTAAAGATAAAGTCTAGTGGGTTGCCCCCATGCTAGATGATGGGTAAGATGACTGGATGCAAACATATTTCAAAAAGAGTCATAAAAAATAGATCTATAATATGAATATGATAGCCCCCCTTAGAATGGTTTGTGCTACGAAAATGAGAACAAGTTATTCCAAGGAGAAGAAAGAAAGATGTTTTGTCATGAAAAAATAGTGAGATATATTCATAGAATGTTACTAGGCAACATATAGCACATGGAGCTCACAAAAACAAAAATAAAATACATAAGAGAGATAGTGGATCATAGTATTTGGGTTCAATAGGATTTATATCAATAGAATATGTATATAACTATGTATTAATCATCATATCAAAAAATATTTTAGATCGTGAAGAAGGAGCACATAAAGAAAAAATAAAAAATAAAAATTCACGTCAACGTGGAAGAAGGCCTAAATGCCCCCAATGCTTTGCATCATCCCCAAATGTTAAAATCAAAGTATGAAAAAATAAGAGTGATGATACAAATAGAGGAAATGTATGACATATTTCCTCCCCTATATCTAAGTACCTATGAGGGTATCTTGGTTCCTTCAGTAGAGAGCACAAACATATATAGGAAAGTATAGAGGAACACAAACAAACATGAAAACTCTAACCTAAAGACATGAAGGGTATTGTGCTAGTTTATCATTCCCATCAAGTCATCCTCCTCCCAATATTGATCATAGGGGGAAGAAGGTCAAAATTGCAAAAGGAAAATGGCTAAGGTAGGTTGTGGAAGAACAAGAGTCTCAACACAATACTCTTATTCGAAGAGGAGTGTGGTGACTCAATTGTAGGTTGTGGAAGAATAGGAGTCTCAGTGTCATCCTTTGAAAGAGGATCAATGACAAACTCTATTGAAGGAGGAACTTCCTCAATGACAAGAATAGAAGAATAAAGAGGAGTTGAAGGAATGAACTTCTTGTGGTGGAGTGTAAGGATGGGGTCATGCTCAAGCTTATGCTTAGATGATTGGTGTGAGTTCTTCACATCAACCGTGGTAGGATGATGGGTCCTAGGAAAGATATAATTCCAAGAGGTAGGAGGAGATGATAGGGCCACATTATACATAACCTTCGTATGAGGAATGACTATGGGCTGTACAAATTGAGGAAAATTAGGTAGAGAAGTGATAATAGGGGGTTACAAAGAGGGAATAATGAATATATACACCCTTTTGGGGTGAGTTTCATCCAAATCTCTTGAAGGAGCCAAAAGTAAAACAAAAATAGGAGCAAAAATAGAACGAGACTCAAGAGCTGGAGTGGAGGATTCATCCTTTGTCTTCTATGTGTCATTATGCTTTCTTGCCATTGCATGTAAATGACACTTATGCTCACATGCAATTTGGTTTTTATGAAGATGGGAACCAAGAATAAAAGCTTGAGAAGACCCTAGGGTGTCTTGTTCAACTAGTGGAGTTGTCTTCACAGTTGTTGATAATGGAAGGAAGGGCAAGCTCCATAAGAGATGTCAGGGGTTCAAAAACCTTAATCTCAACTATGGGTTCCTTTCCTCTTTATGCCTTTTTGGTAGGAGGAGGAACAAGAGGAACCCTTATGGGTTGATATATCAGAGGTGCATGTGAATGACCAATCAAAGAAGATTTCTTAAATCTTAGCCATACATAGTAGGGTGAGGGATATTGAGAATAATGGGAAGATCAAATGCACGGGACTTTGACTCCAACAACATGATTTCCTTTCCTTTTCATGTGCTATATATAGTCGAAGGAACATAAGGCACTATTGGAGGTTGTGAGGTCTTAGAAGAATGGGAAGGCCTACTTGAGGGAGTGTGATTGTCCTTAGCCCCTAATAAAGAAGGCCTAAAAAATGAAGCATGTTGTTATGCAGGAGTAGATTGAAAAGGAATTGCAGAAGAAGAATGACCTAGAATTGAATTAGATGTTAATGCCCTGATCTTACACTTATATTATGCTTTGTATAATAAATCATTGTGGGGTAGCATGGTCCCACCAAGGTAGGCTAGAAATGATCAAGAGAAAATCCCCCATGTGTCACTAGTGGTTTATATCCAAATTCTTTGATAGTCCAAGTGCAGTGCCCTCATGAGGAAAATTCAAACACTTGTGGATAATAGAAGTGATAAAGTTCATGGAAACTATCCAAGGAATACCTAGCTAATTTACTCTAAATAAGTCTGATTTTGGTATCACAACAAATTTTGTAGAAACACTCTTATGCCCCACAAGGACCAAAAAAGAAATAGATCCTAGAAGGGAAAGAAAAAAATCATCATGTGTACAAATGGTAGCCTTACACTCATCATATCTACCCCTGTATAGGCCATTAATGAAGAGAATATCCTATGTTATAACATTGAAACTACTAGCAGGGTCAACAATAATGCTAGTGACAACATTAACATTGACTTGAGCAAGAATGTAAAGAGGAGAGTATTCTCCATGATACGGCAAGTCATTAGGTGTGAAAGATATATTAGGAATATTAACCTTCTAAATTGGAGAGGAGATTGGAGAAATGGACACCATGTTCACATATGCAACATCATCAGATAGAGAAAAATAATCAGTAGTGATAAAACTAGAAGAATGAGGTGAAAAAGGATCTATGTAAATCTCCAACTAACTATTAGCCTTGGTAACATATTTGTTTGAGTGTTTCTTCTTACTATCAAGTCAAATGTTACAACTAGATGTGTGATCCTGAATTACATGTCTCGAGTGCACACAACATTTGGTGTCATGCCCAGACACTTGATGATATTGGAAAAAGCTTAGATGCATCATACCAACTAGGGTATGCCTTGTTGTCGAGGATCATTCTAATCTTCGAGAGGGTGATTAAATTATCTTCTAATAACTTATGAAATCACTTAAATAATCTTCGAATAATTTTGTGAAAACCTATTACACTGTGATCCTAGTGTACTATTCTCAGTTTTTCGAGGAATGGTCACCATATTAGCTATTGCCTTGTTTTTCTTTGACCCTCTAGAAGAAGAAACAACTCCAAAATTATTAGGACATGAGGATGAGGTAGAAGCCCCATACTAGGCCAATGTCTGCTAATAATACTATAGCATAGTACATAGATGAGAAAAAGAAGGATACTTCATTAAGGACACACATTCCCTCAATATCGATTACAGGCTTCTCATGAACATTCTCTTAATGTCATGATCATGCAGGGAATAGGTAATTTGTGAAGAGATAGATTGATAACGAGATAAAATCAATTAACTTCTCACTAGGTTGTTACTTACAATGGACAAGATTAAAGATAGTGACTTTAGAGCTAATGTTCGCCTAAAATATCTGAAAGAACTAGTTCATGAGTTGATTGAAAGAAAAGATAGAATTATCAAGAAATGAGAAAAACCATTCCAATGTAGTCTCCTTAAGGGATCATGGGAACAATGTTACTAACAAATGATCCTGATGCAAGAAATCACTACATGAAGTGGTAAAGGAATTAACATGTATATGTGTGTCTCCCTTACCACTGTACTTATCAAATTTAGGTATCTTGGTCCCTTAGGGCATAGGAGCATTCAGGATGTTCAAGGCAAGAGGGTTGTGATGATAGTAAGGAGTAAGTGTGGATTGTATAGCAACATTAGTTAGATTAGCAAGCCAAGACCAAGCATTTGGCCCATGTGTTTTGTAATAGGTTGTTCAAATTTGGATTAGATGGTGGGGTAGGTAGATTAGCCATTGCAGAAGAATCTTGTACTATGGGAGTTTGAAGTGTAGAACTAAGTAGAGGAGGGATGCTATACTCTAAAAGATTTTGAGACACATTAATTCTAGGAATAGTAAGAGGTAAAACCATATAGTGTTTGTATTATTATCAGAAGACATAAGAGCTATAGTAGGATTAGTATCTACTATGTGTACAGACACCTCAGGAGTTAGAATATTCAATTGGGTGCCAGTGACATCCAATTGAGCATCATGAGGTAGATTTAAGACTGATGCGTGTAAAGAGATTGATGTGTATGAAGGTACATGAGTCTTAAAGTTCTATTTTTGTTACCACACGAAGCAACTCAAGGCCCTTACAATCGAAGATGAGCGAGTATCTTAAATTACCAACAATAGGGCATCTTGAGTAAACAAGTTGTCATGATTAAGGAAATCCTCAAAGTGTTTTAGATTCTCATCTAAAGACTAAACATGTTCAAAGTGGACCCTAAGAGAAATCTCATAATCTATAGGAGGAGGAGACCTACGAGGAGAAATTGGTTGAAAGTTTAAAGTAGAAGAATTTCCAAAGATCGGATGATATCCAAAAAGATTGGGATTTCTAGAGAACATCAGGCTAGGTCTAGTGGGACTGTATCAATCTGGGGGTATGGTAGCTCTTGAGTTTCTTCTAATGAAATATCCAAAAGTTGTAGACTAGGTCGTAAAGCTCAGAGAAGAGTATCACAATGCACAAACTTGCAAACTCCAAAAAACAAATGAGAGAATGAAAGAGAAAATAATTTTTTTTAAGGTTTTAAGTGTTGTTTTGAGAAAGACTTGTAAAAGGCGAGTTCATGTCAAGTTCACCAAAAAGTAGAGTATGAAAAATGAACTACTTGGAAGGATAATCAAATCCTTCAAGGATTCAATTCTCAACCCTCCACTCAAGTAATCCTTTAGGTAGCCACAACCTTCAAGTTTACATATTAATTAATTGAATGTGTGTTTTGATAGAGGAAAAAATTTATCTAAACCCTTTAGAATTTAGGGACCAAAAGTATATAACACAAAGCTTTCCCAATCAGCTTGGCAAGCTCTTTTTCTAGAAGGAGCACACACTATTGGACAATAGCACACTATGCTACCATCCCACATGGACATGCAATAGAAGTTGCCACTAAGAAATGTGGAATACTATATATACTCTATTGGATATTAAAGACTATGAAATGCAAATACATAGTGAGTATAGAATGGAAAAAATGGAGATACAAGTAAATGGTTTAAATGATGAAGGAGAGTTTAGAATATTATCGAAGAATCCAACAAGATAAAATAATTCCTTTGGAAAACTCCTTTACCTATACCTACACAAATAAAACCAAAGAGAGGGATTGGGTGGTTGTATAGGAGTTTGCCTCAGTCAAAACCCCATTTTGGTGTTCCCACCTCCATAAACAACCTTATACAAGATGATAAAAATAAAAAAAGAACACTAGAAAGAACAATATGCTAACAAAACAAAGATAATATGCTCAACGAAAAAACTCAAAGAGTTACCACCCTCAAACACAAAAGAAAAGTAGCTTGTTGGTGCAATGAAGAAGTGGCAAAGGTCCTCAAGATGAAAATGACCTCTTCCAATGATAGAAATGGAGCTCTACAAGATATCACCATGATTGTAGCAATGGTGGAACAATGAATTTGTATAAAGTTGCACAAATGGAAGAAAAAGATAAAGAGTGTTTTAGGATTCTAGATATTTGTGTATCAAGTTATAAAAGATTTAAGATTGAATCCCCAAAAGAAGGTTTTTGGTTCACCATAACAAGACCAAATGATCCCCGATGAAAATTTAGGTTGCAAGAGGTGTTACACTACTAAAACATGACAAGTGTAACTCCCTAATGGTTAACACAGTCATTGGTTTTTGTGGGATGCTAGTGTGGCGTGTAGACATATGTGCAACACACACTTGTTTGTTCAAAAATCAAACTTAACTATCAGGGAACTGGACATTCCAATTTTTGAAAGATGGTTTGGGCTGAAATTGGGATTAAAGAACACAATTATCTTAATTGTAACTAAAGGGGAAGGCATATGTAATGTTAAATTGCATAGGATAAAATTTATGACATTACACCTACATATACCTTATGCTAGTTTTGTGCTTATTGTAGGTGATCCTTAAAGTGATCTCAATATGCCATGACTTTGATTTACCAAATCACCTATTTTGGGTATTCTACAATCTAAAAATAATAAATCAATAAAAGAAAGAGTAGCATATCCATATAAAGATCAAAATGGTGGCATGCCAATGAACATACATAAATAAGTGTAGTAATACTCTCCTAGATGCAATCACTTAATGTATACAAATTTTTGATCTAAAACATAATTATCAATCACCCTTCAATCCACTTGCTCCATATATTTGTTTTTCCATCTATTTTTTTATGATAGCTACTACTCAAGGATTAAATTTTTATACCTAGAAAGAAAAAATGTTCCTACCAAAAAATAACTAATGGACCTACTACCCCTATGACTAACAATGTTCTTGGGCAAGCCATGCAATCTAAATATCTTTGACTAAAAATAAATGTGCATACTTAGTTAATCTAACAACAATATAAATATTATCTATCATATACCTTTGGTAATCTTGTGATAAATTTCATAGATATATTATCCCATTTCTAATTAGAAATTGATAGTGGTTGGAGCAAACCTATTGGATAAACTTTATCTTGTTTGTTCTATTTGGTAAATCATGTATTCTATAACATTATATACACATCCTCTTTCATACCTTTCCATGAAAATATCATGGATTTTCTTGTAATTCTTGAAATATCATTAATGGCATGCTAAAGGTGTGTAATGGAAGTACCTCAATATCGTCTCCTTAACTTCTGATTTAGGTACTAAAAAGACTCATTTTTTAAAGAATAAATCACTCCACCACTATATACCTATTCTATTTCACCGCCTCATCAATATTACAAAGTTAAATGTGTTTTTTGCATATTTAGACATGGTAGGAAATTTACAATCATCAAAAATAGTGGAAAGAGAACATAGAGTAGGTTTCCTAGAAAGGGCATCAACTACAATACTTTTCTTTCCTTTCATATGCTATATATCAAAATCATATTCTTGTAACTTACTTGCCCATTTTTTGGTGATCATTCAAATCTCTTTGACTCGAAAAGGGCTTCAAACAGTTACGATCAATTTTTACAACAAATTGATCAAAAACGAGATATTGTCTAAAAAAATTCAATGCATACATAATTCCTAACATCTCTTTATCATAAATAGTGTATCCTATTTCCACATAATTTAATTGTATCCTTTCAAATTTTATAGGATGTTCCTTTTAAGTTAGAACAACCTCAATACATTCTCCTAATGTATCACATTCTACAACAAATGATAATAAAATTTTGAGAATTTCAAGTACAAGATATGAGCTCATTACCTCTTTATGTTTTTAAAAATTTAATTGAGAAAATCTCATCCATTCAAAGGCTCCCTTCTTTGTAAAATTTTTAAAGGTATGGCAAGTTGAGAGAAAAAAATTCATAAAAACTCCAATAATAACTCATAACCCAAATAATCCTCTCAACTATACTAACATGGTAGGATATGGCCAATCTAGAATGGATTGGATTTTTTGTGGATCTACCTAATTCATGCATGACTAAAAGGCATTTGGAATATTTTTAAGTCCAAATAGAATGACCCAAAACTCGAAGTGTCAAAAATGACAACTAAATGCCATTTTATAAAAATATTCATCTCTAGCACAAATATGGAGATAGATTAATCTCAAATAAATCTTTGAGAAGTGTAATACTCCATTTTTTTCTTATCATCTCATCTATGATGGGTATGGGAGATCTATTTTTGATGGTTCTCTTATTCAATACCCTGTAATCAATACACATTTGTATAGTAACATCCTTTTTCACAAGAACCATTGAAGATGCAAAAGGACTAAAAATAGGTCCTATGTAACCCACCTTTAAAATTTCCTCAATAGAATTTCCAATATCCACTAAATGCAACCTATTGGATGGTGGTATGAATTTTTTATATATGATCAAAACTTGGTTCCAATTCTATGATGTTTTAGAAACCTCTATTTGGTGGTAGTCCTAGAGACAAATCATCGAACACCAAACTATGCTTTCTTATTATGGTTTATATATCTACATGAAGAGGGTTAATTTACCCATTTATGTTTTTGATGACATCATAATACAACTCATTTCCCAAGCTACATGAACTCTTTTGAACAATTATTTTCCATCTAATATAAACTTAAGCTTTGTAGTCTAGTAATTCTATGAAAATTCCCAAGGAGAATGCAACCATTGAACAACCAACACTATGTTAGTTTCTCATAAACCAACAACATAAAAATTATTATTTACCTTTTGGTCCCCAGGAGTGAGATTAAATTGTAAAATTATCTTGTTGCAAGGAATGGTAAATCCATTGGCAACATTGACATTAAAGCCTTCAAATTATTCTATTTCTAGTCCTCTCTTAACATCCATGCCTTCATTGGTCCCCCCTAGCCCGGTTGTCTTAAGATTAATTTTGATGGCTCAACCAAAGGAAACCTGGGTCGGGTGGGTGGGGATGGGGTCATTAGAGACCATAGCGGGAAAATTATGTTGGTGTGTGTGGTTAATGTTGGAGTTCAAACCCCCAATTTTGTGGAGATGGCAGTGGCCTACCATGGTATCTGACTTGCCACGTATGTGTGTATCTCCACCTTGGTTATTTAGGGAAACTCCCACAATACCATAATGATGATGAATGGGATGGCCAAACCTTGTTGGTCCCTCAAGGACCCTATCCTATCAGCACAAATTCTCATGATGAATATTGAAAGTTGTAGATCTACTCACATGTATAGAAATGGTAATAAAGTGGTAGATGCCCTCACCAACTTAGGTGCCTTCACTTCTAAAATTAAAATATGGGATAATATCTATCTTATCCCTAGACATGTGTGAGACTTAATTTTTAATGATGTCAAAGTACAACAACCTTGATCTCGAGCTGGATTTCTTGCCAATTCTTTTTGACAACTGGCACATTTGGCATTTATGGCATTCCATCTCCATTGCTAGTATTTTCATAAGCTTTTTCATTCTTTCCTTTGGCATTTTTCTTGTAATTTCTATCGCATTTTTTCTCTTACTTTGTTGATTGTGAACATGAGTGGTGATTTGGTGTGTGACGAACCCGCCTCCTATGAGGTGTGGAAAAATGACACTGATGTTTGGACTATTCTCCTACGTATTAATTTGGCCTCATTTGTGGAGGGTATGGTGGGGCATGACCCCAATTTGTCAACTGAATTTCCTAACTACTAGAATGAGGGTAATATTACCATTGGTGAGTGCTCCTTCCATGTGAAATATGGAGCTGATTGAAGAGGTCATTGGGATTTCCTTGGACAAGGTCTTCATTCACAACAACACAATAGGCAATTAGCGTCAACTTTTGTGTTGGATTTTAGTGCATTTGAGTGCATGAATTGAATAGTTTGATTGGTGCTCAACTTGACACAAACATGCATGGTCAGCTCGGCGTCGGATTTGGCGCTAACTTTTATGTCAAATTTAGTGTCGGATTTAGCATTGGCTTTAGTGTCGAGAAATTATAGCGCCTAGAATAGCATCGGGAAGTATTGTCACAAATTGCGCCAAAATGGGCGCCCAATTTGGCTTACGGTTTAATTTCCATGTCAACTCCCATTTTTTCTTCGAGTTTTGCTTCCAATTTTATGTCCAGTTTTGCTTCCAATTTTTCTTCTAGGTTTGTTTCCAATTTTGCTTCCAGGTTTGCTTCGGGTTTTGCTTCCATTTTTTCTTTCAGTTTTGCTTCCAATTTTGCTTTTGGGTTTGCTTTCGGTTTTGCTTCCAGTTTTACTTCTGGTTTTGCTTCTAGTTTTGCTTCAAGTTTTTCTTCCAAGTTTTCTTCTGGTTTTGCTTCCAATTTTTCTTCCATGTTTGCTTCCGGTTTTGCTTACAAGTTTGCTTCCAGGTTTGCTTCCGATTTTGCTTCTAGTTTTGCTTATGATTTTGCTTCCAATTTTGCTTCTAGATTTGCTTCTAGTTTAGCTTCCAGGTTTGCTTTCGGTTTTGCTTCCAATTTTTCTTTCAAGATTGCTTTTGGTTTGCTTCTAGTTTGGCTTCCATTGTTGCTTCCTTTTTTGCTTCTAAAAATGCTTCTTGTTTTGATTCCATTTATTAATTTAATATGTTTTATTTCAATTTGATTAGTTAAATATATCGTGCCTCTTAAATAACTCATATGATTATAGAGTAAGTAATTTAATTATTTAACTCATATGATTAAATAACAATATAATTATTGTAACATGATCATCATCTATAATTAAAACAAGTGAGTCAAATATCTATAATTTAATTGAATTTGACAACATCCATCCTGAGCAGTAAATTAAAATCATCATACTTAATAAATATCCATCCAAAAATCATCGACCACTTTTAATATATATAAATTGACAAGTCAATATTGATAAGATCATCATCATATATAACTAAAACAAGTGAAAGTCAAATATGCTAGTACATCAAACACATGTCAAAATGATACATCAAAAACATGTCAAAATTTTACATGTCCAATAGTCAACATAAGTGAAAATGATACATGTACAAATGATATAAATAAAATTGATAAATTATGTAACTCAAATTGATACAAGTCAAGATGATACATGTCTAAATGATATAGTGAAAATGACACATGTCAATATGATACAACTCAAAAATATAGTACTATAGGCCATGAAAATGATACATATGATAGTAACCATGAAAAGAGTCATCATAACAATATATCAGCAATTATCCATGATGTAGTCTATATGATCATGAATGTCACTGGTTACTATCACCAATTGTCTCATCATCATCATCACCATCGTGATCATCATCATCGTTGTCGTCATCGTCATCATCATTGTCATCGTCCTCGATGTCTTTTGTATCTACGTCATCATCATCCTTTGCCATGTGATTTGTACCAACAGAACCAATATTTTGTGGATCTATATCATGTTGAGGATCATCTTGATCTTCTAGAAGACCCGTGTTCTGCAAAAAAAACATTTAAAATGAAAAATTATTTATTTCATGCAATAATTTATTTTTCTGTTATATATGTAATATTACAACATATGAGATGAAACCATAATCATATTACATCATATCAAAGTGCACATACCATAATAAAATTTCAAAAAGGTTACAACTAATACTGGTGAGTCAAGAAAAACTTCAGCTTTTAAAAACAATTAGGTTGGCAGACTTGTGGATCAGGCTAGCATTTGGTGGAAGAGAAAGAAAGATGACTAGAACTTTTGAGGCCCACCATAATGGATTTCAGTATTCAACCATGAGAGAAGAAGAGAGAGTTTATATCACATATCAAAACATTAAGCATGCATTCTTCCAGCTAGTGGAGAACGAGATGATTACTTTGCTTAATTTTCATTTGCATAACCATATCATGGTGTGGGAACCAAGAAGACCAAGGATGTCCAGTTTTATGTGGAGGTAATGGATGTGGTCCAAACTTTAGGAGAGGTAAGAAGGTCAATGTATGATCCTGATGAAATTGAGGAAGAACAGCAAGAGAGGGACGATAAAATAAAATCAATACAAAGTTTCAAGGATTTGTCGAGTGAGTAAGAGAGCTATGGGAGCAGCCTCATCTAAAATATTTTGAACTAGATTTTGGTATACCATTTAGAGAGCTTGGTTTTCATAGAGTTCCTTTCAAAGCCTCTGCTTTTATTGTTTCTACGGTAAACTGTTTGGTAGAGTTGGTGGAATTACCTTTCTTAGTAATCACTATTAGTGAGATTGAGATTGTTAACCTTGAGAGAGTAGGACTTGGGAAAAAGGCATTTGATATGGCTATTGTTTTCAAAGACTTCAAGTGGGATGTACTCTACATTGATGTCATTCCTCAATCTTCACTTGATGGCATCAAGGAATGGTTGAACTCCATGGATATAAAGTATTATGAAAGCATAATGAACTTGAACTGGTAGCCAATTTTGAAGAGTATTACTGATGATCCAGATAGATTTATTGAAGATGGTGGTTGGGAATTTTTGAATATGGAAGCTAGTGATTCTGATTCTGATAATTCAGAAGAGTCGGATCAAGGATATGAACCCTCTGATGTAGAAGAGGAATCATAACCAGATTTCATGTAGCCACCATCAAGAGTGTTACAAGCCAACAAGATGGAGGGAATTCTCATATAAGGATAATTTTAAATGTTGCAGGTATCGGCTTTAATGCCAACTACAATGGCAACATTGAAATTCCCTAGCAGTATTTATGTTAAGGAAATTTCCTTTAGATGCAAGGATTCAAAGCACATCAACCATGTGGTAAAAATTATTAAATCCCAGAGACGATCTGTAGCAATGAAAGAGTCTGAAAAGGCAGAGAGAGCTACACTGGTGACTCAGGAGAAACTTCAACTTTCAAAAACAAAGCCAATTAGGCTGGCAGATGTGTGGATCAGGCTAGCATTTGGTGGAAGAGGATGAAAGATGACTGGAGCTCTGGAGGCCCACCATAATGGATTTCGATATTCAACCATGAGAGCAAAAGAGAGAGCTGATATCATGTATCAAAATATTAAGCATGCATTCTTCCTGCCAGCGGAGAAGGAGATGATTAATTTGCTTCATTTTCATTTGCATAACCATATCATGGCGTGGGAACCAAGAAGACCAAGTATGTCCAGTTTTATGTGGAGGTAATGGATGTGGTCCAAAATTTAGGAGGGGAGATCTTTATGTCTACCAAGAGGCATAAAGTCGGATGAATTAAGTTCACCTACATGTCTTCCAAAGTTTACTTCTAATTTTTATGATTGTTTTTCTTGACTATCAGAGTTTACTTACAAATTTGAAATTTATTTCTGGTCATTTTGATGATGATATATTCAGCCAATGTGTAAGCACCTTTTGTTTGTATCACAAGCATATGTGCATTGCGAGAATTCTGATTATCTATGGTCTACAACTATGTCATCTCACTTATTGGATCTTCTATTTCAATGTTTTCTATGGCCTTCTTTGTTTGAGGTAGCACCTGACAATCCTACCTCCTTTCCCTAGCTGAGAAGTGGGTTTGAATTTGGAAATACTACAATTTAAAACTAGCTATGGTTTAAGGAGATCTATTCTAGCTTTGTTGTTGACACCCTCAATCTTCAATAAGGACTTAGATGCATGGACTGAAATGCAAGCTTTCAAACTTAGATTTGAATGTGCATAATTTGATTGATTATGGTTTTCACAGGAAGTTATCTTTACATGACTATTTTGGACTGTCAATACATGTAATAGTTATTGCATCCTTATCAATTTTGGCTATCCTTATTCAAAATGCCTTGGTCTTTGGACTCGATACAAAGTTGTGCATTATTATTCCATATTTGTAACATGTAGGACATTTAAGGGTTAAAACATATAGAAATTCAGTACTGTCATCTAAGGAAAACTTACAGATGGTGTATTAAGAACAACAAAAAATGCTTTTATTAGGGTCAATGCTTTCTTCCCCCACGTTGCTAATATTTTCCCCAAATCATGTTTTTTTTATTATTTCAACACATCTCAAAATTCAATGTATTGATTAAAATTTGTTACGCATTTCAATTATTTATGAAAATGATGCATATATGTTAAATCAATCAGTGTTGTTCCTTCGGTAGTTTGACTTCTATTCAACAACCATCCATTAGGCCATTATGTGTGGGAGCACATTTGTGTTTAGTTAGCTTTTTTGGATAGCTCTATTGGGAGTTGAGGACATTCCATTTATCTTTTGAATGTTAAGAAGTCGGAGTTTCAAGGATTTGTCAAGTGAGTAAGAGAGCTATGGGAGAAGCCTCATCTAAATGATTTTGAACTATATTTTGATATACCATTTAGAGAGCTTGGTTTTCATGGAGTTCCTTTCAAAGCCTCTGCTTTTATTGTTCCTACGATAAACTATTTGGTAGAGTTGGTGGAATTACCTTTCTTAGTAATCGCTATTAGTGAGAATGAGAATTATTAACCTTGAGAGAGTAGGACTTGGGCAAAAGGCATTTGATATGGATATTGTTTTCAAAGACTTCAAGCGGGATGTACTCTGCCTTTACGCCATTCCTCAATCTTCGCTTGATGGCATCAAGGAATGGTTGAACTCCATGGATATAAAGTATTATGAAAGAATAATGAACTTGAACTCGTGGCCAATTTTGAGGACTATTATTGATGATCCAGATAAATTTATTGAAGATGGTGGTTGGGAATTTTTGAATATGGAAGCTAGTGATTCTGATTTTGATAATTTAGAAGAGTCAGATCAAGGTACAAACCCTTTGATGTAGAAGAGGAATCAGAATCAAACGAGGAAGGTTCAAACGATGAATCTCTTGTGGAGTCAGAGGAGGATGAAGAAGAAGAAGAAGATTATGAAGAGGAGGAAGGTAAAACATGGGATGAATTAGAAGCCATGGCTAGAAATGCAAATAAGGAAAAGGAGTCGAGTCTGATAGTGAAGAGGAAAGATGACAATGAAAGGTAAAAGCTACAGGGAAGTCTCAGGCACCTGATATTAGAGATTGAAGAGGAATTCCTACCAAGAGGAATAAAGTCAAATGAATTGAGTTCATCTACATCCTTCTACTATTTATTCAGGCACATGAACGATCATCTTGTAATCATAAGATTTGAGCTATATTTACTCATCCTACGCATCAATAAACAACTCAACACAAGAGATGCAAATTGACATATTAACACAACAATATCCAACTAATTTATTGAAACTCAACTATTGATACCTCGTTCTCCATCCAGATTACAAAATCGTTCCACTTTTTATTTGTAACATATTATTTTCAAATTGCTTTGGACGGCGGCCATATTTCTCCTCCTATCAAAACATGGTGCATGGACTAGTTAAACTAATTAATATGCAATCATTTAATTTTTCCAAGGAAATAAAAATGTATATATCATTTAACATATTAAATATACTTACAAATGTATAGATCAAGGTCTGTAAACCTTTTTGGCCACTACGATGTGTGGCATGAAATTTGTCAAGCCTAGCCTTGGAGGCCTTGTCTTGAAACATATACTAATTCAATTTAAATATGCACAAATAAAATTTAAATATTGTTTAATAAATTTGATATAGTATTATGAGAAAATTTAAATACCTGCGTACTCTCCTCACCGGACTTCCTTCGTGCATCGAACTTTTGTGGCGGCATGCGATTCTTCCTTTTGTTCCTGGCGATGTTGCGATGACTCCCACAAGTCTTCTACCAATGATGTGCGGTAGTGAGGTGACCACCGTTGGCCCGCAGCTCCTTCATTAGCTCAGTGTGGTAGAGTGGTTTTTACTGCGGTCCCGCAAGTTGATTCTTCCTTCTCGGCGATAGTGCAGTGAAAGCTTCTGTGGTAGAATTTTTATTCACAGAGGAGGCCATGGAGAGAGGACATGGATGGCATAGAAATACTAAATCACTAAGAGGAAAGTGGGTGGAAATTGTAGCAAACAATAATTTTTTAGACCAAGACTTCTAAATTTTCAGAATTATTTGCAATCCATGCTTAAAAAGGGATGATTCTTATGGCCTAAACTTTGAAATGCTTCAGTAATATTATGTTGTACTTGGACAATTGAAAACCTATTTTATTCTCCTAGCAAGCTTTTTTATTTTTCATTATAATTCTAGACCAAACAACATTTGCGGGGATGGCCTTTTACACCAATCTTAATTTGTATGAAGTTCATGAACTTGTTGTCAAGTAGTAAATTCCTTTCATAGATAGGAAATGTAAAGGCTTCATTTAAGAAAAGATAAGTAGTCTCTTTCTAAGGGAAATCCACATGCAAAAATTAAAAAGCACATAAAAAACAATTGTACAATAGAAAATCATATTCAATCAGTTATTTCTTATTTCACTTGCACACTTATTTGAAAGACATAGGGTATTCACCATACATTTTCCTTGGCAAATAAAACATGTGCTTTCATTTATTTTTACTGTATATCTTAAAAGTGAAATTGTTGTTACATAATGATGCACTGAGAAAATAATATATACAAAAAAATGCAAAGAAAATGTTTGAAATATAACATGCAACCTACTATGTTTTTTTTAATCGGTGATAACATTTGATTTTATTAATAATAATGCAGAATTTACATCAACTTCAAAAATTAAGTCCATCCAACAACTTCTAAAATACGTTTGTTTAACTAACATAATTCCCAACAAACCAAAAAAAAACTACTCAATCTTCTTGAAAACTAACCCTATCTACTATTACCCATACCCCATACTATTTACATTTTCAAATAAAAAACAAGACTTAACCCTAGAAAATGTACAACAAAAACTAAGATATAAATTGTATTTTAACCAAAATTGAGCTTCAATTTACGTGAAAGTGCCCGATGTGCTACCCAATTGCATTGGGCATATTTCCTTGATTGGCTTCATCTTATTCCTTGGGTGCAAACCTTTCTTCTCTCGCAGCTCCTCTCTGGTGACATCTTTGAGTCCCTCAATGATCGTCTCGACCTCCATTATTTCTTCATAAAGTTTCAGGGCTTTCCATCCTAGCTTCGCTCCTCCTCTCTACATAGCTTTGGTGATTCCTTTTGGCCACCTAATGAAGGGATAGTTCATCTCTGCTACTTCAGGGTCCACATCTTCCATGCCTTCACTCACATCAAAGCCTTCTCCTGGTATAGACCATTCTAGGATACTTTCCATATTCACTAAGAAATCCTTGTGTACCAATGCCTTCATTACTTTCCTCACTTCCTCCACCTACTCTCCTAAGTCCAGCCCCCATGCCATGATCAGTGAGTAAATATCCATATTAGTACGATATTTGTGCTTCAAATCTTCAAAGCCATTACCCAAGATTTTTCGCACAGATTGTGCCACCTTCATATCCTTGGAGAGGAACAATCCTCTTAGCCTCTTCATAGTTTATTTTCCAACAAAAGGGTCAAATTTTCACCTCAAATATAGAGTGAAATTGGCCTTCATTTCTTCTTTGTTACGCTAGCTTCCAAACTGCCTCACATTGCAGACCTGTTACATTCCTTGCCACCGCAAATTGAGAAGCATTAGATGAAATGCCTTATGTGTATTTAAAACACATCCTATTGTAAGCCCTCACCATTAATGTTGAACGTATGTCGAAAGCCAACAATAATACCTTCATCAATGCTTCAAGTCCTTCAGGAATTTAAAACACATTCCTCTGCTTGCTAGCATTAAGTCCTTCCTACATTAATTACAATGGATAAATTTCCTCCATAGGAATTCCACTAGAATCTTCAATTCTTATTTCCTCCACCTCTGCAAAAGATAGAGCCCATTTTAATAGGGTATCTACTTCCGTGTTCCCAGTTCTCCTAACATGACTAACCTTAAAGTCCTAAAAAAAAAGCTAATTCTTCAATAATTTTCCTAATCACACCCTGCAAATGCCAAGCATCAATTCCTCCTTTTATTATTGCTTGGATTACTTGGATGAATTGTTGGCAGAACAAATTAGGATTACTTGGATGCTTCTTCCATTCATTTTGTATCAACATATTTTCATGAAGATACAAAAGTTAATAGCTCAATCAAGTAGAGCTTTTGTGATTTTCAAATGAAGAGTAAGGTACATTTTTATTTCTGCTACATTTCATTCATGTGTATAAAAAAATCAAAAGATTACATTACTAGATTGCACTGATGTAGATGCATATAATATAGGAAAGATTGCACAATCCTTTCAAAAATGTAGTCTTTATTGATAATGTAATTGTATGTTGTTCCACACAAGCCATGGAACTGACTATTTGAATGCATATAATCAAAAAACTATACATTTATAGATACAAAAGATACATCATCTTCAGTCTCCCCGCTTGTCTAAGCCTCCAAGTTGATGTCTTTCTTGCTACTCCTAGGTTCCTTGCATTTGAGTGAGAAGAGTGTTAGAGCAATGAAGGATCACTAATCAAAATATGTGCATACATCTATAAACATATAATTTGATCATCATGTGCATTCAAATAACTTGCATACCATAGATGTCCAGGAAAACCAAAAATTTATCAAACATATCTATCATATGTTCGGTTTTATCTAAGATTTTTTCTCATTGTGCAGGTATAGATAAAATTAGGTTGTTGTTTTGTTTATTTGGTTACAACATGTGGGGTGAAATGTGGCTCCCACAAGGGTTGAGCCTAGCCTATTACCCTATTGTTTCATTTGAGAAGGATAATCACAAGTAAACCATCCATGAAGCATTAAAGATCAATCTTTGCAAGTATAGTGGAGTATGTTGGTAAGGGGTAATCTCCTTATTGATAAAGATTTATCCTTATTAATAAGAACATTCCACTATCAACATAGCCATTATTCTGAAAAAACTGATCATCAAGGATTCCAAGATAGTTTTCATTAACAACCTGGTTAAAAGTAAGCAACCCCAAGCATCATAACAATCACAAGAATTGAAAATGAGGGGCAATCATGTAGATTAAAATCTTACACAATAGTCATCACTTGCAAAGACAGAGACAACATGTTTCCACATAACAAATTAAATCGAATGCATGAAAGGTACAATGATGAAGTCCATAATAGTGAAGTTTGCTTAAGAGGGACAGAAGGACAACATTTTGTATCAAGGAGAACAAGGTAACCTCAAACTATGTTGTACCTGAGTATGATAGTACTTGAGCTTCTAGTGTTTCTAGATGGAACCTATAGCGGAAAAGTGTAGTATCCATCTAAAGGAACCATCTTCGGAGCTCTTCCTTGAAATGAGGATTGAAAACATTAGAAGAAATGAAATACCATAATTCTAAAGTAACAATTTGTATCAAGACAAATGTCAAAAAGTATAATTAAAAAGACAAATCCTTACAATTGCACCTCAAATTGGACCAAACAATAACAACAAATGTGCCCTGATAAATCTTGAAGATTTAAACAACTTGAAAAGACCACTTTGGAGACAACAAAGCAATAAATAAGCATGAAAATCGACACAAAAATTGAACACTAAAAATGGATTACGAGTTATAATGTATCTACTCCATTATATTGCTCAAAATATAAACATACATAACATGAGTTCTTTTGATATTAATAAGTGGATGAGATGGTCTAGTATCTATTCTAATGGATTGAAATGATGATGATATGATGATCAAAATCATAACTTGGTTTCCCTATTTATACGAGAAGCAAAAAGCTTCAGGTCCATTCACAAAAGTTACATCATTTCTTAACTAAAGCATAATTAACCTAACATAGAAACTTAAAAAGATAGGTTCATTCCAATTGTTTCCAAACATTAAATAATGCTTGCATTTGTTGATAGGTAGAATATTTTGATGAAACACATACTAATACCCAAGATCCAACTGGGTTATTAAGATTTGGATGGGATGATCCAAACCATCCTTTAAACTATACCAAGGTGAAAAGGGCAAGATTGAAGAGAACACCCAGAAGTGTTTCACACTGGCTCAAGGTACAATCCAACCTGGTTATGAAATTGATAGAAATCCAAATTTTCCTGAACCATTCATACCCAAACGTTGTATCGTGCAATCTATTATTCCTGCGCATAAAAATGCCACATGTTAACCCTTTTTAAATAAAACTCAAAATACCATGAAACAATGACTCCCCTATATTAGTAAGTAGGCAGTCTATAGGGCATAGTTTGATTTTATACAAGGATGCTCATGAAAGGAATCTTCAAGTGACATTGAGTGAGTTGTTTGAGATTGCAGTTGATGGTGCAATATCCAGTCTTAAAGGCAGTTAGCAAAGTAGTAAATGTGAAATAAAATCAAATTGTACACAACAAATAATTCACAAAGTTATCTTGCATAATGCCTTAAGTTTGAAGAAAAAAATCTCATTGTATCTTGATGAAAGTAGCACGACCTTAATGGTCAATCACTAGCAACCTTGGTTTTAAAACATGGTATTATGCTTATGGAGGCAACATTTTAAGCAAGGCGGTGAGTGGTGGTTTGGAACAATGGCAAGTATGAAGGACTTGCTTTATATGCATACTATGCAGTCTAGCTTAAGACAACATTCTTAGAAGAGATTGAAGGTGGATTAGAGAACTCAAGGGTTACCATGATCAAGATTAAAGCGAAGACTAAGATCTATTTAAAAGCCACTATCATGAAGATATTAAAGATGTCAAATGCAAAACCCTAGCAGTTGGAGTAATGAACACAGTGTGAAAGAGGATAGTGTGCTAGGGAAAATTTAGGAGATCTCCACATTATCTAATCACAGGAAAATACATCATTTATTTATTTTTTAAATCAAAAGAAATTATTCTAAACCCTATATAGGACACATTGATACTTCAAAAGGATTTGATTTATTTTAAAAAAATTAAAATTCATTCTAAACCCTATATAGGATACATTGATACTTCAAAAGCATCTAAAGGAATTTGAGATTATGCAAACATATGTCAATTAAATACCTGGATTACAAATAGTAGCGTGGACATTGTAACCCTTGTTGATCAAAGATGGAATTGATAAACAATAATGAATCCTATGCCTCCTATCATGCACATCTCCTTACCATTATGTGTCATTCTTTACTGAAACACTTCTCCATTTTGGTGGGCTACGCCTGAAAATAAGGTTTCAACAAAGGTTTCATTATATGTTTATTAAAATGAAAACTCCATTCTGGCAGGCTATGCTTGAAAATAAGATTTCGACAAAATTTTTAGAGTATGTTTATTAGAGTTTTAGAGTATTTTGGCGGGCTATATTCTTGATTCCTTAAATGATTTATTCAAATGGATTGTGACTGGCGTGATTTGTTGCATTTAGTGTTGTAAATTGCAATGATGCCACGATTACTGTACTACCGGTATCTCTTATTATACCTACTGCAATATGGCAGTGTTTTTCCCTCCCTTCTATTGTTTACAGCACTATCACCTTGCTCAAGGCTTCTTGTTGTGGGGTTGCGGTGTATGCCGCTCTACCGCATATGGTGCTCACCTTCCTAATGGTATAGCAGTGTATGCTTTTGATCATTACTTGAAGAGTGTCGATGAGACAATCTTATTTGTCCTATCAATATCTCAATGTCTCATCGACATTAGATCTTATGTTCCTTTGATGTTGGTTGTCGATGTCGATGAGACAAGTTAATATCTCTTGTCGACATGCCACTATCTCATCGATATTTTCCTTCAGCGGTATTTCTTTATATATCGGTGTAACTCTGCCATGTTGGGGAGACTCATGATTATCATTGTGGTATGGCGGTGTTTTTCCCTTCCCTTCAGTTGTTTACCTCACTACCACCTTGCTCAAGGCTTCTTGTTGTGGGGTTGCGGTGTATACCGCTCTATTGCATATGTTGCTCACCTTCCCGGCGGTCTAGCGGTGTATTCTTTTGATCATTACTTGAAGAGTGTCGATGAGACAATCATATTTTTCTTACTGATATCTCAATGTCTCATTGATATTACTTCATTATATCGAAGAGTTGTGTTTCAACAACACTTGTAGATATACCTTGTCGATGTGACATAAGTGATTCTCTCCTCGATATGCATGTATCTTGTTGAAATTTCATTGTTTTACATCGTCAATGAGACATATAAATAAGTCTCTTTGACATAGGAGTACATCTAAACCGGTGCTAAACTCGAAGCTAAACTTAGAGCTAAAGTCGAGAGCTAAAATGGCACTAAACCCAAAGCTAAACTTGAAGCTAAAGTCGAGAGCTAAAAGTGGCACTAAACTTGAAGCTAAAGTCGAGAGCTAAAAGTGGCACTAAACTTGAAGCTAAACTCAGAGCCAAAGGCAACGCTAATGACGATGCCACACTCAAAGCCAATATCGGCGCTAAAGGCGATGATAATTTTGGCATCAATTAGCGGCTAAATCAACATCGACTTGTCCTGATCGATGCAAATAAATGCCAAAAATAGTGCCATCTCGATAAATAGCGCCAAAGTTTTCAAAAAAATGACAAAAAATACATTAAAATAGTGGGTGGAAGCAAAAAACGGAGCAAAAAATGGAGCAAATCACATGGATTTTTTGTAGTGATTCCTAGGAAGCCAAAGGGGCATTACCAAAAGGACATGGATAGGTTAAGGAGGATGTAAAGGTTAACCGGCTGTAAAATGGTTTCAATAGAGCCGACCTTCTTGGGGTTTAGAGCAATATATTGCAGAGGTGTTATTGAGGTATGTCACTCTAGAGCATCATTTTCATCAGTTTCACACCCACCTCTTTCCCATGTAAAATCATTTTCTAGATATAATGTCAAAATGAACTTTTCTTTTTGGGTCCTCTCTTCTTTGGAATAGTCTATAAGGGCTATTTAGGGTAAGATTAAAACCCTTCCCATCTAGCAAGGGTTAAATTTTCATCTTTTCTTCCTCTAGGTCACTCTTTCTCCCTCCCTGGCCTTTATTAAAAAGAAAACCCTAGTCATTAGAAACCTATTCATTCACTTGGAAGACCCCCTTCCCACTTGTGGCCCTGAGGAGACTTTGTCCACCACTCACAAAATTACCAGGGTGCATGGTAAAACCCCTATTATCGAGGACCCCACTTCCAACCCCAAAAAGCATGTTTCATTCCCTGACCCCACTCCCATTTCTACTTCTAGTTTTGATAAATTTAAAAACTTAGATGATGAGTCCTAGAAACCTACCCCTAAAAATTCTCTTGTTGGCTCCCCTATCCAAGATGATGTGTTTGAGGTTTAAAAATCGCCCCTGGCCAGTAACCCACCTATCCCTCAAAGATCCCCCAACATGTATGTTAATTTGGATGGTGCCCCTGAAGAGCCCAATTTAGATAAGGATGTTTATCCTACTTGTGCTTAGGCCTAAGGAAAAAGTTGAATGATATTTTGACAACTGTCAACATTCTAAATGACATTCTTAAGTGGATCCTGGATCAACTCGTCACAACGAAGGATATAATCTAGGTTCTGAAAGAAAAGGTGCTCAAGCAAAATATGTCTTGGCTAGTGAGGTCGAGGATGGCGTACATTGGGATTTTTTATCCTCCCTCACTAAGTCCTTTGACAAATGGGTGAACTGGGAGAGTGAGGTGAATGAGCTCAAAGCTTTGGTGGGTACAAAGAATGATAAGGTTAAGTTGCAGTAGGAAATTTCCAGTATGCACAATAATTAGGACAAAACTTTGAAGTGTCTCCAAGAAATTATGGATTATAACAAGGAGATTGTCAAGAATAGTGCTATCACTATATAAATTTTTCATCAAGAACTACACAATAGTCACGCTAAAAGGATGACAGAGGTTGGTCATGATGCTGGACATTCAAAGGAAAAAGGTAAAAAGAAGGGGAGCCCTGCTCCACCCAGTGCTAATGAGATCCTGATTGTACACAAGGGTCCCCTGACCTTTGATGAGAAACTCCACTTCTTGGCTAAGGAGTGGTAGGCCATTAGTGTCCTTCAACTTCTAGGAGACCAATAGCTAGTTTGGTTCCCTACCATTTTTGTCATGTTCTATGTGTTTGTTGTTCTTGTTGATTTGTTAGTTATTTCTTTTTTTCTTTTTGGGTGTATCACTTCTCATGAGCCCCCTCATTGGGCCTCTTTGGCCATTTTGTAATGGGTACGGGCCCTTCCCATATTTAATCTAATCAAAACATCCATGCCTTCATTAATAATTTTTTGGGTAGCCATGCTATTAATAAGCATTGAGATTATTTGACTAGCTATTACTCCATACACCCTTAGGGTATGAATATACCTCAATTCATTTCTTCCATGTCTTCCTCCTCAAACACATGATCTTTTGGATCCATAAATACTTCAATCTCATTTGAACTTGAGTCCCTATGTGTCACTACCTCAATGTAGTGTACTTGTCCCTTTTCAAGGCACCCATGACTTGGAGTCCATGGTTCTTTGCAAGAAAAATAGAACTTCTTCCTCTTGAGTTAATTCCTTTTCTCCTCATCTATCTTATTTGTAATAACTAGAGGTATGGTCTTCCAAGGGGTGTATGATATCCATTCTTGTGTGAGACTTACTTTGATTTTATCCAAAATGATGTCTTTAAAAAGGATAATTTATATTTTGGTACTATAACCTCCAAATCTAAAGCTTTTTTGATATCCTCTTATAAAGATGAAGGAATAAAATATTTTACCATTTACCTTTGAGATGCTTCAATAGTCCTTTCATAAAAATCACAATAATTATCCTCTTAGAAGTGTTAGGAACCATCACTAATAACTTCTAAAATTTAGCTACATAATTTTCCATAATGTTTTCCTACTTAAGTTGTACTAGCTCCCTGAAGTGAACCTTGGGATCTTTTTGATCAAATATCTCGATCAACCTCCTATGGAACTCATCATAGGTGTTGATGGAATTGTGGAACCTTATGTAACTAATCCATGATACCACCATTCATCTACAATTTCTTCCAAGTGTAAAGTGGAAAACTATCAAAATCATCTTCAACCATAGGCTTGAGAGATAGGTATGTATCTAGATTTTGTATCCATGTATGAGTAGTACCATTATTGGATCCATCAAAAGTGGAAAGTGTCAACTTCCCCATTGCATTTCAATTATCTTTTTTCTTTTATTGAAGTTATTGGCTCCTTTGTATTTGTGCCTCTAGCTTTCTTCATATTCATGAAATTTGAGAGAGACATTGCTTCTTAGATATTTTCTAGAAGTCTTAAATATATTCAACAAAATAGGTAGTGATATATTCCTCCATCAAAATTTGAGTTATCTTAGGATTTTCTTCCTCCTCTCTACATAGGAAAGTGGGTTAGAGTTGTCTATCATTTCTTTTGTTATTGTTGATATTAGCTCCTAAAGAGATCATTTCACCATTCTAAACAATATGATTATTCATGTTATTATCCTTCTTATGAAGTGTTTGTGCCAAAAAATCAAGCATATAATCAAAATTATTTTCTACCTAATATACAAAGTTATCTTCCATATTATTTATCATATCTCTATCTATCATAACCTCCTCTTCTATGTCTAAGCCTTCTATACTTGACCTTTCAATCTATAGGTTATTTTCTCTTGTATGGGATATCTAATTCCTCGATCACTACACAACATAAATAATCAAAATACCCAACAAGATGACAAGGGGTCTAGCTCTAATATCACTTTAATAGCCCAACTAAAAATTTGAGAAGATAAATTTTAGAGTTGTGTATTTTAAACCAAATCTTGCAAACCCAAAATTACCTTCACATTTATGCATCACGTTAATAACCCAATATTTAAAAAATGAGCCAATAAAGAAAGATAAATTCTAGAACTCTTCTTATTCTTTATTGAAGATTGAAGTACATTAAAATATGTTTTAGCAATTTAGTAGGAGCAATTTAGCTACAATATCAACACAAATATTGAAATTTGCACTACTTAAACCCATAATGATTTGTAAATTATACAAACTTGAGGTAGTTGAACTTGCAACTTTGAATCTCATTTATAAGCTTTGGGTGAGATTATCCTACAAGGCCAAATGGGTTTCATCCTCTAACTCTTAAAACTAAAGGGTTTTTTTCCTTTGATCTCTAGAAAACCCAAGGGTTCTCATTTGAAGATTTGATTTCTTGAACATAGGTGCTTAGAATAATTTTTGATAGAGTTTTTGTGTTGAATTTTCACATCCCCTTTCAAATTAATTTAATTCAAGGAAATGTTGGCCCAATTTCCATATTTCCTAGGCTGAGATAAATTAATAGGGAAATGTTAATTTTAATATTTAATTATGTCCCCTATGGAATTTAATATATTAAAATCTATTATGGGACATTTAAATATTAAAATTAAATATTTTACAACTCAAAATAAGGCATGGGTTTCCTTGGGATGCTTAATTTATGGTCTGATAATATATTCCATGACAATTCATTAACCAAGCATGATTTGACAAGCATTTGTGGGCATGTAATTATGAAAGGGAATTCAAAATATAATTTTAAATTATTTTTCCCTCCAAGATGGGTATTGGATTTGATCGATCGAATCGGGTATATTAATACATGTTTCATTTCTCATTTGGGTTTCATTAGATCATTTTTCTACTATACTTTTCTTTGAATGAGCTTCAACTTTACAAATTCCTTCTTGGAAGAAAACCCAAAGAAGTTTGGAAATTGTGGATGATATCCTATTATTTTCTTAGAGGCAATTTCACTCGAGAGTTGCATTGGAGCTTAAGGAATTGCATTTGTTCATCTTTTTATGCGTGTTGTGTTATTTGCAGGTTGCAAGTGATATCTTTGTGCATGAGGATTTTATGTTTGGTGTGGTTTGTTATAGGTTATTTTATTATTGTGAGAGCATCTTATTGATGTTCATTTTTCTATTCTAGATCAACTCTAGGTGTTGGGAGCATTTGGTTTCAATTTAGAATAACATAGAACTTTTATCTAAAAATAAAACACTTTTGTAAAAATGTATCATGTATTTAAAAGTTTAAAAAAGAAAAAATAACAAAATAATACATTATATTCTCATTTAATAGATTTGAAATGGAGAAAACCAAGTCTAACCTTACTCATAGAAGGGGTTTTGTTAGTTTATCCTTGTGACTATTTCTATCCTAAACAATATTAGACAACAAGAATTTATTCATCTAGTATTTTTTGTCACTACATGTTGATAGGGTAAAACACTTAAGTAATAGCCAATGCTTGAGGTGGTTGAGGTTTCAACCATACAAATTAGGGCAATCTTCTTGCATAATAATTAATTTCATTATTAATATTGCATTCTCTCAAAATTAATTTATTATAACAATTAAAATTCATCCACATAAATTAAAACTTTGAGGCTTATTCATCATATTAGTTTCTTTTATCTACAATCCATAATCCATTATAAAGATCTTTATTTTTCAAAATATTTAAAGAAAGTTAAGTTCTTAGAAATTTAAATAAAATAAGAATAAAAATGAAACAAAAGAGTTAAACATTATAAATGAGAATAAATAACCATAGATTATTAATTAGTTAAATAAATACAAAATAATTTTAGTTAATTTTTAATTAAAAATTACCTTTCTTAAATGAAGTTTTTTTAGATATTAAAAATATTTATGTAATGAATTAATAGTTATATTTTAAATATTTGAAAAAATATAATTATATTGGATTATTAAAATAAAATGCACTTAAATTGTATGAAAATATTTGATTTCTATTTTTTAAGATTTCTTTTAAATTGTATTTCTTTGAAAAAATATTTTACAATAATTGTTATTATATTAATTTTAAATGTATATCAAATTTATACAATCTTCACATTTAATATAAAATTAATCTTATTATTTCAACTTATTGATATATATTTTAAAATATTTGTATTAATCTAAATATTGTTTAAAATAAAATTAATAAGCTAATAGACTACATATAGTGTGAGATTTGAGCCTGAAACAAGTCTGGACTTTCCTTTATTTGCCCTTTTTTTGTCAATTTGATAACAACTTTCTTTTTTTATTTGCAATGTTTTATTTTTTAAATTTGTATCCAAATATTTCATAATCAGATAATACTTGTTTCTTTAAGGAAAAAATCTAAATTTGGCATTCCATTATTTAACACTTATTATTAATGGTTTAATCCAACCACATGCAACTAGAATTTGCAACACATCCATACACACATATACTTTCTAACATATTAACATACATATAGTTTTCTATCTGCGTAAACCTTAAACCATCTTTAAGTGAAAATGCTAGTATTTATAAAAAATAAAATTATATGATTAAAAAAGAAATAGAAATCTTCACCCATTAATTGTTTGAAAATGTCTAATATAAATCTTCATTTTTTGGATTTTAAAAAGCACTTGAAATTGCTTAAGCTTGATACCTTTAACGAATAATTGCTTAATCAATCAAGCTTTTTATATAAGAGTCAAGCTTTTTACAAGAGTCATGGAAAAGTAGTAACACAGACATACCAAAACCTATTTGATCTGAAGATCAAAATCTTAAGATTTGAAAGTTTCACTATCCAATTTGGAATGACCCCTATCATTTTTTTATTGCTCAAATACAGTATCTCCAACTGCTTACAGTTTGCAAGAGAGGATGGGATATACGAATTTAGTCCATTTCCACCCACTTTTAATGTTTGAAGAGAAAGCGCGTCTCCAAGCCGCCGTGGCAATTTGCCCTCCAAACAATTGTTCTCTAAGTTCAACATCTTAATAAAAGAGCTATATTTGAAACAGGCAGGAATCTTACCTGTAAGCTTGTTATTTGAGAGATCCACAATGTGCATTTGGCATATAGAAGGCGGAATGGATCCACTGAATTGATTCTCTGACACGTCCAACACCCACAGGAAATCAGGAATAAACAGAAGCTGACCTTGTAAATTATTGCTATGCAAATCCAGAGCAATTGACTTCCCATCAACGAACGAGGTAGAACTCCTGCAAAGTGGTTATGAGAAAGATTGAGATACTAAAAAGAATTGACAACCCATATCCACTGGGGAATATTTCCTTCAGGACTGTAGTTGGATAATCCACATTCCATATATTGTATTGAGTTATTAGGAATGTTGGAATACCGTCTTCCATGTTACATGAACTTAATCCCAGAAATTCTAAAGAGAATTTTGGAATTCATGTTGGACTGATCTTTACAGTTAAAAAATTATCGGAAATATCTACCCAGACAAGTTGGTTGAGATTATCAAGGTGAGACTCTGAAAGAACCCCACTTAACCGGTTGGAGTACAGCAAAAGCCTCGTCAGTTTAAAAAGATTTGAAACGTTGAGAGGGATGGTACCTTCTAATTTGTTGTTGCTTAGATCAAGCACTTCTAGAGATGATAGACGGCCAATGGAAGGGGAGATTTTGTCACTCAATTTGCTATTACTCAGGCCAAGGGAAACAAGGGAGGAGAGGTTGGCCAAGGTAGGGGGGATTTTACCCATCAATACATTGCTACTCAGATCGAGCTCTGTAAGGTAGTGAAGCTTAGTGGCAGGGGATGGAATACTACCCTTCAATTGATTGTTACTCAAATCAACATGTTGGAGGTTCGGAAATGCAGTCAACATTGGGGGAATGGGACAATCCAACTGGTTTCCGGAAAGATCAATATAGGCCAAAGGAAAAGGTCTTCCCAAGGGAGGTCTATCCCTAAACGGCGGGATATGCCCTCTTAACATGTTATATCGAAGATCCAATTTCTTTAGCACTGTAAGATTTGCCATCGTAACTGGAATACTCTCGACATGGCAGGCTGAGAGATCCAAGACAGTTAAAGACAGTTAATGAGAAAATGTTGGCAACAGAATTCGGAATACTTCCACTGCTGTGTACGAAAGAAGAAGGGTGTGAAGGGAAGCAGAGTGTTGGGGTAGAATGCTTGACAGGTTCCCTCCCAGATCCGATTCCAGGACAAGTCCACTTGTTGCAGTCTTGGAAGGCTCAGCAGGGCAGAAGGGACGCTACCACTGAATTCGTTCCCACCAAGTTGGAGGTGGGTCAGATTGGCGAGGTTTGCAAGAGAAGGGGGAGTTGCTCCAGACAGCCCACAAAGTAGACGCCGTCCCTTTTATTCGTTTTTAAATTTAGATTTTACTCCCCCGAAAAGTAGACGCCGGCCCCGGCGCTTAGATGTTAAATTGTCTTTCAATTCTATTTTAGCTTTTCCAGTGACTTATAGTCCGTGTGTCCTATATAAGGCCCCCCCAACCTCTACAAAGATGTTTCATCTTGACTCCGTTTTCGAAGAGACCCTCTGGAACTACTTATATAGCACATATAGTCATTTAGCTGATTACTTTCTGCCACAATCTCTGCACTACCTAACTGTGGTTTATGATCATTGTAAACCTTTGGTCTTTCCCGAAAAGTGACATAATCCTTTTCCCAGATCAGTCTTTGCTTCTTTTTTTCTCTAATATCTTGGAGCATATATAGTACATATATCTATACTACCCTGGCAATGGACCGCTTCTGTGAGCTAGTTGGGAAGGAGGCAAACGATGACTACCTGAACAGGAAGAGGTGTGTCTGGATGAATGACCCTATAATTGTTGGAGCAGGCCCTTCCGGTCTGGCTACCGCAGCCTGTTTAAAAAAGCAAGGAATACCCTCAATCATATTAGAATACTGCAGCCTGTTTAAAAGAGCAAGGAGTACCTTCAATCACATTAGAATTGCACCCTCAATCATATTAGAATACTGCAGCCTGTTTAAAAGAGCAAGGAGTACCCTCAATCATATTAGAATTGCAGCCAATTCTAATGTGATTGAAGGTACTCCTTGCTCTTTTAATTGCTGTCATACACGCCGCTCTGCGATCGGCATTTGAGTCTGTAGGACAACTTCAAATCTCCCTGGATCTGCCAGATGAAAGCCAAGAAAAGAAACATGGAACAGAGGAGAAACTCTGATTTAGAGCTCTGCCAAATACAGGCTCGTTGATTAGATTTATAGGTAAATGCACATTAAATTCGCTGGACACTGTAGCCTACTGTTAGATGATACCTTTATGATGAGCAGGTGAAATAGTCTCAACGTGAATGGCATGGACAGCTGGAGTCGGCGCTGAGGGGTCCTACTGGTCTGTGCCGACAGTTGAAACCATACCATGAGTTGAGTAGTTGATGGGACGGATCGACAACGGATGGCTTGAAATGCAAAAGGGAATCTCTTTCATGGCCTGGATAACACCAACTACCATTAACATGCAAGAGCAGAACAATGGCTACAGCTGCCCAAAACATTTTGATTACACACCGGTTGCTCCTTTTCTGTGGCTTTGAACGCCTCTAATTGAATATGTAATGAATAACTTGAAGCCGTCTCTAATTCCCTGTGTGAACGCGAGTCAAAAATTTCTTAAGACATCAAAGAAAATGGGAAACATGGCATCACATCGTACGACGACTTGATAATGTATTGCAATGTAATGGAGGGATGAAAACTCTGATTTGTATTATAGTTGTTTAACTCACCCGCCAGAGCACAGCAATAGAAATAGCTATGCTTTGTAATTTTCTTCATTTATGCTGCCCAAAACAATTTCAATGGATGGATGATTGCAAGTCTTTTCAACCCAATTGAATTTCTTTTTGTTTATGTGGAGGGATGGACGCCACCTCCACCTCTAATTGTATGTGTGCAAAAGCAATAATAACAAATTCATCAAGTCTTTTGTTGATTATGAAGTGTGGTCAGCCTGCCGTATTTCAAGATTAATTAGAAAATAAAACCCAAGCAGCTGCCAAGAATTGCCCTCAGCTTCCATCTCCATGATCACATCTTTTCAAAGTAAAAAAAGTCAAGAAATTTAGTAAACGACAAGATAAAGTAAATGGAATTTATCAATATTTTCCTTCTGTCATCCTTCCTCTTTCTTTTTCACTTTGCTCTTTCTTCTTTTCACATTTTTTATCTTTTATTTTAAGCTGGACTGAGCCAAAATTTAGAAAAATGAAAAAAAAAATATTTAATTGTCAAATTTTATTTTAAATAGTTTTAAGCTTTATGTATTTGGAAGGATTTAAAGGTGAATAAATCGACATTATAAAATTTTATAATTTTTTCCATTAAGTTAATATTGATTCTAAAAATGCTTTTTAAATTTGGTTATAGTTGATTTGATCCATGTCCATGTTAGAAAATAATATATTTTTAACCTATTTAAGTGATAAGAACTGTCTAAATAATATATCCAAATTTATAGATTGTGTAATGTAATTTGTAAAGCAAGATGCAATAAACTATGATTAAATTGTATTAAAAAACAGTAATATAAATGTTACTTCTATTCAATATAAAAATAAAGATAATTATGTAATATATTTATTATAAGAAAATATAAAAAATGAGAATTATTGTGATCAACAAAGAGATGAGACATTTTTCTTCATTTCCCTAGACTATGCAGACGATATATCACATATGTGGAGCATATTGATTTATGGATGTTGAGTTAGAGTGTTGGACTATCAAGTCAAATGTGTGGATGGCTTCCTCTCCACTAGATCTTATATAAAAGGCGTATAGTGTCAATATTTACAAGTGAAGCTAACATTTGTGTCATACATGTATGGTCATGTAGCATGTGTGGATAGGACACATTTAAGTGTCAAAATCATAATTTGTGTATTACATGCGTTATGGCACCACTATGTGCTAGGCACATATAGTGCAATTGTCAAACGTATACATGGAGCAATTTACTATTGAACGAGGTCTATTAGGTCTCACATGGGTATGGAAGCATAACATATAGATTTTTGTGTTCCATGTAACAACATATAGTCCAATGCTAAAGTAAAAAAGGTAGAGCTTATGAAAAGTATATGTCTTAATGTAAAATGTAGACAAGTAGATATCATATATGAAACATTCAATGCTAAAGGAGCTTTGTCAATCTATTGGAAATCTTACACATAAGAGACTCTTGAATTTGCATGGCTATGTGTATAAATACTAAGGTTGTTGCTTGTATGGTCAAGAATGAAGTAGTAATACTAGTTATACATATATGTGTAATGCATCTAGATTCTATGTTAGCACAAAAGTGGTTGTGAAAGGGATGTAGAGAAAGTAGTGTTTCTTTAATGGTCTAATGTGAAATTTTATGCTTAGATTATACACCATTTCTTGAGGAGTGATAGCCCCTATTTTGTTTGAAACAATGAAAAATAGGGTTTGTGTTTTTTGGGGGCATCCAAAATAAACCTATCTTCCTTTATTAGATTAGGAAATTAGATCCACACAATGAATTGATTATCAACCCTTAGGTGAATCAAGTCAAAGTGGGAATCTACATATTTCCTTATGCTTGAAGGATGGGGATCAAGGTCAAACAACACTTTGGGGAGAAAAACTAAAAATAGTAAATCAACACCAAAATGTAATCTAACACTTGAAATAATAATATTAAACTCAATACTAATAGAATCATAAATCAAATTTCAAATCAAAGAAGGGCATAAACATGTGTACCAATCACCAAAAGTGCTTTTCCAAAGCAGATCTAGGACTCATTCACCCATGGGTGAATGGGTCCAAGTGTAGTTTTTTTTTGTAGCTTTCAAGAGCCTCTAATGCAGATCTGAATCTTCCAATTTGCTCAAGTTTCATAGTTGAAATGTCAAAAATGACATCGAGATCTTAGTTTTCATGAGAAGACAATAATTTTGATAAATTTTGCAACTTTGACAACTTTGTAAATCTTGCTCTTCAAAAGTTTTTCAAGTCTTCTTCCATCTAGATCTACAATCACACATGCAAGAGAGAAAAATTGTTTTTTTTGGGTGAATAGGGGTTTTCCTTGGTCAAACCCCATTTTGGTAATCAAACCTTGAATTGAAATGAAACATGAAAGAGGGAATGAAGAATGAACAAAGCTATGTTACCACTCAACAAATCCTTGATTGAAACCTTGATAATGGAGATATTAGGATGTCTACAACCTGCATGAGATGGTTGAATTGGATGTGGAATTTAATACTTGAATCTTGCTTGAAATGATGCCTTGAATGCTTGATTTGATCATGAAACCTACATCACAATGTTAGCTCCAAAAACATGCATGATGCAAGAAGACTTTGACATGATGGATGGATCTTGAATGTTGCAATAAAACTATAATATTTCTACTCGTGAATTCCTTTGATCACAATATTTTATGTAGGAATGCTTGCATGAAAACTCTAGATTCTTAGATGTTGAAATGATGAAATAACCTTGTATTTATAGGTATGTATCCTTAATTTCCTAAAATTCAAATATCACAAGTCGACATTGAATTATGGATTTGAAATTGCTAAAATACTACCAAAAACATAATTTAAATTTAGGTCTTAAGGTTTAGGGAGGACCCATTCGCCCATTGCTCATTATGAAGTGTTATGTTTAGGCATTAATAAATGTCGGGTTTCCCCTTCAGAAAATGTTATTAAATAGGCTTGTAAAATGAATTAAAGGGCTAATTAAGGCATAATTAAGCTCAATTAATTAAGAGGGCCCAAATAAGTGTGTAAACGTAATAAGGTACATTTAACAATACTAAATTAAGGCAATATTGAGTCCAAATTAAAAATGAGGGCCCAAACAAGTGAGAAAATGTAAAGAGTTACATTTTTCTACACTACAATGTTCTAGTGTGCACTAAAGAATCTTGTATGAAGGTAATGAAATGGTATTCACTCACACATGCGATTTTCCTTCTAGACCATTCAACTTTTCTTAACGAGTGATGACCCTCCATTGCACTTTGAGGTGACTTAAGACTCTAATATAGATATGAGGCACAACCAACTATTATACAATGATTTGAGGTGAGTAAATTAGATGGAATTAGTTGAGCTAAGATGCATAGTCATGCATGAATTTTGATGTGCTTATATGCTAATTTGATATAAACAATCCAAATATACCACATATAATAGATTATATCTTTTACTAAGAATTATTTGATATAAGCCCACATCTAAAATTAATTTTATCATTACCCATTTCTTGAAGAGAAAAGGTCCTCAATCAAAGTAATCCATCGAGTTCCTAGTAATAGTGTAGTGTCAAATATTGCATACCCTTGCAATTTCACCTACACTTGTGTATCCACTTTAAAGTGTTCACCCCCTTAGTACTTGTGTGGGCTCATTCCAACCCCTGCATCAACCTCTTTCCTTCTCAAGATGCTCAAGGTCCTTGTCAATAGTTACCTTTGTGTGTTAGCTTTGTATTAACCATGTGATTTTCTCATCTCCCACCTTTTTTTAGCATGATTTTTTATCCGAACACTAGCAATTCACATAAATGTACACTTTTTGCACAGAGCTTTGCAATCTGCAATAGTCTCGCACAACATTTTAACATTCAAAGGTCGTTTATGAGCATTTTTCCAATTTTCACCTACCTAGGTTAGTGGAAACGTCTTAGGACAGTTCGTAACAGCTCGATAGCCCTTTCTTTCCCTCCTCTTCTCAATTTTAGAGGGATCTTTTTCACTCCACAAATATCTCTTTGGTTGGAAATCATTCTCTTGAATCTCTCTTTGATTAGCTCTCTTTCTCTATAGTTTACTACAACAATCTCAAAGCTCTCATAACAGTCTTTGCAACTCTCTTGGCTCTCACAACTCTCCCTCTTTCTCCCTCTCTTTGGATTCCTCAAGCCTTGTAGATAATATATATTTTTCTTGTGTCTTTGAGAATCTTGAGACTTATCACATCCCTTGTTTATGCATTTATAATCTTTTCTATTTATATTTTGATCTATTTGTCTATCTAGTTGTTGTGGAGGTGGAAACACCAAAGCAAGGACTTGACTGAGGCAAGTCCCCAAATAATCCCAATCATTCTTCCTCTTCTATGTGTGTGTGCGGTTTTATTAGAGATATCCAAAATCATAGAGGTTTGTTGTGTTTATTTATTTCATCCTTATCATTTACTCACACAAACCTTGTTATTTGATTCAATTTTCTATGGTTTGTTGTGTCTGAGGAATGGTCACCACATTAGCTATTGCCTTATTTTTATTTGACCCTCTGGAAGAAGACATAGCTCCAAAATTATCAAGACATAAGGATGAGGCAGAAGCCCCATACTAGGCCAACATCTATCGATAATCTTGTAGTGCAGTACACAGATGAATGAAAGAAGGATACTTCATTAAGGACATTCATTCCCTCAATGTTGGATGTAGACTTCTCATGAACATTCTCTTAATGTCATGATTAGGAAGGGCATAGGGAATTTATGAAGAGATATATTGATAACGAGAAATAAAATCAATTAACTTCTCACTAGGTTGCTACTTAAAATGGACAAGTTCAGTGATAGTGGCTTTGGAGCCAATGTTCACCTGAAATCACTACAAGAACTGGTTCATGAATTGATTGAAAGAAAAGATAGAATTATCAGGCAACAAGAAAAACCATTCCAACATGGCTCCTTAATGGATTGCAAGAATAATTTTGCTAACAAATGGTCTTGATATAAGAAATCACTACATAAAGTGGTAAAAGAATCAACATTTATATGTGGGTCCCCCTTACCACTGTACTTATCAAATCTAGGTATCTTGATCCCTTGGGGCATAGGAACATTCATCATGTTCAGGGAAAGAGGGTTGTGATGATAATAAGGAGTAAGCATGGATTGTGTAGCAACGTTAGTTAGATTAGCAAGTTGAGACTATATTTGATCCATGTTTTGCAACAAGGTGTTTAGAATGGGATTAGATGGCGGGGGAGGCAGATTAGCCATTACAATAGAAGCTTGCACTGTGGGAGTTTGAAGTGCAAAAAGTGGGTGTAGGAGGGATTCTATATCCCAAAGGATTATGAGACACATTAATTCCAAGAATAGTAGGAGGTACAAACACAATGTTTGTATTAGTAGAAAAAGGCATAGGAGTTATAGTAGGATTCTAGTATCTACCATGTGCACAAACACCTCAAGCATTGGAATATTTAGTTGGGTGCTAGTGACATCCGATTGAGCAATATTAAAATAAAAATCTATTTATTTCCTTGTTTGAACTCTTGAGGTGTGACTCTTTGCTCCCACCTTTTTATTGTGAATATATGCAAATATTTTTTTATAAATTACAATACATTTATTCATCAAAAATAAAAATTAAAGTATTTTTTAATTAATATCCAAAATATAAATATAAATATTATAAGAATCCCTTTTAAATTTTTAAATTAAATATTAAATTTTTAGATCAATTTTAATTTTTCTATTTTTTTGTTTTTTCTTAAAAATATGATATTATGCATTCCATTCTTGAGGGTTACTTAAACATTCCACATTAAAATATTTCTTTCTACTAAATTATAATCAAAAAAATATTTAAAAATATTGATTTATTTAATAAATATGATTCCTATCATCTTCTGTGCAAGATCTTTCAAGCTATACATTTTGTTATGTATCTTACTCTAAGGTAATTGATCTTATAAATTGTTAAGTATCTCCCATAAAAAGTGGCCCCTATTAAAGATGTCACATACTTACTCTCTATTGTCTTTGGCTTCTCTCCCCTATCATATATATGTGTTTGATCATTTTGATCGCATTTTTTTATTATGTGATATGGGAAATCTGGATATATAGTCCCCATGAAGTGTTTTGAGTGCTAAATAGATCTATTTGTTCTTATCCTTAACATTTACAAACTTGTTCCCTATGTCATTTTAATTTTATAATATTTGCATACTGGGGGGTGAACCCACATAAGTGGTGTACAATTCGAGTGAGGAAGGAAAACTTCCAAAAACCTCACCCATGAAAAAAAAATTCATTTTGAGGGGTTCGAGCGAACTCAATGTTCGAACGAACCCAAAAAGGGGTTTGGTCGAACCAAGGTTCGAGCGAACCCTTTTGCATATGGGAAATCACATTTCTCGTTGTGGAAAGGGGGTTCGTTCAAACCTTGGTTTGACCGAACCAAGGTTCAAGCGAACCCCTTAGGTTCGCTCGAACCCACCTTTTCCCACCTTCCCACCCTCTGACAAAAAATACTCCAGATTTTCGCCCTTCGAAGCTCAGGTTGAGGATGAAAATGGAGGACACTTCCCAGACCAAATTGGAAGATGGTAGTCCTTGGAACGAGCTATCCAACTAATATAATTTTAATATGTTTTGGTTTTATTATGTATGTGTTTTTTTAGTTTTATTAAACATACGTTTTTTACCGAAAATCAAGCTCTATGTTTGGCACATGTCAAAAAATAGAAAATTATCAAAATAAATTTTTTAAAAATATGTGCGTGCTGGGTATTGATGTCCTTGATCCATTAAAAAGAAAAAATTTCAATTTCAATACATACAGAAAAAGTTATGTTGTATACAATCTGCCTATGTCTGAATTGCAATTGGTTTGACTTCAAAACTTGATTAAGGAAAAAATATTCAATAAAAAACTATGAGACCAAATGAAAGTGCTAGGTATCGTAGTTACAAATCTAAATTCAAAAAAATTAGAATTTTATCCTTCATACAAAAAAAGTTATGTTGTATACGGTGAGCGTCACTTTTTAAAAATGTTGATTTCTGAAAAAAATCAGTTTTCGTGGGAGATGGAAAAATAAGTGCAATATGATTCCAAAAATTTTGAAAAAAATATTTTTAGAATCTATAGACAAAATTTGATGAGACTCTAGTTTGCATCATCTTCAAATTCCTCACGGTTTAGCTGCTATAGGTGCCCGAATTCGAAGATTTAGTTAAAAATAATAATTGCAGTGTCAAGTTTGGCCAAAAATTGTAAACCACTATTGTGGGATCACCCTGGGCCAAATATTGACTAGCAATACTAGGGTCCTTTAAAATCACACAATCTACCTTAAAAGTAGAGCGATTTGTTTTCATGAGGTGTACATGTATGTATTTCCTTACATCCTCTACCTAGCATACTCATCCCAATATGTTTGAAAATGCAACTTTGGGGTCAATTTTCATAATTTCCCACATATATGGTTTGTATACAAGATGTACAATATTTTTTTCACTTATGAGCTAAGGTTTTAAAATTTGTATTGTCTTATTCTCAAATCTTTCTTCATCTACTGTATTTCAATCCCTAGCTTAGAAACCCTCACTCTTTCCTTTGCTTAGTTTAGACATGAGTTTTATAGCACTTTGGCAAGAAATAGGTAGTGAAATTGTATTTAGATTAGCCACAAACTCATAGATTGATTGTCAAATTATTAAAATTTGGGTAGGTCACCTTGGGTTGTGAGGAAATTTTCTATGAACACATATTTCAAAAAATTTATAACATCCATACAACTTTTCACAAGTGATATACTACAATGTACATTGCTATTGCCCATACTAACACAAAATTGGTAGCACAACATCACCCTATTGCCACTAGTCATATATCTTATTGCCACCCAAGTGGCATCAATAGATTATTCTACTAACATTGCTTGCACTATCAGTTGGGCTACCCCTAGATTACCCTTGTGTCGCTTTGACATATTGCCAACATCTTTGTATATACTTCCAACCATGCAGCCCAATCACCATTGAGTAGTACAATAGGTGAACCCAAGTGTACATTTTTCCCCTCTAAAGATCTTTTTCAAATAACCATAACCTTTTCTCAACATATTGGAATTTTTTATTTTTTGAAATCACTTCCTAAATCATAGGGAACCTAATGGTATTGATAGTTTTTAATTTTTATCAATCTTATTTCTATAAAAACCTTATGCATTATAAACGCGAGTTTTTGAGCTTCTTGTTTTTAAAAACACATTGAAATAAAGTACTAGCACTACATGATTTGGGGGGTTCTATTTAGGTGAGTATCCATGAAATTCAAAAAATAAATTATTGTAAATATTTTTAATGGTAATAACTAAGTTTTGGGCCGATGCAAGAAGTTGGGTCCACAAAAAGCTCAAAAAGTGGAAGTGTTTTTGTTGTTTTCAGAATTTGTCACACTTGGACTGAAAATTTGAGGCGCTTACACAATGAATCTTAAAAAAAATGTCAGTAATATGAAATTTATCATTTTGAATCTAGTTTCTAAATATGTAATTTATTCAAATACCCAGATGATAGAAATTGAATTTTGATAGGGATGTATAAAAACCACTTTTTAAAAGTCATTTTTTTTACCATACCATGCACCTGTACGAACACCACTTTTTGACCCAAATAAAAGTATTTTGCTAATTCCTTTTGGGAAAAGATAGCTAACAACATGAAGATTGATGAGGATATTTTTTTGCAATTTTTTTTAAAATAAAAATAAAAATTATTGGCCTTAATTGTTGTTTTTAAAAATTAACATGTACGAACGCATAATTGGACCTAAACTAAACATTTTTTGAATCTTTTTATTTTCATTATCTAGAGAATTGTCTGAATATTTGATGTCATATAATTTTTTTTACAAGAAAATTAACCAAAAAAGTTTGATATTTCAAGTTTAGGGACTAGTTTGCTTAGAAATTAATTAAAAAATAACAAATATAATTCAATCTTAACAAAAATTAAATATTTGGAAACTAGAAATTGTGTTTTCCAATGGGTTTTAATTTCATAGATTGATTCAGAAAAAAAAAAGAAAAAAGTTCATTAGCCATATTGCCAAAGTTGGACATTTCTCTTGAACCTACCTTAGTTTTTTAGTCGTGGGTCAAAGGCTAAGGGTCGGGTTGCCAAGCCTTTCTCAAGCCTAAAACCAAGGCAGCATGTGGGTTGGGGATTCAAAATTTTAAAAATGTGTACACGTTACAAAATGCATATGCGTTATTTAAACAAAATGCATACGCATTACCTATTTACCTGTTGGTAAGAGGTTTAATGCATATGCATTATATAATGTGTACGCATTCCTAAAATAGAATCTGTATGCATTTTATAACGCGTAAGAGTTAACTGATATAGCACGTTTTTTTGCAACATTCCTTTTTTGTAGTATGGTCTGAAAGTGCCATTTTTTGCATTTTTTATTTCAATGTTGTCTTGTGCAATCTCTTAGCAGGGCATATTCTATTCAAATTTTTGGAAGAGACAAGTGCAGGTTGAATTTTCTGAAGTGGAATCAAGTACAAGAAGATTTGGAAAAAGAGAACTTTTGGATGTATTCTTGATGTTTTTGTACTTCAAAGTTTATAGAAGAAAGCATCTTCATACTTATAGTTTTATTTGAATATTTGAAGGAGGTAGCAATTGGAAAATATGTTAAGAATCATTTTTTTTGTTATCAAAGAGGGTTTGGTAATCATGGGATCAAAACAAAGGAAAAAGAAAAATTTAGAAATTCAATGATACCTGAAGAAATTCAAGCAAATAAAGAAATGGAGGCAAAAAGACAAAGGGATAGAACAGAAAGGATTTTCCAAATGAAAAATTTGGAAGCATCTAATTTCATGAATGTTGAAGAGGAAACCATGAAGGGTGAGATGAATGTAGATGATGCAAATGTGGAGATGGTGAATATGGAAGAAAATGCAATTATGGAGACAAACCCAACTATGCCTTCAACTTCAACTTTAAATGATATGGAAATAGAACCTATACAAACAACTTCAGGTATGTCTTCAAATCCACCTCCCAATGATATGAAAAATGCACATATTCGAACAATTTATCCAGATATGTCTTCAAACCCAAGTCTTCATAATATTGATCTTAGTTATTTTGATGAAGCTGGATACACCATTGATGGTATCAAAAATTCTAGTTTTGAAACAATTTAAAAACAAAATAATGATGAAATATCTTATATGAATGCAAATGAGAATGAAATACCACCTCATATTGATGAAAAATTAGGCATTTTTGTAAAACCAAAAAAGAAATATGATTTAGTAGAACAAGTCATAGCTAGTGTTGCCAATGTTATTGATTCTATAGTCCAAAGAAAAGTCGATCTAAAGATAAGAGTGCAGCTCCTCATGCAATAAAAACTGCTCTAGTTAATAAATCAACTTCAAATAAAATAATGTTAAGTAAGATTAGTAATTATATAAAAGTAAATCCTAAAACTTTGATAAGAGCTACTAAAAGAAGATAAAGTATTGAAAAATATCCAATTAATCAATGTTGGAGTTTTAGTGGTAGACTCCCAAGGTTAGACATGAAATTAACTAATGAAATCAAATCTTTAATCCAAAAATATTGGCATGATAATACAAGAGTATCACCTAATATTAGAGATGTTTTAAAATTAAGGGTGGAATCCAAAATTCATGACCCTCATCCAAAGCATCTCTTAGATATGACTCAAACTGAATTATATAAAAAACAATAGATGATTCAATCTTACCATTTAATATTAGCATAATTCAAAGATCATTCGAAAAATGTAAACCTTGGTATGTTAGAATTAATAAACAACGAATCTCTTGTTGTTGCAAGACTCATGTACAATTTCGTTATTATAATAATATTTTTTGATATATACGTTTTACTTTTCATGCTAACCAAATTATGCAAGACATTTGTGGTATTAATATGCCACTTGAAACAATCAAAGATTTTGTAACAAGTTTGTTTTGTGAACCCTCTAATGGAAACTTATTTTATTTAAAAGCATGTATTTCTAGACAATGCAATAGATGTGGGAACTTTTCATTGTTAGGAGAATTTATGCATGAAAGTAGTTTACATGAATTTGGACAACAGTTAGTGGATGTTAAAAAACTTTAAAATATTGAGTTATTTTTAAAAGATGGAAATTTTGGAAAACGTTGTGAGCTAAATGTGAAAAAATTTAGTGTGCATGCATTTATTAAAGAATTTAAAGATAAGATTGTACCTAAATATGTTAAACACTCTCAATATTCTCATTGGCTTGATAATCAATTTTGTTCATGTAAAAACACATTCTCAATTGGAATTATATTGTCAGTTATTGATTTTTCTGAAAATTATACTCTTGCTCCACAAGAAGAAATTCAATTACAATATTATAATTCAGTGCAAGTAGCCAATTTGTTCATATTGTATATAGACATGTAGATTATAGTAGAGAAGATAATAGAAAAAAATTGAGAGAGTACCATTTTTATGTAAGTGATAATTGATTACATTCATCTAAGTTTGTTCAATATTGTTTTGATATATTTATAGTGTAGTAAAATGCATACCCTTGCATTTTCATACTTGTTTGGGCCCACCTTGCTTTATTTATGCTTCTTTATGGCTTAATTGGTCCTATTTTGCATCCACAAGCCCTATAAACTTTTTTTTTTTATGGAAAATCTCGACAAACATCAAAAGATAAATGAGCATCTAATGTTTTTGTCTGTGTCCCTAATTTGTGGATTGGGACTAAGACGCCACCTAGGGCGTATTTTTCCTCCATGGGTCTTGGGACCCTGATTTTGAAACCTCTCAATTAGGTCCTTTTTTGGAGTTTGTGCCTCAAAAATTGAGCCTCGAGACTAAGACGCCACCAAGGGCATCTTAGTCCTCCTAGGCTTATTTTCGAGGTCCAATTTCAAATTTGGGCAAGAATTTTTCCTCCTTTAATTAATGACTTCATATGTCAGCTTGTTGTGGTGTAATTTCAGGATATTAGACATGAATAAGTATAAATACAAGGTATTTTCACTCATTTCAATCCAAGTCTTTTTTGAGAGCATTCATTATAGTTGAATTGAGTTCACAAGAGCAATTCATCAAGTATTTTGAGTCATCATCAAGATTCAAGCATCATGTCAAGGGTTTAGTGCATCCATTCATGTTGTTGAGCCAAGATTGTGGATGTAGCATTGAAGATCTATCTACAACCATTGTTCACATCAAATCCAAGGATTCAAGATCTACATTCTTCATGGCCACCACATGGTAGATTGCAGATTTTATTCACAAGACATCATACAAGGTGATATAATTTACATATTTCATGTTTCATGCTTCATTTCATCATTTGGTTTAATTACCTACAAGGGGTTTGACCAAGGCAAACCCCCATTCACTAACAATCAACAAGTTTTTCCATCTTGATTATTTGTGATTGCAGATCTAGGTTGTATACTTGAAGATCGCTTAGAGTGTAAAGTTGTCAAAGTTGCATTGCAAGTTTGTCATCTTCACGGAAACTCGCCTACAGGTCAGATCTGACTGTTTGAGAACCTAGGATATGAGGAGAAGCAATTGCAAATCTGGGAGCTCGAGACCACATTCAAAAATCCTAGAAATTTGGATCAGGAATAAGATGGGAGTAAAGGCGTCTTAGTCCTCCAAGTGGAATCTTTCAAAAATTATTTGGGATTTTGTTCTAGCATCCGATGACTCTACATTTGCCCCAAAAAATAGCAGTGGGACTAAGATGGGAGCAAAGGCATATTAGTCCTCCAAGGCATATTTTGGAAGTTTGTTTGCATTTCCATAATCCTTTTGGCATCTCAAAACTTCCCAAGTACATATACCCCAACTTGATGTAGCTTAATTCCATCATTTGATCTCATTATTTAGCTTGTATTGCTTGATTTTGTGGGTTGAATGTTCATTGTATTTTCCAAGCATTTTCTTGGTGGTGAACCCCTTAAATCTAAAAGAACACCCCCTCCTAAGTCCTACAAATTGTGAATTGACTCACCTTGTGAGGTTGATAGTCAATCCTATTAGGGTTCCTAGGACATTATTGAATGTTAGTTGGAAAAAGAGTGATGTTCTATGTAGAGCTTCCCTTTTTCAAATAATCATTTTGGTGAACCTGACGTCTTTGAACATTCTTCTTTTTCTGATTTGGAGTCCTTTAGAGTCCTAGATCTAGATTGCATTCATTGCATTTGGCATCTAGGGTTTCTTGCATCTTGTATTAGTGAATTTCATGGTTACAAATGGATTGCATAAGTACAACATCCCCTCTTATGAGTTCAATTTAGATTGCACCAATGAGGTCATTAAGAAACATGTTAATCACCAAACCATTGATACAATCCTTAATCTTGCATTTCCCATTGGTGAGGATGGTAGTGTAGACAATCATAACAATAATACTGGTTCTTCTCTCGATACCTCTCCTCTTAGTGATGAAGGTATCTTGGTGAAAGAAGATACAAGAATTGAGAGTCTTGATTGTCGCTCTCCTCATCCCCCTTTGGAAGACATTAGAAAACAAGAAGATGAGATCATAGAAAAATTTATAAACATCACATTACTTAGTCTCCATTCATCCCTTGCTTGTGAGAATGTTTTGGCGAAAGAGGATTATATCAGAGATAGCCATGACAATCAAAATTGTCCTCATAATATCCCTCCTTGATGCAAAGAGGATAGGTTGGTGTTAGAAGAAGCACCTATTAAAATTCATGAGAATATTGTTCCTAATAGATGTTGTTGATATGTGGTTATCATTGAGGTCAACACTATTGGCATTAATGTCTTCAAGGTTGTACATGTCGAGGATATTGAGAAAATTGTAATAAAATAAGTTGCAGGTTGTCAATGGTAAGTTGAAGGTTGGTGATGATGCAGTGAAGTCCAGTATGATGGCTAGCTTAGAATATTGATGGTGAGAAGTTGTGGATTAAAGGATTTTTTGTCAAGTATATCTATTTTATCTATTGAAATTTTCAAAGGTTTGCATGAAGATCTGATCAAGTTATGAGTATATGTGTTATGACAATTGTTTTGTTACTTCAATTAGTGTTCCTAGAAGAAGATGATGTGATTCTAGTAATCTGAGTTGATGTGGATGCTTCTATGGTGATTCATGATGCTTGTGGATTTTTTTAGATGTTTCTCTATCCGTGTTATTGGTTTGCATTGATCGTTGTGCTCATGATTGGTGGTTTTCTTTTGTGAGTTCATGTTTTTCATGTTCATGGCCGATAGGATGATTGTAGCGTGTTGTGGATATTCGAGGCTAATTTTTTAAGGCGTTTCATGTTTGAGACATGTTGTTTTGGGTCCCTACTGTGTTTTGGCTGACATTGGTTGATTCACATTGATAATTATTTATTGATTTGGGTCAATAGTTTGTACACATTTTATATTTTGTCGGGCTGACATGCAGTTGATGTTACCCTTAGTTGCGGATATATATGATCAATTGTTTATACCATTTGAAGCTCACAAGGTGTAAAAATTGTGAGTGTTGTGTGCAAATAAATTTTAGATCTTTCGAAGACGGAAGAAAGTGTGAAGAAGGGTGAGCAGAAGATAGTGTTCATGTGCTTAACCGAAACTGTAATCAGGCATTAGCAGATGTTATTTTCTCAGTTCAAGATCTATCAGATGTAATTTGAATGTGATTGTAAGATAGTGTGTTTTCCTTTGGGCAGTAAGCCTTTTTGTAATTGAATAGTGAGCTCTAGGCAGTGTGCCTGAATGCATGTGCAGAATACTTTTAACAGAGTATAAACTTGTGGACTAACCTCCACCGCAGTTTTTCCCCTAACAAGGTTCCCACATAAAAATCTTGGTGTTATGTGTGTTTCTGATGTGATGATGGTTTATGCTTTCATGTTTATTTATCAGATCTAAGAATAAGTTTAATAAGTATAATTTATGTGACAACTGATTCACCCCCCTCTCAGTTATCTACCCTTGTGTTGCCAAAAATTGGTATCTGAGCAGGTTCCTCTGGAGAAGCTTGATCGCTTGAGGTGATCTGGGATGGCGACATATAAGAAGGATAGCCCAAGATTTGATGGAATAAATTATTCTTTATGGAAGACTCGAATGGAGTGTCATATGAGATGCATTGGTGAACCCTATTGTACAATTACAAAGAATAGATATACCATCCCTCAGAAACGTCCCTCTACTGCAGATGAAATTAAAGAAGCAAAGTACAATATCAGGGCTAAGGAATCATTGTTGAGTGTTTTTTATGATTCCAAGATGAAAAATGTAATGGAAATTAAGACTGCTTATGATATCTGGAAAATTTTGGAAACTTTGTATGAAGTTGATACTCATGTGAAGATTGCTAAGTTGCAGAGCCTGAAAGGGAAATATGAAATATTGAGAATGGGAGAAGATGAGAACATCACTTCCTTTATGCAGAGAGTGAATGAACTTGTGTGTAGTATCAGATGTGATGGTGGAGCACTGGAAGAATCAAAGATTGTTGCTAAAGTGCTCAGATCCTTGCTTGTTGCATATAAACACAGAGCTATTGCTATTGAGGAGATCTGAACTGTGACAAATGCAACCAAAGACATGTTGATTGGTAAGCTTGTTTCTTTTAAGTTAAGTGAGTTTGGTGAATCTCTTCCTAAAACTAAATCTGCATTCAAAGCTACTGTATTCGGGAAAGATAAGCATAGATATGATATGGGAGAAATTTCTTCTAGAAAAATGTCCAAATATGAGCAGGAAATGAGAGATATTGAAGAAGAAGAGAGAAAACTAGATGAGCTTGAAGCACTTCTTGTCAAAAGGGTAGCCAAAGTTGAAGGTAAGTATAAAAGGAAATTGCCTCTTAAGTGTTTTTCTTGCAATAAGATAGGTCATTTTTCCTCAAGGTGTCCTGAAAGAGTTCCTAAACTGAGATATAATAAGCTTAGATTCCAAAGAAAGTGTTATTATGTTGTTGATGAAGGTGTGACAGATGATGAATCTTATAAAGGGAATGTAAGTGAGGATGAATGGGTATTTATTGCTATCAAGGAAATTAATCCAGTACCTACTGAATCTACTAGTTGCATGAATGTGGAGAAATCTCTAGCTGCCAGAGTTGAAGAAAAGATGAATGGGTGATTGACAATGGATGCTCTCATCACATGACAAGTGATAAAAGTAAATTTGTGAGCTTGGAAAAGTATGATGGTGGTGTTGTAAGATTTTGTGATGAGAAATTTGGTGTAATCTGTGGCAGAGGATCCATTTCTTTTGATGGTAAGCATAATACTGATGATGTTATGTATGTGGAAGGTTTGAAGCATAATCTTTTAAGTGTTGGAAAGATGGTTGACAAGGGATATAATCTTCAATTCAAGGATGGAAAGTGTAAAATATTGGGGAGTTCTAGAAATGTGATTGAATCTGGTACAAAAATAAAAGGTAATAGATTTCACCTAAGTACTGCTAGTAAAAGTTGTCTAATTGCTCAAGTTGATGAAAGTTGGTTGTGGCATGTAAACTTTGACAATATTATCAAGATAAGTTTTACCCAGGCAGTGAGATATCTTACTAAGTTGATAAAACCTACTAATACTATATGCAAGGAATCTCAGTTAGGGAAGCAAACTAGAATTTCATTCAGAAGAAAACATCATTGTTCAAATGAAGTCATGGAGCTTGTGCATACTAACTTGTGTGATCCTTCTAGAATCATAATTTTACAAGGTGGAAAGTATTTCATGTTACTTATTGATGATTATTCTAGATTGATGTGGGTTACTTTCTTAATGGAAAAATCAGAAGCTCTAGAGAAAATCAAGATTTTTAAGGCTATGGTTGAGATAGAGACATGTCTGAAGATTAAATGTTTGAGATCATATAGAGGTGGTGAATTCATTTTCGATGAGTTTAGTTCTTTCTGTGAAGGGCATGGGATAAAGAGACAATTATCTGCCTCGCGGACCCCTTAGAAAAATGGAGTTGTGGAAAGGAAGAATAGGACAATTCAAGAAGCTACTAGGACTATGATGTTGGAAGGAAATGTTCCTCATATCTACTGGATAGAAGCTATGATTACTTCCATTTACACTCTCAACCGAGTACATGTCAAAGGTGATACCAGTAAGACTCATTATGAGCTATGGTTTGGTCATACTTGCCTAATGTTAGATACATCAAAATCTTTGGGAGTAAATGCTATATCAAAAGAGATGAAGATATAGGAAATTTTGATGATAAAAGTGACGAAGGAATCTTTCTTGGTTATTCTACTAAAATTAAATCTTGTTGGTGCTACTACAAGAGATTGAGGAAAGTAATTGAAAGTGCTAATGTCAAGGTTGATGAAGACACAGTTAGACCATCTAGAACTTGTGGATATGATTCAGATGATTAGAATGACAGTTCAGATAAAGGAAAGAAAGTTCAAACTCTAAATCAAGTTCAAATCATTATGATGAATCAGGAAAATCAAGAGGAAGAAACTGGTGAAAGTGCAGAAGCAAGATCACAAGAGCCTGAAGTTCAAGAGCCTAAGACTCCAAGGTATGTAAGACTAAATCATTTAGAAGATCAAATTATAGGTGATAAGAACAAAGGTGTTCAAACTAGGAGAAGAATTGTAGAAGAATATTGTTTGATCTCAAAGACTGAGCCTATTAATGTCAATGAATCATGCAAAGATAAACATTGGGTGAGAGCAATGAAAGAACTACTGCAAATTGAGAAGAATGATACATGGATTCTTGTTCCTAGACCTAAGGACAAAAATTTAATTGGAACTAAATGGGTCTTTCGAAACAAACTGAATGAGAAAGGTGAAGTTGTTAGAAACAAAGCAATACTGGTATGTAAAGGATATTATCAGATGGAAGGAATTGAATTTGAAGAAACTTTTTCTCTTGTTGCTAGAATTGAAGTTGTGAGACTATTTCTTGCTAGTGAACTAGATGAAGAAGTGTATATTGAGCAACCTGATGGATTTCAATTGGTTGATCAGAGAGATATGGTCTACCAGTCAAAGAAAGCATTGTATGGACTTAAGCAAGCCCCAAGAGCATGGTATGACAGATTGGACAAGCATTTATTGAAGCTTGGATTTAACAAAGGTATTATTGATAGTAATTTTTATTTAAAGATTGACCATGATAAAGATTTGATTTTAGAAGTCTTTGTTGATGATATCATTTTTAGAGGAGATGATAGTTTGTGCATGAAGTTTGTTGATCATATGTAGAGTGAGTTTGAAATTTCTATGATTGGAGAAATAGAATTATTTTTAGGATTACAAATTGCTTAGCTAGATAAAGGGATCTTTATATCTCAGTCCAAGTATGTGAAATAATTGCTAAAGAATTTTGGTATGGAAGATTCAAATCCAATTGGTACACCTATGGTGACCGGATGTAATTTAACTCAAGATGATGATTCTCCTAAAACAAATTAGACTAGATACAGATCCATGATTGGTGGATTGCTCTATTTGACTCAAACTAGACCTGATATCATGAATGCCATATGCATTGTTGCAAGATTTCAAACTGATCCTAAAGAATTTCATGTGACAGTTATGAAGAGGATTTTTAGATACTTGAAAGGGACAATTTATTTTGGCCTATGGTATCCTAAAGAGGATGACCCTACTTTAAGTGCTTTTACTGATGCTAACTGGGCAGGAGATGTGGATGGAAGAAAGATTACTAGTGGTGGTGCATTTTTCTTGGGAAAGAAGTTGATTGCATGGTTAAGTAAGAAGCAAAATGTCATTTCTTTATCTATTGCAAAGGTAGAATACATTGTTGTTGCTAAGAATTGTACTCAAGTATTATGGATGAAGCAGATTTTGAAACATATCAGAGTTTTGTATGATGAACCTATTGCCATATTCTATGATAATTCGAGTGAAATTTACATTTCTAAGAATTCGATGTTGCATTCAAAAACCAAGCATATATCTATCAAGTTTCACTTTTTAAGAGAGAAGGTGAGTGAAAAGGAAGTCAGATTGGAGTATGTGCTTACTAAGGAACATATTGCAGATATTTTTACCAAGCCCTTGCCTAACGATACTTTTGAGTATCTCAGAGGGAAGCTAGGGGTTACTACCCCTCCTAATCAGAATTAATATGCAATGACTTGCATCAGTCTGTGCATTTCATAGTCATATCTTGTGATCCAGATTGATGTTGTGGTGGTTACTACTTAGGGGGAGTAGTTAGATGTTCATAAATGTGGTTCAGAGCTTGTGTGGAGAAAGATAATGTGCACCTTTTTCATTGATGTCAAAGGGGGAGAAGAGTCGCGTGAAAAATTATGAAAGAGCTAAAGAGAAAAGAGTCAAAATCTAATAGGGAGAAAGTGCTAAGAGAAAGTTTCGTTGATGGCGTTTTTCACATCATGTGTTGCCATCGATGCCAAAGGGGGAGATTTTTGGATGTTGTTGATATGTGTTTGTCATTGATTTCAACACTATTGGCATTAATGTCTTTAAGGTTGTACATGTCGAGGATATTGATAAGATTGTAATAAAATAAGTTCGAGATTGTTAGTGGTAAGTTGAAGGTCGTCGATGATGCAATGAAGTCCAGTATGATGGCTAGCTCAGAATATTGATGGTGAGAAGTTATGGATTAAAGGGTTTTTTTTCAAGTATATCTATTTTATCCATCGAAATTTTTAGAGGTTCGCATGAATATTTGATCAAGTTATGAGTATTTGTGTTTTGACAATTATTTTGTTGCTTTAGTTGGTGTTCCTGGAAGAAGATGATGTGATTCTAGTAATCTGAGTTGATTCAGATGCTTATGTGGTGATTCATTATGCTTGTGGATGTTTCTATATTGTTCTCTATTCATGTTATTGTTTTGCGTTGATCGTTGTGCTCACGATTGGTGATTTTCTTTTGTGAGTTCATGTTTTTCATGTTCATGGTTGACAGGATGATTGTAGCATGTTGTGGATCTTTGAGACTAATTGTTTAAGGTTTTTTGTGTCTGAGACATGTTGTTTTGGGTCCCTACTATGTTTTGGCTGACATTGGTTGATTCATATTGATAATTGTCTATTGATTTGGGTCGAAAATTTGTACACATTTTATATTTTGTTGGGTCAACATGCAGTTGATGTTACCCTTAGTTGCGGATATATATGATCGATTGTTTATACCATTTGAAGCGTGCAAGGTGTGCGAAGTGAGAATGATGTGTGTGAATAAATTTTAGATATTTTAAAGGTAGAAGAAAGTGTGAAGAAAGGTGAGCAGAAGATATTTTTCATTTGCTTAACCAGAACTATAAGCAAGCATTAGCATATGCTATTTTCTCAGTTCAAGATCTATCAGATGTAATCTGAATGTGACTATAAGACAGTGTGTCTTCCTTTGGGAAGTAATATTTTTTTGTAATTGAGCAATGAGCTCTAGGTAGTGTGCATGAATGCATGTGCATTCCCTATTTACAATAATTTTAATAGAGTATAAACTTGTGGACTAACCTCCACTGTGGTTTTTCCCCTAACAGGGTTTCCACAGTAAAAATCTTGTTGTTATGTGTGTTTCTGATGTGATGATGGTTTATGATTTCATGTTTATTTATCAGATCTAAGAATAATTTTAATAATTATGATTTATGTGACAACTGATTCACCCCCCTCTCAGTTGTCTGCCCTTGTGTTGCCAACAGTTCCTCCCTTCCCTCATACTCCTACCATTTGGAAAGATCTATTTGGTTGTCCCTCTCTTGATGCCTCCCCTACTTGTGATGAAGCTACTTTAAAAAAATCTAACCATGGAATGTGATGAACATCTTACACACTCTCTTACTAGGAAAGACATAATAGTGGAAGAAAATGAGAACATCGACAATAGTAATTCCTTAGATGAATATGATGAAGTCACATTAGAATCCTTCACTAGGAGATCATGAAAATAATGATAATTATTTTGAGGTTATGCACTTTATATATCCCTAGAATTACTCTCCTAAGCCTAAAATTATCCTTTATCCACCCTCGCAAAAACCACAAGTTCAAAACAAACATGTCCTTATACTCGAACCACCTAAGAACAATGTTTTGCAGCAACCGAGTTATAATACCATTTCTCATACATACAACACTAGGAACAGTCCACAACCAAGAAACACACCCTCAACATCCCTCCCATTGCCTAATCCCATCTTACCAGGTCCCCCTCATTTTCCTTCGCAAAGTGGAAAGGACTATGATCTTTTCAAACAACTTAAGAATACTCTTGCTAAGATATCTTTATGGGACCTTATCCAAGCCACCCCTTACTATCATAGCATGATTCAAATTTCCTTACAAAAAGTTTGTATCCCTTCTAATACGCAACCGAATGACATAGAAGCCCTAATAAGGAATAAGTGTTGACATTGTTTTCCACCAAAGTGAACTTCCCCCCTTTGGAAGTGTAAAAACAACATAAAGTGTTCATAATAATCTCTCAATACAAAAGTAACGGGAAAAATTGAACCCTTGGTTACAATGGCTCAGCCCTTAATGTGTGTAGTGTGACCCTTTTGGATAGGCTTGGCATCGATAAATCAAACATTCGACCTGACTCTCTATTTATCAAAGGATTTGACAATGTAGGAGAACAACCACTTAGTGTGATCAATTTTCTTATTATAGTTGGGAAGGCCACATTAGAAATACCAATCCATTTTATGCCTCACAATCTTTCATATAATCTCCCTTTAGTCAGACCATGGATTCATGCAATGATTGGGGTGCCTTCTACTCTTCATCGTAAAATGAAATAAATATACAATAACAAAGTGTACACATTGGGCATTGATCCTGAGCCTTATAGTGTCTTACAACTTGAGAAAAACAAATGCAATCCTTTGAAAACATTGACACCAACTACACAAGTAGAACCTGTGCAACAAAAAGACAATGAAAAACACATTGAACAAGTCATGAAGCTATTAGACGATGATTAGGGTTCCTTAGATTTCACACCAACATTCATGGGAGACTACAGGATCATAAAAAAGAAGCATGAAAAGAAAGAGCAGTAATGTCAACACAAAATTTGGAAGACCCTTCGAAAGCATCCAAAAGAGATGAAGAATCTTTATTGAAAAGGTTATGAAATGATGAAACAACAGGGATATAGTGGAAAAGGATGTGGTGCTAGAGAACAATGTATATGTGTCTCCATAGAGCCTCACATGCAAGAAAATACTAGTGGTCTTGGTTATTGTCCCTTAAAAGACACAAACAAGCTTTGACTTAATATCAACACTAACACAAAACATCTTTCTAAGCCTAAAAATTGTGCATCCTGAACTAATAAACACTACTAATCTTGATTGTTATCCTTTGCAAGAAATGAAACAAACAAATAAATCTTTGCTTAACATTAATGTCATCATGCAAAAAAATTATGATTTGAACTCGCTAGATTTTACACCCTCTAGTAAAGGAGAGAACAAAACCTCACAATCTAAAAATTCTTGTGTCAGTATGACACTTGTACTAAGAAAAAGATATTTTTGTCACAAAATTAAGCAACATCTCCTACTTTTGGCCAAGAGAGTATCTTAATGAGACTCCTCCAAGATCATCTGATTTCTCCCCCCAAGAACACGAAAGAAATTTTATTACAAGACTTCATTTTGTGCATATCATAGAGTTCATGGTCATGCTACTAATGAATGTAAGGCTTTGAGTAACAAAATTCAACATCTTAAGGACTTTGGTGCTCTTCCTTGGGTTGAAGCACCTAGTTCCTCTAACTGAAACTTCTTTTTCTCATATTCGACTCACCCTTATCCTGCACTAAGTAAGGGAAAGGGGTTAGATATCCTTGTCCTTGTATGTTACTTGTCATTGTCTCTTTTGGCTAGTTGACCACCTTTCATGTACATATAAGAGCAAGCTTAGAATGTGAGCGATGTACCTAAAGTTGGCTCACATGTGACATTTTGGGGGCAACCCTTTTCCTTTGCATGGCATAGCTTATCGAAAACATATGGCTTGGCATAGGGCTTTCCAAATAAGTTCTCCTGTCTTCTTCTACTTTAAAGCAATTGGTCACAGTAATGGTGTTAGCAACCTCTTTAAAGTGGGGGCATACATTGACACTCATGTTTCATTGTGTGATTTTCTTTCTTTTTGCGATGTGTTTCTTTCTTAGTGGTGTCATTGGGTTTGATTCCCTCCAAGAGTGTGATATTTCTTTGAATTTTCCTCTCTTGGAAACATTAAGCACAATGTTCCCTAAGAAGAGACCTTGCATGAACCAAGCAAAATCCCTTTGAGCATCCCTCTTTCTTGTTGTGTTGTGTCTTGTGCCTTACTAAATTCATGGAGGTATGGCTTTGATATGGCCCCTTGGGGCTCACCTAGTGAACAACTAGCTTCAGTAGCCCATGTGAGAATGCATTTCCTTTTTCTCCTTATCATATTCATGGGGGTGTGATGTTGATATGGACCTCTTGGGGCTCATCTAGTGGACAACTAGTTCCCACTAGCCCTCATGAGCGTGTGTTTTGTTTGCATAGTGTACATAATTTTCCACTTGTAAACCCTCTTCAAGCCTAGACCCGGTCCACCACGTTGGAAAGCTAGTTGAAGCTTGATCCATTTCATTTTCATTCCTTTTTCTTGTCTGTGATGGTGTATTTTTGCGATTTGATTTTGCCTTTGTATATAATTTACAAGTGTGTTCCTTTGTGCCTATGTCAGTTTTTCACAGGATCTCGATCCTGCGGGCTTGATCGTCTCTCTTGATCGATTTCCATCCCATATTACTAACATTGGTACACTTGAACCCCTCTTGATTGTGTGGTTGGCTACTTTAATGTGAGTTTAAAGCAAGTTCATCCTCTCACTAAAGTGGGGGCTAAATGTAGTGTATTAAAATGCATACCCTTGCATTTTCACACTTGTTTGGGCCTGCCTTGGTTTATTTATGCTTCTTTATGGCTTAATTGGTCCTATTTTGCATCCACAAGCCCTATAAACTATATATTTTTATGGAAAATCCCAAAAAACATCAAAATATAAATTATCATCTAATTTTTATGTCTGTGTGTCCCTGATTTGTGGACTGGGACTAAGACGCCACCTAGGGCGTCTTTGTCCTCCATGAGTCTTGGGACCCTGATTTTGAAACCTCTCAATTAGGTCCCTTTTTGGAGTCTGTGCCCCAAAAATTGAGCCTTGGGACTAAGGGCGTCTTAGTCCTAGGCTTATTTTCGGGGTCCAATTTCAAATTTGGGCTGGAATTTTGCCTCCTTTAATTAATGACTTCATATGTTAGCTTGTTGTGGTGTAATTTTGAAATATTAGACATGAATAAGTATAAATACAAGGTCCTTTCACTCATTTCAATCCAAGTCTTTTGTGAGAGCATTCATTATAGTCAAATTGAGTTAATAAGAGCAATTCATCAAGTATTTGGAGCCATCATCAAGATTCAAGCATCATGTCAAGGGTTTAGTGTATCCATTCATGTTGTTGAGCCACGATTGTGGATATAGCATTGAAGATCTATCTACAACTATTGTTCACATCAAATCCAAGGATTCAAATCTACATCCTTCATGGCCACCACATGGTATATTGTAGATTTTCTTCACAAGACATCATACAAGGTGATATCATTTACATATTTCATGCTTCATTTCATTCATTTCATCATTTGGTTTAATTACCTACAAGGGATTTGACCAAGGAAAACCCCCATTCACTACCAATCAACAATTTTTCCATCTTCTTTATTTGTGATTGTAGATCTAGGTTGTAGACTTGAAGATCAGCTTGGAGTGAAGAGTTGTCAAGGTTGCAAAGTTGCATTATGTTGGAAATATGTGCCTCACTCTCGTTGACCCATTCATCAATGTAACCTGAGCAATTGGCACAAGTCTCCTAACTCTCGGTGAAGATAGAAGTATGGCCGAAGCGCTTGGTCAATGTACTAATGCTTGTTAAAGCTGATCTTGATCTATGGTTGCGATGAGATTAATCCAATAGTGCTCATTTTATTCCACGCTCATTTGTGGTGAGTACCGACGAAATATGGTGAACCAAGCGGAATTGCCTGAGTGGTTGACACTTGGCGTCTTGATCAATGGTGTTCACTAGTCTCGTGCCTCGTGTGGTGGGTCCCGAGTGACTGATGCGGGGTGTGTCGACTTTGAACACGTGTCGTTGTTTTAGGGAAACTTATTGGGAATATTGTGGATGCCTTTTTGATTCCCTGAAATTGCACTCGCGGTGTACGCGTGTCTTGGTGGGTCCTTGCCACGGCAAGCGGTATATGAAGGGAAAATGCTCGGAGGTCGTTTGGTCGCCTAGGCAATTTTTCGATGGTTGGTCTGTTGTGGAAGTTAAACCGAAACCGACTATTTGGCACATCAGTCAAAGTGATGGATGAATAGCGTTACGACACGTGGTGTGATATTATTCATTGATTTTACATTGTTGTTGTAAATCAACTCTGATTTGTCGAAAGCTTTATTCTTTGGAAGCGATTAATTGCACGATTGACAGAGTGCAATTTTTTTGGTATGTCTCTGTAATCCAATTCAATGTTGGGTGGCTCGATGCGTGCTGCAGGGTGATGATGCCAGAGAATGGTAGAAGCTTGTCTATGGGGTAATTAAATACCTTGATGGTTGTTGGTTGGATAGGCAAGAGAGATGAGGTTGGTCAAGATGTAAAATCTAATCAAGCAGAGTGTGTGTGTTCGAGCGGTATGCGAAGAGCATTGTAACCGTGAACACTAAGACACAGAGAACTGAGAAGATGTGAACCTAAGAGACCGTGAGGTTGTGTCAGCTGAAAGGTTGGTTGTGCATGTGGGATAGTGAGATGAAATGAATCTTCACTGTATGTCATGTGAGGACATTGTAACAGTGCAAGGTTTCAGATCTATGTTGTTGCTTGTATTCTTCAGATGAACAAGATGTAACTCTTGTAAAGGCCATGAGCCTGACATTGTATTGTAACTCTATTTGTTGTTGAATAATACAATGGCTCGATATTTTGGAGGGTGGGGTTTTTTACTTGAAAGGGTTTTCCCCACGTAAATTTGTGCGTTCATATGCTTTCCTTTCATGCTTATTGATTCTATAGTTTTGAATTTGTACATGGTGTTGAATCTGGCTTAATCTGCATGTACTTTTCTCATAAGGGTAAATGTGGGAAATCATGGTGCATTTTTCCGCTTTATGGCAGAGTAGTTTGTGTCCTTGAGATGATTTGAAGAAAATAAAGTCACTAAGGCACTGTTGTTCTTAGATGTTTTGTTCTAAGATGACCCTCGATTTTCCCAACAAGTGGTATCAAAGCCTTCTTCCAAGATTTTCTTATGCTTGCATGTGCTGGTTTGTGAGTTGCATGTACTTGCATGGTTGTTGTGTGTACTTGCATGGACTCGCATGTGTCTTGGATGTGCTTGCATGTTGTTGCATGTAAGAGTTCTTGGTGTTTCAAATCTGTGGATTCCTTCTATAAATATTTCTTAACCTAGAAAGCTTGAGGAGATCTGAAGGAGTCGGCTAATGATTTATCCTTTGGTGAGTAAAATTCCTTGCTCTTTTTGAGACAACACGCAACGTGAAATACATTGAAGATGGATAAATTTGAGTTGATCATATTGTAATGATGTGGTTTGAGGCTCCTGGTTGGTAATGAATGATCCTGATGCAAGGGGTGTGAGTTTATGCTTATGGTTGTGTTGCAGCAGAGCATGGTTTATACTGGGTGTCTGTGTGAGAGGCTCCCTGGTGGTATGGAAATGCTTGGGTTTTTATTCAGCAATGGAGTATTGTGCTTGTGCTAGGTGTTTTGACTTAGCATTGAATGCATTGTTCTTTGTTACCCTGATTGCATGAAGGCTATGAAGTTGATCTCTGGGTGGTTTGAAAACTTTTGAATAGCTTGGCTCTCTTGAATGCATTTTCATGCTTGTGGTTTTGAAATTGGTATGGAATGGGCCTGGAGTTCCTATACTACTTGTTCCTTTTATGGATACCTTGTACTTGCATGGCTCATATTCATGTTCTTTGGTTCTGAAGGTTTTATATACATTTTCCTAAAAAGTCTATGATGCATATTCATGTTAGTTCATTGTTCTGGTTAACCATGATGTTTGTGTGCAGACTCTTGAGTCATCCAGATGTGCAGTGGATAATGATGTGCATGGGTGTTTTGTAAACACAATGGTTTTGTAAACACAGTGGTTTTGCATGTTTTGGAAGGTCAAGAAAAAAAACTTGTGGTTATGTGGAGCTGTTGTTAAGCTATTTCCTAGACCCTAGCTTTTGGGGTGTGCCTGGATGAGATGGTTGCAGTTCGACATGGTTTGAGGAGGTGTGATGTCTTCTTTGCATGGGAGTTTCGGTATGTGATTTGTCACTCAGCATTTTTGTGGTGTTGCTTTCTATTTTCCTAGACTTCGATGCTTGAGTTGTCAACATGATTGGCAAATCAGATCTGAGCTTGATCTGGTGTTTGAGTCATGTTGTCTACATGGGTTTTCTCTTTGAGATCTCATTTTTGTAGTTTCCAGTGCAATGATAGATTTGCAGGCTTCATTGATTGGATCTATGGGCTGAGCATGTTGTGGGTTGTCTTTACCTACATGTTTTCTGTGGGAAAACTCGAAAGTGGATTGTCAATATCCATGAGGTTGTTTCAATGTTGATGCAGATCTGTTAGCTGGCCTTGTATGTGGTCACTTGTGCATTGGTGTGGCTACTTTGAGATGAGAGGAAGGATATCATTGAGTACCTGAATAGTCGATTATGGGGACCTGTAGCATGTGTATCACGATGTCATGGAAGGCTTGGGTACACTGGTTATTGTAAGCTTTTGACAGTGATGGTGTCATCTGCATGGTTTGGAGATCTTGGTGCTATTTGGCATTGTTATTAGATGGACATGTTGTCAATTGTACCTGGAGACTTTTTAGATCAGAAAATGTTTTGTCATGATGCTTGAAAATCTCAATGTCACAGTTCAGTGGGAGCTTTAGCAGTGATTGTGGATTCATCACTTGGTGGTGAATGATCTTCTTTAGTGTTGTAGATGTTACTAGGAGGGACTCTTAGATCCTGTTGATGCATAAGGGTTCTTTCCCATTTGCATGGACACTATTTGAGGATGTACAACATCTTGGAACCATGGAGGACGTTTGGAGTCTTTGGCTAAGATGTTGGTGGTGCTTGATAGGTGATGTTGGTTTAGCATTTGTTTGCTTGATGTAATGTATACTCGTGCTTGACCATTAGAGTTTTGGTATGTTGTGTTGCTCTTGAAACCATAAGTTGTTCACTTGAAGCATGGTATCTCCTAAGGGGGATGAGTAGATCATGATGTCATGATAATTTCATGTTTCAGATGTTTGGAGCTTTGATAGTGGTCTGGTAATTCTCTGTGTTTTGAGTACATCGGTCATATTCTTGAGAACTTCATGTTAAGTGCAGTAATGTAGTATTGGATTTTAGCATGAAATGATCAGTTGCAGGTGTTCATGGATACATGGAGAATAAGGTGAGGTTGTGTTTTCTCATGAGATGAGAAAGGTGTTGATCACAATTGAAATTCTGAGTAGCCTACACCTTGGTTGGATGTAAGTTCAACAGAGATCAATGAGGAGATTTCTCTTGGATGAGTCATGGTGGCTTGTATATCTTGGACGAGCATTTTCTTTTTCCACTCTTGGTATACTCGGCAGTTAAGTCTATTTGAGAGGTATTTTCCCATTATATCTTTCAGAGGTGTTTTATGCTTTCTTTCATGATATGGATCTTGAATTGTTGTTTAATGGTTTTGGAGGCTTCATAGTGGAAGGTGGACAACATGGTTTATCTCCTTGAGCTTTTATGTGATATCATTTATTGACGAGAACTGGTAGGAGATAGTTATATGGGTTGATTTCTTGATATGGGAAATGAAGGATTTTGATCTTCTTTGAGAGGCTTACATCCATGATTGATTACATGTAACATATGTTATGTTTGATCTTGGTGATTGAACGGTTGGGTGTTGTTATGTCTTTTCCTTTGGGATGTAAAGGAGATCATATTTGACATAGCTTTTAGAGGTGTATGTAGGAGGATGTTCTACAGGTATATGTTGTGCAGAGTTTCTATCTTTGGTCTTGGTTGTCTTCCTAGAAGTCTGACTTCTTTTTTACATTGGTTTGATATTTGGTCGGAGCTTTTTTTTCATTCAAGTTTTTGAGTGGTAACTTGGAGGTTCCTTATCTCTTTCCTATGTTGGGTGTTGAAGAACTTGGAAGAGCTCTGGAATACTGTTGAGAGAAATGATTCATGTAGTAGTAGGCTGCAGGTTGTGCATATCATTGTGGATATTTCCTTGGTACTATATGGTTATGTTTTCTATGTGTTGTTATTGGTAGACTTTTTATGCCTTTGATCTTTCATATTTGGAATTACCCATGCAGTGGGAGTACCTAGATGTGTTTGATCTTTTTCGATTGGTTTGTGCATGGTGCTTGTATCTGTGGTTGATGGGTTGGTTGTGCTGATGTCATGAGTTTACTAATATGGATACCTTAAAGGTATGTGAGATTGGATGGAATAGCATGAGATATGGGTGTTATTTTTAGTTGTGTGGGTTTGATTAGTTGGATGGTTGCAGTCAGTGTTCTAGTTGTTTTTCTAACTGGTGTTGTATCTTGTTTTTGGAGAATTTTTTTCACAGAGGTGATCTAGTTTGGCCTTTGAATTTGATGTTGTATGTGCTTCTATATGGTTTTTTGTTGGTGCTCTGGAATGGTCAGTAAGATCTTCGTCAAGTGGGAGATTGTTGGAAATATGTGCCTCAATCTTGCTGACCCATTCATCGGTGTAACCTGAGAAACCGGTGCAAGTCTCTTAACTCTCAAGAAAGATAGAAGTTTGTCTAAAGCGCTTGGTCAGTGTAACTTATTCCGTCGGGATGAGTGCTTAGTGTTGGCGGTTTGTTTCCATCAGTGTGACTTGGGGTCATCGGTGGAACTCTTCACCGGGCTATGTCGATGGACCGTTGCTTGTTAAAGGTGATCTTGATCTACGGTTGTGATGAGATTAATCCAACGGTGCTCATTTTATTCAGTGCTCAGTTGTGGTGAGTACTGATGAAATCTTGTGAAGCGAGCAAAATTTCCTGAGCGGTTGACACTTGGTGGCTTGATCAACGGTGTTCGCTAGTCCTGTGCCTCATGTGGTGGGTCTCGAGTGACTCATGCAGGGTGTGCCGACTTTGAACACATGTCATTGTTTTAGGAAAACTTATTGGGGATATTGTGGATGCCTTTTTTATTCCTCGAAATTGCACTAGCGGTGTACATGTGTCTTTGTGGGTCTTGGCCACGACAAGCGGTATATGAAGGGAAAATGCTCGGAGGTTGTTTGGTCACCTAGGTAGTTTTTCAACGGTTGGTCTAATATGGAAGTTAAACTGAACCAATTGTTTGGCGCATCAGTCAAAGTGATGGATGATTAGTGTTATGACACGTGGCACGATATTATTCATTGATTTTACATCACTGTTGTAAATCAACGTTGACTGGCTAAAAGCTTTATTCTTTGGAAGCGATTAATTGCACGATTGACAGAGTGTAGTTATTTTGGTATGTCTCTATAATCCAATTCAATGTTGGGTGGCTTGATGTGTGATGTAGGGCGGTGTTGCCAAATAATGGTGGAATCTTGTTGGTGGGGTAATTAAATACCTTGATAGTTGTTGGTTGGATAGGAAAGAGAGATGAGGTTGATCAAGATGTAAATTTTGATTGAGTAGAGTGTGTGTGTGTTTGAGTGGTATGCAAAGAGAATTGTAACTATGAACACTGAGACACACAGAATTATGTGAACTTGAGAGGTTGTGAGGTTGTGTCAGCCAAAAGGCTAGCTGTGCATGTGGGTTGGTGAGATGAAATGAATCTTCACTGTATGTCGTGTGAGTAAATTGTAACAATGCAAGGATTTAGATCTATGTTGTTGCTTGTATTCTCCAGATGAACAAGATGTAACTCCTATAAAGGCCATGAGCCTGAGATTGTATTGTAACTCTATTTTTTTCTGAATAATACAATGGCTCGATCTTTTGGAGGGTGGGGTTTTTTACCCTAAACCATTTTCCCCACATAAATATGTGCGTTCATATGTTTCTCTTTCATGCTTATTGATTCTATAGTTTTGAATCTGTACATGGTGTTGAATCTAGCTTAGTCTGCATGTACTTTTCTCATAAGGGTAAATGTGGGAAATCACTGTGTTTGTTTCCGCTTTATGGCATAGTAGTTTGTGTCCTTGAGGTGATTTGAAGAAAATAAAGTCAGTAAGGCATTGTTGTTCTTAGATGTTTCATTCTAAGATGACCCCCAATTTTCCCAACACATTGCCAGGTTGTCATCTTTATGGAAACTCACCTACAAGTCAGATCTGGCTATTTCATAACCTAAGATCTGAGGAGAAGCAATTGTAGATCTAGGAGCTCAAGACCACATTCGTAAATTCCAAAACTTTAGATCAAGACTAAGATGGGAGTAAAGGCATCTTAGTCCTCCAAGTGGAATCTTTCAAAAAAAATTTGAGATTCTGTTATGGCATCTGGAGAGTGTATTTTCCCTAAAAAATAGCAACAAGACTAAGACGAGAGTAAAGGCATCTTATTCCTCCAAGGCATACTTTGGCAGTCTATTTGCATTTCTAAAATCCTTTTGGCATCTCCAAACTTCCCAAGTACATACACCCCAACTTGATGTAGATTGATTTCATCATTTGATCTCATTATTTAGCTTGTATTGCTTGATTTTGTGGGTTGAATGTTCATTGTGTTTTCCAATAATTTGCTTGGTTGTGAACCCCTTAAATCTGAAAGAACACCCCCTCCTAAGTCCTCCTAATTGTGAATTGACTCACCTTGTGAGGTTGATAGTCAATCCTATTAGGGTTCCTAAAACATTATTGAATGTTAGTTGGAGAAAGAGTGATGTTCTATGTAGAGCTTCCCTTTTTCAACTAATCAATATTTTATAAAAATTTAAAAGAGAGAGGAATTCAAATGAGAGAAGATATCATATGGTTGGATAATTGCAAGGGTCAATTCAATAATGCTAGAATTTTTTATTGGTTATTGGTTATGTAGATTTCATAAGGAAAATAATATCCAACACATGTGGAGTTTTCTTGAAGCTGGACATGGTAAAGGAGAACATGATGGTGCAGGTGCATGTGTGAAAAGAGCTCTTCCTAGAGAGAAACTAAAATTTGAGGATGCAATTAAATTTAGAGATGCACATGCAATTGTAGATTGGTGCATTACCAAATTATCTACAAGAACAAGTGAGAGCTCAATAATTTGACGCTTCTTTTGGTTAGTTGAAGAAAATTATATTCTTACTCGACTAGATTGTGAAATAATTAATGGATCTGCAAAATGGCATCTATTTAAGAGTTTGAATGCAAACACATGGACAATATGGATAATGGAGCTTGCATTTTTTTTTTCAATTTTGTATTGTAGGTGATTGGGAGGTGTGTGAAAATACATAATGGGTCAAAGAATAGTGACAAAGAGCCTTAACACCTACGTCGACACATGTTCAACATGGAATGACAATTGAAGATAATCAAGTATTTGCATCAGATGATTATGATCGTGTTTCAGACCTTGTACAAGAAGGTAAATTAAATTGAATTAAATTTTATATGTATGCATGTTTATATGTGAATTAAATATATGTCACTCTTTATTGAATTTTTTTTTTTTTGCGAGACTTGTGTATGTTGTTGTTGCACCTGAGGGGAATGAAGAGGAGACAGAGTATTGGTTGGCTAGATTTGTTGAGAGAAAAAATAATTTGGTACATCCTATAGTGGATGATGACAACTTTGAGTATCCAACTGGTTTTGTGTTTTTTGTTGGCACCTGGCTTCAAAAACCTTTGATAAGAAAGAATGGTTTGTCTGCATTTGAAGATTATGAAAGACACAAGAAGATTATACATTACTCACATTTGATTTTGACAACCAATATAAAACTAGTTAGATATCAAGGGAGGCTTACTAATAAAGTGTTATGGATACTTCCAATAGATGATCATGAGACAATCATAGATTCATTACAAAAAAGAGATGATGCAGATGGTACAACAGAGTAAATAAATATAGGTAAGTATATATTTGTATATATATTTAATTGGTCATCTATATATAGTTAAAAATTTATCACATATACATGTCTATATATATATCTGTCTTTGGTCATTTCCTAATTATAGTTTTATATCATTTTTTGTTTCAAGTCTCCCAAAACTATATGCATTACAATAAAGAGAGGACATGCATATATATTACAATGGAATTAAAATCTAGAGAAAAGTAACTATATATGGTTATAGATACATTTAATTGATAGTATAAATATAAAACTAAATAATTCATTGTCATTTTATAAAAAATGTATAATTGATTCCATATCGCCTTAATCCATTCTCTTAGGACCCATTAATCCACCCTTGTATCTACTCTTAATCCATCCTCTTGCATCCCCTTAAGTCACTCTCTTAATTCCCCTTAAGCCATCCTTTTAGGACCCCTTAATTCATATCATCTTATCTGCCCTTAATCCATCATCTTGCATCCCCTTAATTCACTCTCTTAACTCCCCTTAAGTCATCCTCTTAGTACCCCTAAAGTCATATCCTTGTATATCTACCCTTACTCCATCCTCTTGAATCCCCTTAAGTCTCTCTATTAATTCCCCTTAAGCCATCCTTGTAGGACCCCTTAAGCCATATCATCTTATCTACCCTCAATCCATCATCTTGCATCCCCTTAAGTCACTCTCTTAACTTTCCTTAATTCATCCTTTTAGTACCCCTTAATCCATATCCTTGTTAATCTACCCCTAAATCCATCCTTTTGCATCCCCTTAAGTCACTCTCTCAACTCCCCTTAATCCATCCTCTTAGGACCCCTTAATCCATATCCTTGTATCTACCCTTAACCTATCCTCTTCCATCCCCTTAAGTCACTCTCTTAACTCCCCTTAGGTCATCCTCATAGGACCCCTTAATTGATCATCTTGCATCCCCTTAAGTCACTCTCTTAACTACCCTTAAGCATATTTGTTATTCTAGGGTTTATAGGGTTCACAAGATGCTTAGAACCTTAGAATAACAAATATAATATGGGTTAATATTTTAGGTCCTAGGGTTAAGTGTTTAGAATTTCTAAGGTTCACGAGATGCTTAGAATAACAAATCTATATGGATCGATGGTTTAGGGTTCATCTCATAGGCTTTAGGTCATATGGTTTAGGATTTAGGATTTCTAGGGATCATGAGATGCTTAGAATAAAAAATCTATATGGCTTAAGGTTTTAGGGTTCATCTCTTGTGATTTAAGTCCTATGGTTAAGGGTTTAGGATTTCTAAGGTTTGTGAGATGCTTAGAATAACAAATCTATATGGGTTAAGGGTTAAGGTTTCATATCCTAGGCTTTAGGTCCTAGGGTTAAGGGTTTATAGGTTTCACAAGATTCTTAGAATAAAAATCTATATATGGGTTAAGGGTTTAGGATTCATCTCCTAGGATTTAGGTCTTAGGGTTAAGGGTTTAACATTTCTAGGGTTCATGAGATGCTTAGAATAACAAATATATATGGGTTAAGGGTTTAGGGTTCATCTCCTCGGCTTTAGGTCCTAAGGTTAACGGTTTAGGATCTTCATATCCTAGGGTTCATGAGATGCTTAGAATAACAAATCTATATAGGTTAAGGATTTAGGGTTCATCTCCTAGGATTTAGGTCCTAAGGTTAATGGTTTAGGATCTTCATATCCTAGGGTTCATGAGATACTTAGAATAACAAATCTATATGGGTTAAGGGTTTAGGGTTCATCTCCTAGGATTGAGGTCCTAGGGTTAAGGGTTTAGGATTCATATCTTAGGGAACTTCATGAGATGCCTAGAATAACAAATCTATATATGGGTTAAGGGTTTAGGGTTCATCTCCTAGGCTTTAGGTCCTAGGGTTAACAGTTTAGGATCTTCATATCCTAGGGTTCATTATATGCTTAAAATAAAAAAATCTATATTGGTTAAGGTTTTAGGGTTCATCTCTTAGGCTTTAGGTCCTAGGGTTAACAGTTTAGAATTCATATCTTAGGGTTCATTAGATGCTTGGAATAACAAATATATACAAGTTAAGGGTTTAGGGTTAATCTCTTAACTCCCCTTAATTCATCCTCTTAGATCCCCTTAATCCACCATCTTTCATCCCTTAATTCACTCTCTTAATTCCCCTTAAGCCATCCTCTTAGGACCCATTAAGCCATATCCTAGGGTTCATGAGATGCATCCCCTTAATCCACCCTCTTGCATCCCTTTAATTCATTCTCTTAACTCCCATGAATCCACCCTCTTGCATCCCTTTAATTCATTCTATTAACTCCCCTTAATCCACCCTCTTGCATCCCTTTAATTAATTATCTTAACTCCCCTTAAGGAATTCTCTTAGGAACCCTTAAGCTATATCCCCTTAGGTCCCCTTAATCCATCCTATGGAAAACATCACTTGAATTTGTAAGGAATTTATAAGATCCAATTTTCTAACTTTTAGTATGTATTGTTCTTTTATCGCATGAATTATTTAGTTAAATGACTCATAAAAAATATAGTTACTATACTTACATTAATTATTTTTGTAGGTTTTCATCAAGTCGGTCTACCATGTGATTGTCACTATAAAAAAAATTTATCATGTATAGATTGTGTAAATATCAGTTTTTCGTCTTGAGCTAAAAGTTGATAAGCTTGAATTGTATTTACATGCACATATGTTTCATCATGTTATATAGTTGTATTAAACATCAATATAAATTATATATGTTTGTTTGATATATGAACTTCAATGAACTTATTAGTCACTTTTTAAATATCTTGTTCCAATTTTATCTTATACAAATTGTTTCTTATATTTACCACATTTTATATAATTATTCAATTGTATAGATTATACATTTTATACATACAAGGAGATAGATTTTGGTTCAGTGATTCAAATATTTGCTAGAATTGGAAAATAGTTAAAATTATCTACCCTTACTTTATTGTGAATATGATCTAAACTATTTAAGGAATGTTTTAAGTTGTCACCTAACCATGTGATAAATTATTGAGATTTGACATTTAATCATTTTAATACATGTCTAAACTTAATTCAACAATGGCATGTAAATATATATGAAATTTGATTCTAGATAAGAATTTATATAGTGCATATTACTTGAAAATTAGATAAAATATATATACATACATGAGTGCATATAATCATCAAAATGAACATAACACGATCATAATTGAGTGCATATAATCATCATACTAAAGTTAGCTAATATAAATAAACACAAACATGATCATATTAATCGGTATAATGTATGTGAAATGGTCCATGAAATAACATGTTCAAAATGTATATGTCAAGTCCAACACATATATAAATAAAACTAGATCTATAGTCCATAAAACAAAACCATCTAACTATCAGGGCGATCAGTCAAATCAAGTCTCCTCTTTGCTCCATGTGGACTAGATGTACCTATATCATGCTATAGAAGAGTACAAGAAATTTGAAATTAGATAAATTCATTTAGAGATTTTGATTTAATTTAACATATAAACTTGAAAATATAAACTTGATAAAAATAAATTTAATTAAATATCTAGTAAATATAGTAAAAATGATTTTTAGTATGCATAAATTACCATCTAATCATGTGAATCTACTAGAACATTTTATTCAATAGGTAGTATAATTGTCAATTAAGGAGGTCCAAATGCTTGATCTACTAATTCTTGCATATTCAACTAAAGCAAAAAATAGGTTAGAACCTCGAATATATATATTTAAAAGACCTAAAAAATGTATAGGAGATTTAGTAAAGTTTATGATCTTCAATGATGTGACCTCATGATCATGCACTTGATATTTCCCATGCATAAAAGGTGATGATGACTCAGGTGCGCTCGCCATGGGTATCACATGAACTCCCTGCATAGATACAATAATTTATAGATCATTCACACATGTGTACAAATTAAAATTAAATTAGATATGATGTGTATTTATTTTAAACTTAACAAACTTTTGAAAGCATGCACCTGAGATGGCCAATGCATAATAGTTGATGATGACTCAGGAGCTCTCACCATAACTTGTGGTTGGTCGATCATCAATATCGCATGGCCTCCTTGCATCTAGATACAATATATCATTTCACACATGTGTACAAATTAAAATTAAATTAGATATGTCCATATAAATTATAATATACATTGGTTTACTTGACCAAAAGGTGTGCCCAATTCTACAACACTCAAAAAATAGACATGGTCATATTGAGATTCATGCATCATTTGATCATGCATCTACACTGAACACTTCTTAGATTGATATATATTAATGTTATTATTTAATGAATTTTTCATATTTCAAATAAATAAAAATGTTCCTTTCAAAATATGTACATACCTATGTAGGATGATCCTTAGAATATAGTAAATCCATAAATGACTTCATCCTAGATGCATGTGGGTCACCTAAAGTGGATGCTTGAGTATGCCCATAGCCTGAGCCTCCATGATCTCTAATGCCCACTTCAGCCACCATGTGTGTAGTCTGATGAGTGAGATGTCCTGAAAGAGAACTCAATGCTCCTAATATCGAAAAAATTGTTTGTTGTTGAAATGCAGCAGGAACACTAGGAGATAGAGGAGCAACAATTGGAGGAATCATAGCACATCATTAAGGATTGAAACATGCTCATAATCTATGTTGGGGCATGCCATGCCCTACTCCCTAAAATGATCTCATATCAAAATAGTTGGGTTTTAAACCCAACTCAAACTCATCCCATAACTTTCTCAAAAATTAAAGGGACACCTCACAATTTCCATGTGGTGGAGTATCAAACACCATCCACCATCTATCCCAAAAATTTGCAGCTATCTGCAGGTGCTTGCGCCATTTAATTGAAATTCATTTTTTAGTGGGTGGAATTGGTTCATTTGTTTGGGGGCTAAAGAAATGTTGGAAAATGGCTTGTTTGGTAATTTTAAGGTCATGGATTTCTTTATAAGAGAACCCATCTGCATAGAATTGTCTCATCTCTTCTCTCCATCGATGGAACTTATCTAGGTCCACATCAATAGATCAAACATAATCGACAATAGTTTGCATCGAAGATGGAAATCATGCAAGATGAGGGGAATGTTAGGCTCATTTTTTATCAAATCTATATTTTCTTGAATCCCATTTATGTTTTCTCTTATGCTCTCTCTTAACTGATTTCGATCTAATGCAGGGCATGGGGGATTAGAAGGTGGAGAGGGTGGAGGTGTGGGTTTTTTTCTTGGTGGAGATTGTGGATGTATGGGGTTTTTAGGCTAGTCATTAGGTATGAAATCCTCTATATTAAATTCAGGCTCCATGTGATGAAATGGCAACTGCATGTTAAACAATTAAAAAATATATATCAACAAACTAATTAAATAATGTACACAATTTGAACTAAAAATCACGTTGAATGTGCACAAATTCAAAATACATGTCATTTGAAGACACTTTCAATTTAAAACATTAAAAAATCCATAGCATGAAAATTTAGACTAATTTATGTTGTAGAATGTATACAAACAATTATAGCCTCCCCTAAAACAAGTACATTAAATTATACAATTAAAGTCATGTGTACCCTTGATTAAATTCTCACTCTATCTTAAATTTTGATTTCAACACAATGGCATAATTTAAAATCTTTAAATAATAATATCAAGGTCCTACTTCATTGATTTGACAAGTGGAAAATTTATAAATGCATTAAGTATAATTTAATGAGCTACTTGATCATAATTTATTGTTGGAATTTCATGATTGTGTGATTTTGGGAAGGCAATATTTTGGTTTAATTTCTAATTAAATTTCTAGTTTTTTTCTTAACTAGCCTATATTTCCTGACTAGATTTGAGAAGATAATCATGGCTATTTCAAAAGTTTCTCAAGTTTTGTTATTATATATTTGATAGACATATTTATAAGTCTCAAACGTTGTCACTTTTGAAAGTTTTAAGCATTAGGTCCATGAAGAGGAATATATTAAATTATAAATTATCCATTCCATTTCATTATCTATTATAGACCATGAACCTTGAATTTTTATTGCAATAAAATTGATTTTGAGAAATAGAGCCAACAAGCATATTCATATAAAATCTATTTTATGATAGAGAGTTTAATTTTATTAAATCATGTATATTCAGTTGGTTTTGTGTTGACTTAGTAACCATATGGTTTCATTTTCCTTGCAAGGTTAAAATTGAGTGGTAAACTATACTTGCCAAGCCTATTTTGATGAAATTTGATACTTGGTTTTGAGTTCCTTAGAGGTATGTATAGGGACATAGATACAAATTTTAGGGACTTGTTGCACCTAAGCATGAATATTATGAACATAGGTGAATACTTCTAAATAAATTGAACAAGGACTTGGAAAAATGAGCACACCAACTATTTGAGGATTTGTTAGAGGTGGGGAATAAGGATTAGGAGTGATAAAAGGTATTACTAATTCAATCTTGGGCTCACTAATAAATATTATTAAGACCATATTTGAAACAAGTTATTATTTCCTTGAAAATGTAGAATTTGATGTTAGATATGCTCCTTGTTTGGAAAATATACAAGCATTACCAAAGGTTGAATGTGATCTTATGTAAATTAAGGCTTAACTAGAGAATTGTTATAAAGATATGATATTTTCTTAAGAAATTATTGTAGGGATTATGTTATTTGAGGGCTAGTAAAAAGACAACAAATCTAGACATTATAAATATACTTATTATTATTCAATGTCAAAATTATAATTCCTTGTATTTCAAAATTAGGCTCTTTTATTTGTGATTGTAAATTAAATTCAAATTTGGAGAAACTTTTTTGTTCTTCTCCTCTTGGGTGTAAAAACTTGACATATCATTCACGTTGAAAGTCCTAAAAGTCTTGTAATTTTAATTTAACTTTGTAGATGATAAAGTGATGAGACATGTGTCTGGAAAATCTATTAAGGGAATCATTCTATATTAATTAGGATCATTGATTACTATGTTAAAAAACTCATAAGAAACTTAAATTCATGTAATATTAAACTCTTAGTCTCAATTTTAGTTGTAACATTAGTTGATTAATCCTTTTTCATGCCTATTTGGCATATTTTCTATCTTTGCATATTGAAAATAAGGATTAACTATTATCGAGGAAGTCAATAGTATTACTTATATTTATAGTAGGCCTCCTCTTACTTTTCAAGATATCCCCTTAATCAATGAACATGTACAAAAAGAGGCAAGCACATTTTGGGAGGTAGCATTAGTCACAAACAAGGTCACACTAGTTGAACTAGGCTAGATGGGCAACCTATTTAAGGACTAGGACATGGGTGTGGTTCGATCTAAGGTAGAAAAATCATGAACATTAATAACAATTTTAACAAATACTATATACATCTAATTCGATAACTCAAATTCAATAATTTTATGTGACATGTATTAAAAATAATTGTAATAATTATTAATTATATGCCTACTTAATTATAGGTCATAAGAGGAGTTTAATGTACATGGAACCAAAGGATATGTAATCAACCAAGTTTTTGAATGTGATTTTCAATGTGTTGTAGAGTTTTATAATAATATAAAAACTCGTAAGAATACAAAGAAAGCTTGCTACTATTATTTTGAACTAAGGTATTTTATAATTGTTAAAAAAAAAAAGATGAAGCATATGAAATAGTTTTACATTGTTATATTGAAAAATTAAATGTAGTTTTATAGATATGTTATATATTTTAATCTTGTTTTCATTTTATGGATTTAGGATTATGGACTAATATCATACTCACCAACGTACAAAGGCATAATTGGCCTTGGTATTAAGGATACTAGCTAGTGTATAGTGTTGGATGCATGGAAGATTCCTAGGTTTTGTGGTTTAACCTCTTTAGGTTTTAGGTTTAGGTTTTGTTGTTTAAGGTTTTAGGGTTTAGGGTTTTAGGGTTTAGGTCCTAGGATTAAGGGTTTTAGATTTTAGGTCTATGTATTTTGGAACCTAGGGTTTAGGGTTTTGATTTCTAAGTTTTGTGTCCAATTTAGGTTAAATTTTAGTTAATTTAGGTATAGATTTTATGGTTTTCAATTTATAATTTAATATTTTTGCTTTGGTTACTGATTTTGGTTACAAATACAATTTAAAAACCTTTAAAATATTAAACCTAATTACAAACAAAATAAACAAAAACTAAATAACAATTACAAAACAAAAATGCAAGATATAAAGCCAAAAAAGTGCAAAATTCAACCAACCTAGAGGTTGTTGAGGTTGGTTGTGTCAATAGGAGGAGGTGGAAATGAAAAAAATTTGAAGTCACCCCTTAGAAATGCGTACGTGAAATGCACTCTTGCTCTTGGTTGGCCAAACTCGCAATGAAAAATGAAAATGACAATCGTTTATTTAAAAAATTAAATAGCTTTGAATAACGTGTACGCATTATAAAATGTGTACGCATTAGTTAGTAACGCATACGTGTTTGTTGGTGTGTACTCGAATCTAAACACATACGCATTCAGATTTAGGCTCAGGTACCCGATCCAAAGGGTGTATGCATTTTTAAAAAATGCATATATGTTTCTTTCAAATTTTTGTGTTTTGTCCAAAACTTCCCCTCTTCGTGGGCCCAACTTCTTGCTTGTACCCTTCTCAAAATTAAGTGCTAATTTGGATATCTACCTTCTCTATTTTTCTTTGGACATTAATTTTGAATTTCATCTTTGTACTAACACTTTTTTCTCACTAATAATTAACAAAAAGTTGATACAAAAAAAATATATAATTTAAATATATTATTACTTTTTGTTTTTTCATTCTTTCAATTCATATTTTACTTTCTATTTTTTCTCTCAACAAAATATTCCTTCTTCTCAACGCATTTGATAAAAATATTACCTTAAATTTTCATTGTCTTGATAGTGGTATTATTTCTTTCAAATTAGCTTACCTTGTGTATGATTGAATGTAGATTCCTATATTATACAAGTAATCTTAGTCTTTCCAAATCATTTAGTATATTAATGTAATCATGAACTATTTCAAGTCAAATGATATGTTTATTAGATTAAAATTACTCATTAAATTCTAATATAGATCTTTTGGGTTTTTTGTGTTTTCTTCTTTATCATGTTATGTCTTATTAATGTTATTTTTGATATTTATCAATATGCCAAAAAATGCTTAATTTATTATTTGCATACACTTCACAAATTTAAATTACATGCGATTTTTTTAAACATTTTTTTAAATCACTCTTCAAAGTGCTCAAATAAAATCCATTCAACATTGTTCCCTAAGCTTTAACATAATGAAAGTGAAATACAAGATTGTCAACAATAATTTTTAAGTACAAATTACTAGTTGTAGAACTATCTAGCATGTATGTGATTGGTCTATTACTTTGAATTTCCTTTATTCTCTCTCTTCTACTATTCTTACATTGATTCAAATGTGAGAAATTGAATGTGGTTTGTTTCTTGGTGCTCAAAATCCTTCATTTTTTATCTTGAACTTGTATTCTTTAAAACAAAAGTATTTTAAAATCACACTTGTGTGGAAAGACATTGGGTATGTAGCATAATTCTTAATGGCTTGTTAGAGGCTTTAAATGTCAAACAAGATCAGTTCAAATAATGAAAGCTAAGAACTTTTATGTCATATCAATATATTTTTCAAGCTCAAATGACTTCTTCTGAGTCTGAGCAAGCCCTTAACCAATGTGTGAGTGTGAGCTCTTTACTACTCAACAGGTCCTTTGTGACCAAAAACTCACTTTTGGGTAGATATGCATGAAACAAATTTCTTTATGACTAATGAAAAGCCCTTGGTTGTGGCGGTTTCCTCTGTAAATTTATTAAATCTCTATGGGATACTATTGAACATGATCTCTTTCAGGTTTACCTAAAAAAAATTTCCAATAGGTTCCTTAGGTGTTATCATAATAAAGATAATATTAAACTTATTTCTAAATTAGATTATTGTAATAAAATTTAAAATCGTTAAAGAATTTTTATTAGATCATAGTCAAAGCCCTTGCAACTCACATTTTTCACTTGCTTTTACTTATTGTCTAGCCTAAACAAACTAGCTTCATCGAAAGATAAATATCCTAGCCAATATTATTGTGTAAAAACTAGCCAGAATAGCAAGAAAAAAAGTGAATCCTTACTACAAATATAAATAAAAACATACATTAGTGTAATAACCAATCTTCATAGGAATTAGCCAAATACACCCATTGTGATCATACTTAAAGGTTTTTTGATGATGTATGATATGTTTGATTTGTTACATCTTGCAACTAGTTGTCTATGTTCATGTTCTTGACATAAGAGTACAACAAAATCAATCACATGGACCAAAGCCTTGTCCACCCCAACAAAGTGGACTTAGCAAGTCTATCCAAGAAAAAAATTTAATATTATGATTCCAAATGTCAAATAAATGGAGGAGGGGAAAACATAAATGAGTTTCTTCAAGAAGACAAAGCTTCTAGTTTTCCATGTATACAATCACACATATAGACAAGGGACTACAATGCATCGCATTCTAGTTTCTTCAAGACTATGAGGCTTCCAACTTGCCTAGGCATAGGGTCATGTAGACAATCAGATAGCTAGACAAAGGACTATGGTGCATCCCATACTAATTTCTTCAAGAAGATGAGGATTCTATCTCACCTATGCATAGGGTTATGTTTGCAATTAAATAGCTAGGGAGAGGACTATGATACATCCCATACTACACTAGGGATCATCCTCATTCCCAAAATTCACATTGGTTGAAAGTGAGATTCTCACATGCTATGATCCTTTTTGAGTTGGTGGATTTTTATATCCATCGCCTCTAGACCACTAGTGACAATTTACTCCAACCTAGAAGGGGTTAGTTCCTAACATATATCACCTACATGGCCTTGGTGAAAAGCCACATATCCCCTTTTTAACATGGGTAGCTCTTGGCATCTATCACCTCTATTCTACTGGTGACATCTCACTAACCGTTAACATGATAGTTAGCTCCTGGAATCTGTTTCTTGCACAGTACTAGTAACAACTGGCTAACCATTCCTATATCTTAATAAAGATAGCTCTTGGCACTCTTCACCTCCATGCTACTAGTGGAGGTTAGCTAATCTTGAAGATACAAGTAGCTCATAACATTTATCACCTACACAATAGTGGTGACCATCAACTAATCGCTCCTATATAATTTTAGTTTTAGACTTGTGGTCACCCACTAGCCAAGTATCTTAATAGAGTTTTAGCCACAATGTACTTAGGATGGAGCATATTATGAAAAATATATCACATCATTTTACTACTCTCACTTTATTTGATAGCCCTCCTACTAAAGAATCAATTAATGTTTGATCTTGTCTCTTTTATATAATTTAGTCTACTCCTCCAAGTGGGTTAGGAATAACCTTTAACTCAATAGGAACCCAATCATTAGGGTCAATAAAAAGCTTCATGACCTCGATCTTAACAAGGAAAATATTTACTATTTTGTAGGAAGGTTATCTACTATAGTGGCTACTCTTTTACTTAAATCAACCTTATCGTAGAGGATGTAAAGAGGATAACAACCTTCAAAACCAACACATTTGAATTCCATGATCAATCAAGAATATAAGGTTGGTCCCAATCCTTACAATTTAGCCCAATCATTGCAACTCCAACCCATATTCAAGATTAAGGATGTATTCCAAGGAGAATATAAATTTATTTATGGTGGCTAGAGATGTAGATTTATTATTGCCAAACATTTAAATAGTAATAGCCTCAAAGGTCTTTGACTATGAACCTATCCATGATGGAGTTGAGGCTACAATATATTCCACCCTCATCATATCAATAGAATATAAATTGGCCATATATTGCTAAGAGTTTCATCATCAATACTCTTGATCAATATTTGTAATACAAAATTTGAGATCCAAGTATTATCACATTTTATGCTTGAATGGCAAGTTATACAATGACAACCATATTAATTCTTGATAATTTCTAACATCTTTTAGAAAATAAATAAAGTGATCTAGTAATTTTAATTATTCTAATAGTTTCAATTTAATTGATTTGAATGTACAAGTTTATAATTAGAATTTGAAAATTAAGTAATATATTTTAAAATAAGAAAGGTAATGATTTCTTATTTGTGGTATGTTGAATTTTCAATATTTAAAATTTTAGAGAAATTAATCTTTTATTTTCTATTATTTTATTTTTAGATATACATAAATGAAAATAATATAAAAAATAAATTTTATCTAAATACAAGAAAATAAATATATGAAAAATACATAAGAAATTCCAACATTCTATTTCCATATATTACAAACTAATAACCCATGATAACCTAATCCTATGACACATAAATATGGTATACATAATATTATTTTAATATTGTTCTACAATATCAAAGGATTATAGAAATTTTCCAACCCTCTTGATGGGAATGGGTTACTTCACTCACTACTTCATAAGGCTATATCAGGTAAAATACTTATATGTTGTGAGCATTCGCATAAACAAAATACAATGATCATTTAATTTCATGAGGATTTTCTCCAAGGGTGAGGGACTAGAAATGCCATGATCATTTAATTTCACTAGGATTTTCTCCAACGGTGAGGGACTAGAGTTGGAAGGAATCTTCAAGTAGTATATGATGATTATTCAAGATCTTTGAATAGTATTTATCCAATCAATTAAAGATATTTTACAATAGAGTTTGTAAAAATAATTGAATTTTTTCATGAGAGAGAAATCAAAATTATATAAGTATCTTAAACACTTCATGACATTAAAATCTCATTTGTAAACATATTATCACTAAATTAACCTAAGGAGAAGATTTTGACAAGGAATTGAAACCATAAATATTCATCTAAACCTAGGTTTGGTATCCTCTTATTCTTATGGATTTACCTAAATATGTGGCTAAATTGGGGGTTATGGGTGCAAAAGAGGACTAGCTCACTTATGTTTAAATGAGATGCATTATCAATACTAAATTATTCATTTATTTAATTTAGAGGAATTGGTGATATTATTACAGCCCTTACACCATAATCTGAAAAAAAAACTTTGGAATAAACTAAAAATAAATTGAATATTACAAACAAGAAATTGCATCTAATTACTACATTTAAAAGTACACATGTAACGCCCTGTCGTGGAACCCAAAAAACGTTATGTCACTCACATAAAACAACCGAATAATTTATTTATTTTAAACAGATAACATGTGACAACAACAACAACATAATTGTTTAAGGGTTCCACAACTACGCTACTAAGTAATAACATCAAAATACCACAATAACCTTAAATAAATAGACTCATGAGAAGTCATGACCAGATACACAATAAGAGTTACATACAATAATTGAGATTGTGACAAATCTCAGAATAATACAAGTATCGATACAAAGCATCTTATGTACATCATGAGTGTAATACAATAAGGAATAAGATATAGAAAAGAAGACGACCACGCCATGACTCGCCAAGGAACTATGCTCTGCAACCACTAAGCATTCTGGATCCAGCCAAGAAAACCTGTCTTGAACAAAATACCTGAAGGGGACCCAATGGAGAATGTGGCATGTTCCTCCCAACCGTGTGGATCTCGAAAGCCCACCCCACGTGCTAGGAGATAGAACAAGTCCTCAATTCATACAGACCACAAAAGTGACAACATACAACACAAGGTCGACAATCACGACATCACATCTGAAAAACTCCCAGTACCTTAATTAAGGTTATCATATAAATACCAACTTTCAAGAGGTTACCCATGCAACCACTTTCAGGTTCGGCCCCCAATGGAAGCCACCCATCCTAAGGTACAACTCCACAAATAGATTACAACAAGAAGGCAATCATGCATAAAACACGAACTTCTTATACAAGGACCTATAGTCAAATTATCCAATAAATAATCATAATGACGTATCTTGCATGGTGAAACTTCCACAAGTACGTACTCAAATAATTATGAAATACAATTTTCCCAAAAAAGTAATGCATAGGCATAACATGTGAGATCCACGTTTCCACACAAAGATCAAAACAAGGTCTCCATAATATAGACATGGCATATTTCAAAAATGACTAATCAACTCCTCTGGGGAAAAACAATATACTTGAACACTAGACTCTAATACAAGGAATAATCACAAGTTGGATCTTTTATACATATTACTCAAATCTTACACAAGAATTTCAAAAACACATTTCCAACTTGATCCCTTAAGTTAAATGAACACAAAGACTCAAATTCCTTAGAGCTAACAAAACATCAAATATCTCAAAGTGGATCTCAACATACATGGCCATAACATTCGCAACCACATCATCAAAATATGGACTTAAAATTATCTGAAGATAATTTCACATAAGACATAATGTGTAGGTATACATTTCAACTTTATTTTCAAGACAAGAACCTTCATAATAATAAACATAATTAATCTCAATAAATGACAATACCAAACCTCTAGGGAACAATACACATAACTCCAAACCTCAAAACAAAATTAAGAATATCACCAAGTAGGAACACCTTTAAACATAATTTACCATTCTATTCAAGAATTACATTAATATATTTCCAACTCAACATTTAAGTTAAATGAGTGCAAAGTCCGTAAATACCATCTTACAATATTGAGGCTTCTAATACACAATCTTAAATAAGATAATCTAAACATGTATAATTCTATTATCCAAATACATATTTTTAATCATTAAAAAAAATCAAATATAATAACAATTCCTATATGATGTTAACATATCTAGATTAACAACCACATTATAAATTTAATAGGGATTGGGATTAATTTACATTAGTGCCTCTAATCATCACTAATAACTTAACAATATCAACATCCCAACATTAATTCTACCAATGAACTTGATTATAAGTTATTTCAGACATTAATGTATTTATATTTAATAACTTACCATCAATTACAATAAGAATAATAATAATAATCTATATTTTAAATCAAAGAGGTATTTATTTATATGGAAATATTAATAACTACTTCTAACTTATATTCCAAGATTTGATGGACTTATAGTTTGTAATCAATAATTAAACAGAACATTTATATGACAATATTGTTTCCAACTCATATGAGTGGATGTCAAAAAGAGGTAGACAACCTAGAAACCAATGACCAACTAAATTAAGTCGGTGATCTCAATGCATGCAACCAACATGCAGAGAAGTACGCAGTGCTAGGAAGATACAAAAGATAACATATACACAAAAAACTAGCTTAACATGAAGAAGAATCATCCCAAATTCTCCAGAGTGCTAACACGCGGTGACAAATTGATGTGCAGACTTGATTCTTTGCCTCTGAGGGTAAAGTTTGAGATGCTTACAGTTTCAACTTCTACTAGACAAGGCCTTCCATGTAATTGATATCTTTTCTAGTGGAATATAAGATGAAATCGTCCCAAAAGGAAAAGTTGATAGAGGAACCACAAACGCATTCAGAGAGAAATAAATTGTATCTCAGCAAAGGCAATCATACGTAGGGGATGGTCTTTGAATTCAAATAAATCTACTTCAAACATACTGGCCTCTAAAACTATAATAAATAGTATGAAAAATAAAGCTATAGCAAGGCCTGATCAGATTATGATATGATCTCTTTAGATTACTTGTTTTCAGGAACAAATAGGCGACATAAGCAACTAAGCATGCATGTTACATGCAATCAGAAATAGTAATATAAATGAAACGCCAGTTAACATGGATAAAGAATGGTTGAAGCACTTCCAGTGGCGGATTTAACACGCTCACAGCACAAAATTTTAAAGGATCATAGTCAAGATGGAATAGGACATGCACAAGCACATAAATTCAATTGCACTGGAAGCAATATGCATGCAAGGTACGTAAAAACAATGTCGAAGAGTCTGAGAAAAAAGGGAATATATGAATTTAAATCTTAATACAGGCCCTTCACTCGCAACAAACAGTGAGAAACCAAAATCCCATTCACACAAATTTTACAGGTCAGATTCGCATGTAATAAGAAACACTGGTTAAAGAGGTAAACAGGGAAAAATTACTGAAGTAAGGAGTCATTTGCAAGAGCGACAGTAACATGCAAACTAACTAGAGATCAGGTATGAGAGTAGATATTCCAAAAATAGAGATGACTCCTCAAGGTCGATCATCAACAATGACGGAGGCTAATAAGGTATAACGAGCTATAATGGTGACATGAGAAGCTTTCTAATTTCAAAACAACACAGCATATAAGAAAAGAGTTGGTAATGCCATTTCAACTCTGGCCAAGTTAAAACAAGAAATCTACAAGCTTGGTTTATAAAAATTTCTTTTAGACAAGCATAGACGTTTCTCCAAGGCGAACAGACTTCATACATAATAATATTCAGAAAATTTCATCCAAGAACTTGCAAGAAACAAAAAGAAGAAAACTTGGTTTAAAAAAAATTCGATCACAGAGAAGAAGCTTTTCCAAGAGCTGTCATGAGAGTTGTCTTCCCATCAACCAAAAAACCTTTACCATGCAATCACCATTTCCTCACAACAATTTTTCAACTTTCCATTTCCAAACCTCAACAAGCATATTACCGAGGATTTTTATTTCTCTTCCTAACTTTTCAAAATCAAAGAAAACGTGTCCCCAAGAATGGTTTTTTTCAAGATTATATCCTTTTTTCCCTCTTTCCAAAGTCACAACTTCAACTTTCAGTTATAGCATGCAACGCATGCATTAATTAAACTCAATAGACACAAACAGATTAACAAGATATTTCAACTTTAGGTCTCAACTAAAAGTTCCATTTTCAAAAATGTCAAATGAATAATGAAATCAATTTACATTTAAATGCTCTTTTCGAAAACAAGATATTTTTAACATTTTAATTTAATCTTTTAATAAACTAAAAATAGCTTTTCCAATTTAATTATTTCATTAAATTCATAAAGCAACATTAATATTAATTTAAACATTAAATTAATCTAAATTAACATAATATAAGCATTAAAGACTCAATCAATAACAAATGACTGCAATCATACGATGAACAAGTGACACGACATGAGGGTAACGACAGATACTCGTTCTTTTCAAAATGATGGCTAAGGATAGAGGACAAGTCTATCTCCCATCAGTAATTCCATTGGGTCATGGCACGCTCAGACCTAACAAGCAGGTGGAGTCGATGCTTATACCTAAAAGTTGCATAACCCTGCATGATTAATCCAACAACATTTATAAATATGAAAACACATCGTGAAGAAGAATCGTGATGTAGCAGGGCACTCACTGATGAGTACTGCTAAATCATATCCTTCACCAATTGATGTAAACATATAACTAACATAATATCATCATGTATAAAATAGAACAACATAAATAATCATCATAAAATGTCATCTCATGAAGTAAACATAACATCATAAAATATAGTGTATCATCAACTGAGTTTCACAACTAGTCATGTAAACCATGACGTAAAACATCGAAACAACATAATATCAAAGGTCTAACTGCTAATAGTGTCACAAAATAGCTAAAAATAAAAGTGTCATCAGGAGGGTCACTACATCCTCCCCCCTAGGGTGAGGCTTACTCCTAGAAGCCTGCAAATACCCCTAGTACATAATCCATACAGACACACATAATCAAAGGTTCCAAAACTAAATCACTCCATACCTCAACATAAAAACAACACCAACCCAACCAAGTACACTATCAATCCCAACAAAACAACATGTTGAAGCAACGACCATCCAAGTCTCCAAACATAATAAGAATCAAAGTAGAGGAAACAACACTGAATGCACCTCCACAGCCTCTTGTACCACAATATTTTCATGAGCTCCCAAATCAGTTGCATGTTTACTTCCAGCAATTTCCACATTTGTAACTTGATGCTCCATTCGACGATGATCAACTGTTGCACTCATTCCATGAGTCCTCTCTACATCATTACTTGTAGGCTCCATAACTACCGATCTATGATTGGTTCCAGGTGTGTTCCTCTGAGAACATTATCTCACCAAATAGCCTTGTTGGTCGCAATTGTAACATCATGTACTTCTACCTGATGCAATCTGTGTACTCTGAGCGGAATGGTTAGGATGATGGAGTTGTGCTCGTATCCAACTCTGAATCCTCATATATGTAAGATGTTCACCCTGGAACCCGAATACTACTAGGTATTCACTATCGAATGGAACACCAATCATCCAATTCTCATACCCCAAACCTCCATAAAAACGATAGTTGTCCAAAGAACGTGCTCTCAAAATATCCAACATAAGTCCTGGTAACGTAGAAATATTTCTCCTAGGGACCCTTTCCCTTTCCCCAAATTCCTAATGTCCACCATCCTATCTAGAGCCAAGCCGAGTAAGAATCTCCCCAAGCATAGAATGTAACAGTGAACCCAGGTGATCCTCACGATCATTCTCATGGGAACTTAGCAAAGTAGGGTTTTGACGATCGACCCCACGACTACCCCTTCTAGGCATCCTATACACACCATCCAAGAAAGGAGTCACAACCAAAAAGGCAAAAATTAACTTACAGATATACAAAAATAAAACTTCATACCCATGATTAATCATGCATAGTACATATGCATTCCAACATAAGGCCACACAAGGGTCCATCTGACAACTGGGAAGTAGCATACTAATCCATGATAGAAGAATCCATGAACCAAGAACATATAACCATCTCATATAGATCAAACATCAAATCAGTGGCTTGATGATGTTAGGTCATACATAAAGTGAGACCATCCAAACAAGACCACTATGACCTATCCCTTTTTGTATAAGGTGATTAGCCTCCAAGAGATAGTCATCACACAAAGGTGAGTAGTGGATCCTAGCTACATAATAGCCTCACATACCCCCATCCTCTATGTATCCTGTGTCTACTTCCTCGTACACACTCACCAAGTCTGCCTCCTACGTCCTTGGAGAGGAATCACAATATGACACATAGCCAACATTGAAAACAACAAAGATAACAAGCTTAGCCACCAAGTTCATAAATAAGAGAAAATTAAAGTTCAATTTCAACAGTAAGGTAATAAATGTGCACAATATCGACATTAAATCAAATATATAACCACTAGGGTTATGAGCAAATAAGATCACAAGTTGTGGCTAAACCTTCACAATCAAGTATAAACAAAGTGTCGGCCTTCACAATCAACTAAAAAATCATCAATAACCAAAAGAAAATTCACAATATTTAAATTACATTGTACAACACTATGTGACTAAATACTAGCCACCATACGAGGAAAGAGGAAACAACATCCGGCTAGAATGATCATAGCCTTGTAGTGGTGCGGAATGAGCATGCCATCCACATGACCCGGAGTGTATCCACGACTTGTCAAAACATCGTCACTCTACCTGGTCATACGCCAGTCGGAGAAGGCACGTACTGGTCATATGCTATGTGGCAATGTGTCTGTGGGTCTGTGGAGGTAGGCATGCTCATAACACATCCCACATTGCGATACCTCATGGAGAAGACACATGTAGGAACTTGTTGTAGCTAGAGGTATACGCGGCTAGGATCTACCCATACACTACCTGACTAACATGGTTGAAGCAGCCATGAGGATCCCTCTACAAGTGTTCGAGGCCCCATAACACTCATCGCACAAGTAGGCTAACAAAGACAATCTCATAATGTTCCTTCACATGTCTAGGCATGTGGCATCGTGTAACATGACACCATCACCATCACTATGTCAGAACATGAGTGGGGTGTGGTATCATACTGCATCATATCGGAATATGTGCAAATACAGTATATCAAATAATCATCACCAACACTATGTCGGAACATCAGTGTGGTATGGCATTGTATCTGTCACATCAGGTCAAAACATGTGTAGATACACTAAATATATAATGCAATACAAAAATATCACTATGGGGCTACCGAGCTTCACCTCTCATACGGATGATGTTAACTCAACAATGCCAGATCAATGCCTCTATAGATGTCCAGGCGTAACTAACATACCAATGCTATTGTGCTCAAATCTATGGGGATTAGGTTAACACTTATGGATCAAGTATCTTGATCCATCATAAGGGAAAGTAGTGGGTACATTTCCTCGGGATTGGTTGAGCTGAGACGCTCTGCACCACAATATGCGTACGCTAGACATTACACCCAGGGAACTTGTGGCTTCTACTATCCCTTCACGGATTGAGGGACTAGAGAACCAAAAGAAAAAGAACTACTTTTGGTTACTCTTATATATAAGTTTCAACCACGCATGGGTTGGCCCTCAAATAGGTAACACACATGCAAACACACACAATGGTATGGTAAATCCCACACCAAAGTGTAACTTTTCCCCATGGATGGGTACCAAGTGTCACCATCGCATGGATACACAAGCAAGTACGGGTTTTCACAACACTAAAACAAAATATAGTTATTGCTTTCTTACATTTATAGGGGTTCAACTACATACATAAATCCATAGGAACAATTAAAAAAAAAATCAAATATAATAACAATTCCTATATGATGTTAACGTATCTGGATTAACAACCACATTATAAATTTAATAGGGATTCGGAGTAATTTACATTAGTGTCTCTAATCATCGCTAATAACTAAACAATCTCAACATCCCAACATTAATTCTACCAATGAACTTGATTATAAGTTATTTTAGACATTAATGTATTTATATTTAATAACTTACCATCAATTACAATAAGAATAATAATAATAATCTATATTATAAATCAAAGAGGTATTTATTTATATGGAAATATTAATAACTACTTCTAACTTATATTCCAAGATTCAATGGACTTATAGTTTGTAATCAATAATTAGAAAAAACATTTATATGACAATATTGTTTCCAACTCATATGAGTCGATGTCAAAAAGAGGTAGACAACCTAGAAACCAACGACCAACTAAGTTAAGTCGGTGATCTCAATGCATGTAACCAACATGCAGAGAAGTACGCGGTGCCAGGAAGATATAAAAGAGAACATATACACATAAAACTAGCTTAACATGAAGAAGAATCATCCCAAATTCTAAAGAGTGCTAACACACGGTGACAGATTGATCTGCAGACTTGATTCTTTGCCTCTGAGGGTAAAGTTTGAGATGCTTATGGTTTCAACTTCTACTGGACAAGGCCTTCCATGTAATTGATATCTTTTCTAGTGGAATATAAGATGAATTTGTTCCAAAAGGAAAAGTTGATAGAGGAACCGCAAACGCATTCAGAGAGAAATAATTTGTATCTCAGGAAAGGCAATCATACGTAGGGGATGGTCTTCAAATTCAAAGAAATCTACTTCAAACATACTGACCTCCAGAACTGTAGGAAATAGTACGAAAATAAAGCTATAGTAAGGCCTGATCAGATTATGATATGATCTCTTTAGATTACTTGTTTTCAGGAACAAATAGGCGACATAAGCAACTAAGCATGCATGTTACATGCAATCAGAAACAGTAATATAAATGAAATTCCAGTTAACATGGATAAAGAATGGTTGAAGCACTTCTAGTGGTGGGTTTAACACGCTCACAACACAAAATTTTAGAGGATCATATTCAAGATGGAATAGGACATGCACAAGCACAAAAATTCAATTACACTGGAAGCAATATGCATGCAAGGTACGTAAAAACAACGTCGAAGAGTCTGATAAAAAAAGGAATATATGAATTTAAATCTTAATACAGGCCCTTCACTCGCAGCAAACAGTCATAAACCAAAATCCCATTCACACAAAGTTTACAGGTCAGATTTGCATGTAATAAGAAACACCGGTTAAAGAGGTAAACAAGGAAAAATTATTGAAGGAGTCATTTGCAAGAGGGATAGTAACATGCAAACTGACTAGAGATCAGGTATGAGAGTATATATTCCAAAAATAGAGATGACTCCTCAAGGTCGATCATCAACAATGACGAAGGCTAATAAGGTATAATGAGCTATAATGGTGACACAAGAAGCTTTCTAATTTCAAAAAAACACAACATATAAGAAAAGAGTTGGTAACTCCATTTCAACTCTGGCCAGGTTAAAACAAGAAATCTACAGGCTTGGTTTATAAAAATTTCTTTCAGACAAGCATAGACGTTTCTCCAAGGCGAACAGACTTCATACATAATAATATTCAGAAAATTTCATCCAAGAACTTGCAAGAAACAAAAAGAAGAAAACCTGGTTTAAAAAAAAATTGATCACAGAGAAGAAGCTTTTCCAAGAGTTGTCGTGAGAGTTGTCTTCCCATCAACCAAAAATCCTTTACCATGCAATCACCATTTCCTCACAACAATTTTTCAACTTTCCATTTCCAAACCTCAACAAGCATATTACCGGGGATTTTTTTTTCCTTCCTAACTTTTCAAAATCAAAGAAAATGTGTCCCCAAGAATGATTTTTTTCAAGATTATATCCTTTTTTTTTTCCTCTTTCCAAAGTCACAACTTAAACTTGCAGTAATAGCATGCAACGCATGCATCAATTAAACTCAATAGACACAAATAGATTAACAAGATATTTTAAATTTAGGTCTCAACTAAAAGTTCCATTTTCGAAAACGTCAAATGAATAATGAAATCAATTTACATTTAAATGATCTTTTCGAAAACAAGATATTTTTAACATTTTAATTTAATCACTTAATAAACTAAAAATAGCTTTTCCAATTTAATTATTTCATTAAATCCATAAAGCAACATTAATATTAATTTAAACATTAAATTAATCTAAATTAACATAATATAAGCATTAAAGACTCAATCAATAACAAACAGCTGCAATCATATGACGAAAAGTGACACGACATGAGGGTAACGATAGATACTCATTCTTTTCAGAATGATGGGTAAGGACAGAGGACAATTCCATCTCCCATCAATAATTCCATTGGGTCATGGCACGCTCAAACCTGACAAACAGGTGGAGTCGATGCTTGTACCTGAAAGTTGCATAACCCTGCACGATTAATCCAACAACATGTATAAATATGAAAACACACCGTGAAGAAGAATCAGGATGTAGTAGGGCACCCACTGATGAGTACTGCTAAATCGTCTCCTTCACCAACTGACGTAAACATATAACTAACATAATATCATCATGTATAAAACAGAACAATTTAGATAATCATCATAAAATTTCATCTCATGAAGTAAACATCACATCATAAAATATAGTGTATCATCAACTGAGTTTCACAACCGGTCATGTAAACCATGACGTAAAACATCGAAACAACATAATATCAAAGGTCTAACTGCTAACAGTGTCACAAAACAGCTAAAAATCAAAGTGTCATCAGGAGGGTCACTACAACACACATGTATATAGCCACTCAAGTTGAAAAATAACTAGATGTAAATCTTTTAAACAGTCACGTTCAGTTCCTCTTTGCCTCAAACTCTGGTTGACCCAAGATAATCTTATTTTTTTGCCTTCTTTCTCCAAATCTCTACCCAAAATTCTTTTTTTGGGGAGGTTGTCAGAACCTACACTTCATTCCCTCGATTTCCTGTATGGAGATTTTTATGAAAATGGGGAGGGACACCATGCCTTGTTCATGTCACAGTCATCACTTAGTTCTCTAGTGTTATTCCTTAGCTTAATGGTTGTCTCCCTATCATATCAAGGAAAATCAATCCTCCATTTGTAGCACCCCTCCAATTTGCTTATGTTTTCCAATAGTGCTTTTATTTTGATAGACTATGATACTATGTTGTTGTTATTTGATCGCTGACATTGTATCAATGTTGGTTTTTATATTGTGATGAGATGGTATACTTTATGGATGATTATCGTTTATGACATGCTTTCTGGTTACAATATTTTTTTATTTGAGTTGATATTCATATATGTTCATCTCTATTTATTTGATGTTTTAGTTTCGTTAGTCTTGATGTGACATTGTATTGGTGAAGAGAATGGGATTGCATCACTCGCTTGCGAGCACCATGTGATTTTGCGATTTTCTCTTCACGGTGTGATTGATTCATGATTTATATACATGTACGACATATATTTTGATTGCAGGATTGCAGATACGGGACATCAACTCCACCTGGATTCACAGGTTTGAGCATGTCCATTGCCCAACGAAATAGTTGATTGGGAGATAGTAACAAGGTTTCCTTGTCAAACCACAACCCTAGTCATAGTGTGTCGTTAGTACTTGTTTTGGTTTGCTTAGTTGTCATGTTGTCCCTGTTTGCCTTATTGTTTAATTATTTTGTAAGGTATGTTTTTGAAAAAGTAAGTAGCATTTACAGGGTGTTGTACCCTACACAACGAGCCTCAAGGCCCAAAAAGGATCAAGTCCATAAAACTAATAGCAAGTCAAAAAGAACAAAAAAAGTACAATAATAGCACAACGACACCGGATAGGCAGCAGAGACACAAAACACAGGCCTAGGCAACAACTAACTGGCATTGTCCCAATTTTTGAATAGGAGGTCCACAGCGTCATCCCTGACCCAGTCTTGATTCTCCTAGGCATTATTTCCCTCCAAATCCTCTTTGATCACTGTGGACAAGGTGTTAGTCACGAAATGACCCAACTTCATCGTGAAGCGGGTCAGGCGTCTGAATCTCTTATCAAGCATGTCCATATTCTTTTCCAATGCATAGAGCTCCTCACCATCATCTGTGGTTCTCAGGACCTCACCAAGCTCAGCAACCGGAGGGTGCAAAGAGTGAGAGGTTGAGGTCTCTTTCGGGATTTTGTTGTTGTCCGGGGTAGAATGGGGCCCTTCCACATTTTCTTCCTCTTCCTCCTCAATCTCCTCTTCCTTATAATCCTTGATGTTTGTCTGCTCCTCCTCCAAGTGCTCAATAATCTATCTTTTTCTGTTATTTTTCGCCAATCTCCCAGAACTTCGGATGGTAGTCTCCCCTCCAGTCATGATTTTGGTCCCCACGACCTTATCACCTTTAGAATCTTTCCCTACAATATTATTCCCTTTACCCTCTTTCACCATCGGCTCTAACACACCTTTTTTATCATATTTTCCTTTTTTCATTGTGGTGGCTCTATAAGAAAACTTAGCTGGGGTGGCCTTGAGATCACATAGGCTAGCTGTGGCACTAGTATGTGCATTACCCACATCGCCCTTAAGATTTTTAGCAGCCTGTTTGGTTTTGGGGTTTTTAGCAGTACCCAACTGGGGTTTCCTAGAAGGGCTTTTAGATTCAGCAGGGGAGATATTTGCGATAGCCAGGGGTTCAATCTCTTCAATACAAACAGAAAAAATGGCTCTAGGAGGACATAAGGCCAAATGAAAATGGTAGAGTCTCAATATAAGCCCCTGATGGAGAGATAGAGGCAGAATGTCATTCGGGTTAATACTAGCCATTTCTTTGCATTTTTCAATCGAATTCTCCTGGTCCATGAGCAAAAAGAAAGGAAAACTAAGCAAGAATTTATGCCTTAGATGTTTCGTGGGAGATTAATGTTAATTTATGAAGCTTTATATTTGATTTAATTAATTAAATTTATTTTATTTTGTAAAGTGATTTAATCTTTGAGATTATATTTATTTTATAAAGTGATTAAATTAATTAGATTAAATTTAATTAGAAATTAATATGTGATTTTGAATTATTAAATTAATATTGGATTTCAAATTTTAAATAAGCAAATATCTTGTAAATATTTTAGAGGAAATATCTGTGATTTGGTTGGGAAAGATATTTTATTTGTGACATGTGTTAGAAAAATTAAACATTGTTGTTGGGAATTAATTCTCGGAGAGAATAATTGCATTAATTGGAAGAGGAAAGAGGCTACTTCACAGCAATGAAAGAAGATATTTTGGGGGGTTGAAAATTGGAAGAGGTTGTTGAAAATTGGGAAAAAAATCTCTCGAGAAAAATTGGCTCTGGTTTTGTTTTCATCTTTCTAGAAAACTGGATAATTTGGAAGAAGCTTTGGTAAATTGGAATTTGAAGGCGAAGCTCTACTTAAAACATCATTTCCTCAAGCATCTAGAAACAAGTTCTTTAATTTTTATATATTTAATTTCAAATTGGAAAGGCTATTAGAATAATTTGTTATTTGGGAAAAGATTATATGTACAATGAAGAAAACTTAATGGTTTTAAAAGCTTTGATGTGTTTTGGAATTGGAAAATTACCGTAAAAGCTTTAGAGATTCTATAGAAATTGATTTTTTTTAAATAGAATTCCCAAAAATATTTTATAGAGAAATTTGAAAACCTCTATAGGAATTGTTTTTTTTTTTTTAAAATTCCAGAAGGAAAACAATAGAAGATTTGGAAAATCTCTATAGGAATGGATTTAAAATCTTCCTGTCAAAATTTGTGGAAAATCTTGTTTGTATTGGAAAGGATCTTCTTGTAGAAGATTATTGTTTTGTTATTTTGTTTCCAATTAGATTTATTGGTTGGGAAATTGGAACCCTCTATAAAAAAAAAAAAAAACTTGCAAATATTTCCTATACAAAATTTTGTAAAAATAATTTGCCCAACTCAAGTAGTCATGTTGAAGAATTTATATACATATACATATATATTTTTATATAATATTAGATCCTTGTAGAAATTCCTCTTGAAAGAGTTTATATTGAAAACCCTATGCACAGGTATCTGTATGACAAATATAAAAATTTGCAAGTTTTACAAAAAAATTGTAAGTGTGAAATGTACGGGGGTTGGGGTGGCTACCCCCACCGCCGCCTCCATAGGGGAGTGGTGTTGTGGAGGAAACCCCGCGCCCTTTATGGGAGTTGGCACTGTATAAAGGTCGGCATTGCCAAGTATTGCGGCAACCAAACAAACTTGTCTGCCTTCATAAGTTTTGATTTTTTTTAATTTTTGGTATTAAATATATTATATATATATTATGCATATATATATGCATGAATATATATATATATATATATATATATATATACATTATATATATATATATACATTATATATATATATATACATTATATATATTTATATATATACTGGTATGTGTGTGTGTGTGTGTGTGTGTATATTTATATATATAATTTATAATTTGTATTGTAATTAGTTTTAGATATTTAAATAATATATATATTTAAATATATATAATTGTATATATAAACATATATAATTTATATATATTTAATATATATATATATATATATATATATATATATATATATATATATATAAATTCAAATGTATTTTATGACAGGTGCATGCAAATGCACGAATCGGGTGATTTTAATATGAAATGATTTAAAGAGGAAATTGTTTTTTTTTGTATAGTTGTAATTGGGAAATTAAATTAAACAATTATATTTAAATTCCCTTGTTGTCTGTAAGTGAAATTGCATTAAGTTGCATTATTTTGAGCAATGCATTAATTTTTGCTTGAAATAGAAATTGGATTTAGGAAATCCTAATGATAGTTTTATTACTAAGCTTGAATTGCCTATTTAAATTATGAATTCTTTTATTCACATGGTTGGGAAAATCTATTAGTTGTGTATGAAAGTCTTCTATATGATGTTATTTTATGAAGGGGTTGTGATTTATGGTTCAGCCCTTTGTTTACCTTGGGTAGTGCACTTGGTTGTTAATCAGTTTAAACACCTGGTTCCCTCAAACGGGATGTGTTGCCTCTTGCATTTGGTTGATATTTAATATCGAGCTTTTGTGCACCTTGTACACCCTTGGGTTTTTGGATTAGATCCTTGTGTTGGTAGTAGGGGAGTGACTCTCAATGGGGGTTGGCGCACAAAGTGGTGTCAGGGTAACTCATGTGAGAGTTAGTTAATTCAACGGAAATTAAATAAATGTATTAGGGGAAAGGGTAGCTTAAAACATATAACTTGTTAATTGTGCCTCGCTCATGGGCTCAAGGGATTTCTTTGACTTGGGATGAGATGAGAAGGCCTGGAATGGCAAGATCATTATCTTGTTCCTTTGAAAGATAATTGATTTTGCATCAGTTTGCATGTGGGGTTGGGGGTCATGAGAGGCTACTAGGGTAACCCAAGATGGGGGTCAGGGCCTAGGAAGATCTGCCAGAGTAACCCATGCTACTGTGATAACACTCCTCCTATGTCAGCAGTTTGTATTGATTAGTGGATATACTTGATTCTTTTACTTTGGAAGCAATGTAACCTTTATGTTAACTATTGTACTTGTATGGTTTAGTCTTGTCATTTCTTGTGTCTAGAGGTTGTTGGTTTTTCCTGGGAAGCCCTTTTACTATCTCCTAGCCAGGGGGTGGGCGTTTGGGTACCACTTGGTTGGGTAGAACATGCACTTTACACCGTTGGGTTTCCACTCCTTGTTCGTGATAGCAGGATCTTCCAGATTGGGGAGCTCGCATGTTCTAGTTGCTTTGTACCATATCTTATGTTCTTTTGGAATAGTTGGATTCTTATGTATATGTACTATGCCTCATTTGTATTCAAGGAGGATTCTTGTATCATTATAATTGTAACTTTATTGTATGATCTTCCTCATTTTGGAAATGAGTCTTGTAACTGCTTTATTGAATGAATGCAATCTATGAATGATTTGTTTATGTACTTTGTATCTTATGAGATGAGTTTAATGTAATGGATGTATGTACTTTATTTCATGATTATTATTTTATATGTTATGGATTAGTTTAATTTTGTATGTTATGGGATTCAAATGTAAGTGTTGTCCTGTACCTTAGAGGATGTATGTGTTAAGTGTAGTTCACTTTACATGTTAATTGCACTTTAAAAAAAAAATTGTTACGCTTTCGTTGTATTTGTGTCATCCTCTAGGGTTACGTGGCGAGGCATTACACATGGTTTCAAAGCCCAAGTTTAAACATTGGGTGCTCTGGGATAATGTTGAACCCATTAAGTTGTTAGTTGCATAGGATTTAAGTTGTGTTACCTTGTCTTATACCTTGGTGTGTTTGTGTAGGATCATGCCACCTAGGCGAGGTCACGAAAGAGGTCATGGTCGTGGTCGAGGAGGCAATCGCAAAGGTAGTTAGCAAGATTCACCTACCCATGTTCCCCATGACTCAGATCATGAGGAACATCAAGCTTCCCAGAATGCTCTGAGAGGCAGTGATCATAATCAAGATCCATTAGGGATCAAGGGCGCCTAGTTGCGTTGATTGTTAGAGGAGACACTTGCTCGCCTTAGGTTGAGGTAGGATAGAGATCAGATTAATATTGGTGAGAGAGAGGTTCCAACACAGCCAGATCCAATCATAGTCACTCACATGAGAGACCTACTTAGAGCTCTTCCACCCACTTTTGATGGTTCTGGTAGCAGATTAGAGGCTAAGACATGGTTAATAGACCTAAACTGGTGTTTTTCTATGCACCCTTACGGTAGCAACACCAAGTCCAGATGTGCGATCATGCACTTTTGAGACTTTGCATCTACTTGGTGGAGATTGGAGGAGCAGAAGTTTCTTATTGACATTAATTATGTTTCTTGGGATATGTTCATTGAGAGGTTTAGAGCCAAATTCCTATCAGACCATTGGCGATAATGTCATGGACATGAGTTTCATGCTCTGCGACAGATGGCCATGTCAGTGGAACTATATGAGCTTCAATTCTATGAGCTTAAGCAGTTTGTTTGTATTGGTGATGATGAGGGCATGCTTTTTCAACACTTCATTAGGGGCTTAAATGCCTAGATTAGTGGTGTTATTCAGGTTTTTGAACCCAAGACCATGGAGATAGTAGTAGAGAAGGCCAGATTGGTGGAGGAGAATTTGGTGATGGCATTAGGTGGGCATACTGGAGTACAGATAAGCAGTCTCAATTGCAGGACCTAGTTGACGTAGTGGCCAGGCTGATCATCGGGGCATAGTGGTAGAGACTTCTAGTATGTTACAGGGTAACAGAGTTACCATTTTATTTGATTCAGGAGCATCAGATTCTTTTATTTCATCGTCTATTATGGTGTGTTGTAGACTGAGGGGAGTCAAGAAGGAGGATAAGTGGCAAGTCAAATTGACCTTTGATGCTAGAGTTGCAATGCATTCCCTAGTACATGATTGTAGATTGGAGATTGGATCCTTTCACACTACATTATACCTCTGCATTATACTGTTGGGGTTGTATGACATCGTCTTAGGGATGGATTGGCTTGAGGCTCATAGAGCCCTTATTGACTGTCCACGCAAGTTGACTTGATGCATTGATGTATCTGGTAGAGAGGTTGATATAGTGGGAGTTCTAAGACCCATATCATTGAGGATGATCTCGGCTATTTATCTGAGAAGATATGTACGTCAGGGTTGTCAGTTGTCTACACTGATAGTAGATTACTTGGATTTAGGAGATGGTGAGCAGAAGCTTTCACTTGATAGCCATCCAATACTTTAGTAGTATGCAGATGTATTTCTCAATGAGATTCCAGGGATGCCACCTCAGCATGAAATTGATTTCAAGATTAAACTTCTACCTAGATTTGAGCCTATTTCACGAGCTTCATACCGTATGACTACATAGGAGCTTAAGGAGCTATTCTTGCAGATGGAGGAGTTTCTAGTGAAGGGTTTCATCTGCCCTAGTGTTTTACCTTGGGGACCACCAGTAATTTTTGTGAAGAAGAAGGATGGTTCTCTCTGTTTGTGCATAGACTATCATCAGTTGAATAAAGAAACAATCAGGAATGATATCCCTTACATAGGATTGATGATTTATTTTATCAGATCAAAAGTAATACGGTCTTTTCAAAAAAATATCTTAAGTCAGGGTACTATCAACAACGTATATTTGATTCCAACATGCATAAGATGTCTTTTCACACTCATTACAGTCACTACGAGTTCACAGTGGTACCGTTCAGGTTGATGAAAGTGCCATCTGTATTCATGATCTTGATGAACGGAGTCTTTCGCACGTATCTGGATAGATTTGTACCGGTATTCCTTGATGATATATTGATCTATTCCAGGACAATAGAGGATCATGAGGAGACTTTGAGGTGGATTTTTCAGTGTTTGAGGAATAATCAGTTGTATGCTAACCTATCCAAATGTGAGTTCTTTAAGACTGAGGTTAAGTACCTTGGACATGTGATATTAGGTGAGGGTATTGCAGTGGATCTTGTGAAGATCCAAGCAATCATTGATTGTCTTGCACCCACTAATGTGGCAGAGATACGTAGTTTCATGGGATTAGAAAGTAATTATAGGTGCTTTGTTTAGGGTTTCTCGAGGATAGGACATCCTATCACTTCTCTTCAGAGGAAAGGGAAGAGATTCATCTTGTCATAGCAGTGTGAGGCAGCATTTCAGACTCTGAAGGAGAGGTTGACCAGTGCACCGATTCTTGAGATACCTGATCCTACTAGAGATTTTATTGTCTATATAGACGCATCTTTAGAGGGATTAGGAGTAGTCTTGATGGAGGATGGTCGATTTATAGAGTATGAATCTCGCAAACTCAAGGATCATGAGTTGAATTACCCCACACATGATCTTGAGTTAGCAACGATAGTACATGGTTTGACGAGGTGGAGACATTTCCTTTTGGGGCACATATTTGAGTTGCATAGTGACCATCGGAGTCTATAGTACATCTTCACGTAGCCCAATCTTAATGTCAGGCAGAGGCGATGGATGGAGTTCCTTTGTGAGTATGAATTTGAGGTGAAGTTCATCCAAGGGAAGGAGAACTTGTTTTCCAACACTCTCAGCAAATGGAGACTCGAGTTGTCAAAGTTGACTCTTGGTGTGGATTTATGGATTCATATTTTTTCTACATTTCTTGCAAATAGTTAGTATTAGGAGGTGAGATCAGAGATAGAGGCAGGTAGGACTTTTGAGGGCAGATTCTCAAGTTATTCTCTAGATTCAGATGGTTTTTTGAGACACATGGGACGCATCTATGTTCCATCTTTTAGAGATCTTTGTACCTTGATTATGATAGAGGCACATCGAGCACCCTATTCAGCTCATTCAGGAGTGAAGAAGATGCATGCCGATTTGTGACAATTATACTTTTGGGTAGGTATGAAGCGAGATATCGTTGACCTTGTGTTGAGGTGTTTGGAGTATCAGCGAGTGAAAGTTGAACGCCAGCATTCGGTAGGACTTTTGCAGCCACATTTTGTGCCAGAGTGGAAATGGGATATAATCTCATTGGATTTCATTGTTGGGTTACCCAACTCTTCGTGACTGCATGATGTCATTATGATTACGATGGATAGGTTGAAAAAGGTAGCACACTTCTCACCTATTTGTTCATCCTATAATGCTTCATCTATTGCTAGAGTGTTCATGGGAGATATTGTTAGGTTGCACGATATTCCTCATCAGATCATTTCTTACAGGGATCATGTGTTTACCTCATCTCTTTGGACGTCATTGCAGCATGCCATGGGGACGTAGTTGAACTTTAGTTCAACGTATCACCTTGAGATAGATGGAAAAACTGAGAGGGTCAAGCAAATCCTCAAGGATATGTTACGCATGTATGTGATGGACCAGCAAACACGATGGGAGGATTATCTCCATTTAGTGGAGTTTTCTTATAATAACAGTTATCAGAGTTCAATTGGTATGCCACCTTTCTAGGCATTGTATGGACGACCGTGTCAGACTCCTTTGGGTTGGGATCGATTAGAGGATAGAGTTCTATTGGGTCCTAAGATGCTTCAGGATATGGAGCAACAAGTGATCAAGATTAGTGAACATTTGGTTGCGACACAGGATAGGCAGAAAAAGTATGTGGATGCGCATTAGGTGGACCGTCATTTTGTAGTAGGTGAACGAGTCTTTTTTCAAGTGCATCCATGAAAAAGTCTAATCCGATATGGAAATGGCTCTAAGCTCACACCTCGCTTTGTCAGGCCATTCGAGATTCTTGAGAATATTGGGCCAGTCGCTTATCGTCTTGCTTTGTCGCCTTGTCTCTCGCGCATACATGACGTAATTCATGTTTCAGTACTCAGGCCTTACCACCCTAATATATCTCACATCCTTGATTGGAATGCCTTATAGGAAGAGGATGGGCAGCTGGCTTTAGAGCCCGTGCTCGTCACGCAGCACAAGAGACTCGCCCTCAGGGTTCGAGATATTGAGCAGTTTACGATCCAATAGGATCCGAGGGATGATACTTCGACTACTTGGGAGGATGCGACTAGGATGAGGGAGCTCTATCCCTATTTGTTCGTAGGCTTCCAAGAGTAAGCCTGATCCTAGGAGGGAGGATGTAGCACCCCTCTGATTTGCTTATGTTTTTCGACAGTGCTTTTACTTTGATAGACTATGATACTATGTTGTTGTTATATGATCGCTGACATTGGATCGATGATGGTTTTTATATTGTGATGAGATGGTATACTTTATGGAGGATTATTGTTTATGACATGCTTTCTAGTTAGCATAGTTGTTTATTTGAGTTGATATTGATATATGTTCATCTTTATTTATTTGATGTTTTAGTTTCGTCAGTCTTGATGTGACATTGTATTAGTGAAGAGAATGAGATTGCATCACTCGCTTGCAAGCACCCTGTGATTCTGCAATTTTATCTTCACAGTGTGATTGACTCATGATTTATATACATGTACGACATATGTTTTGATTGCAGGATTGCAGGTACGGGACATCGACTCCACCTAGATTCATAGGTTTGAGTGTGTTCATTGCCCAACGAAATAGTTGATTGGGAGATAGTAACAGGGTTTCCTTGTCAAACCACAACCCTAGTCAAAGTGTGTCATCAGTCCTTGTTTTGGTTTGCTTTGTTGGCATGTTGTCCCTATTTTCCTTGTTGTTTAATTATTTTGTAAGGTATGTTTCGTGGGAGATTAATGTTATTTTATGCTTAAAATGTTTTTTAAGTGATTATTTAATTAATCTTGATTAATGTTGTTAGAAGCTTTATATTTAATTTAATTAATTAAATTAAATTTATTTTGTAAAGTGATTTAATCTTTGAGATTATATTTATTTTATAAAGTGATTAAATTAATTAGATTAAATTTAATTATAAATTAATATGTGATTTTTGAATTATTAAATTAATATTGGATTTCAAATTTTAAATAAACAAATATCTTGTAAATATTTTAGAGGAAATATTTGTGATTTGGTTGGGATAGATATTTTATTTGTGACATGTGTTAGAAAAACTAAACACTGTTGTTGGGAATTAATTCTCGGAGAGAATAATTGCATTAACTAAAAGAGGAAAGAGGCTACTTCATGGCAATAAAAGAAGATATTTTGGGGGTTGAAAATTGGAAGAGGTTGTTGAAAATTGAGAAAAAAAGCTCTTGAGAAAAATTGGCTATGGTTTTGTTTTCATCTTTCTGGAAAACTAGATAATTTGGAAGAAGCTTTGGTAAATTGGAATCTAAAGGTGAAGCTCTACTTAAAACATCATTTCCTCAAGCATCTGGAAATAGGTTCTTTAATAGTTATATTTAATTTCAAATTGGAAAGGCTATTAGAATAATTTGTTGTTTTGGAAAATATTGTATGTACAATGAAGAAAACTTAATGGTTTTAAAAGATTTGTGTGTTTTAAAATTCGAAAATTACCGTAAAAGCTTTAGAGCTTTTGTAGAAATTGATTTTTAAAAAATAGATTTCCCAGAAATATTTTATAGCAAAATTTGAAAACCTCTGTAAGAATTGTTTTTAAACAAAAGAAATTCTAGAAGGAAAACAATAGAAGATTTGGAAAATCTATGTAGGAATGGATTTAAAATCTTCCTATCAAAATTTGTGGAAAATCTTATTTGTATTGGAAAGGATCTTCCTGTAGAAGATTATTGTTTTGTTATTTTGTTTCCAATTAGATTTATTGGTTGGGAAATTGGAATCCTCTGTAAAAAAAAAAAAAAAAAACTTGTAAATATTTCTTGTAGAAAATTTTGTGAAAATAATTTGCCCAACTCGAGTAGTCATGTTGAAGAATATATATATATATATAATATTATATCCTTGTAGAAATTCCTCTTGAAAGAGTTTATATTGAAAACCATACGCAAAAGTATCCCTACGGCGAATATAAAAATTCACAAGTTTTTAAAAAAATTGTAAGTGTGAAACATACGGGGGTTGGGGGGGCTACCCCCACCGCTGCCCCATTGTGGAGGCAGCGCCTCCACAAACCCTATGCCCTTCATGGGAGCCGACACTATATAAAGGTCGACGCTGCCAAGTATTGTGGCAGCAAAAAAAACTCATCTGCCTTCATAAGTTTTGATTTTTTTTAATTTTTGGTATTAAATATATATTATATATATGCATGAATATATATATATATATATATAAATATATTATATATATATATTTATATATATATATATATATATATATATATATATATATATATATATAAATTTATAATTTGTATTGTAATTAGTTTTAGATATTTAAATATATATATATATATATATATATTTAAACATATATATATATATATATATATATATATATATATATATATATATATATATTTAAATATATTTTATGGCAAGTGCATGCAAATGCACGAATTAGGTGATTTTAAAATGAAATGATTTAAAGAGGAAATTGAAAAAAAAATTATAGTTGTAATTGGGAAATTGAATTAAACAATTAGATTTAAATTCCCTTGTTGTCTGTAAGTCAAATTGCATTAAGTTAGATTAGTTTGAGCAATGCATTATTGTTTTCTTGAAATGGAAATTGGATTTAAGAAATCCTAATGATAGTTTTATTACTAAGCTTGAATTGCCTATTTAAATTATGAATTCTTTTGTCCATGTGGTTAGAGAAATCTATTAGTTGTGTATGAAAGTCTTCCAGATGATGTTATTTTATGAGGGGGTTGTTGTGATTTATGGTTCATCCCTTTGTTTTCCTTGAGTAGTGCACTTGGTTGTTAATCAGTTTAAACACCCGGTTACCACGAACAAGATGTGTTGCCTCTTGCATTTGGTTGATATTTAATATCGGGATTTTGTGCACCTTGTACACCCTTGGGTTTTTGGATTAGATCCTTGTGTTTTCAGTAGGGGAGTGGCTCTCAATGGGGGCCGACACACAAAATGGTGCTAGGGTAACTCATGTGAGAGTTGGTTAATTCAGTAGAAATTAAATAAATGTATTAGGGGTTCAAGGGTAGCTTAAAACATATAACTTGTTAATTGTGCCTCGCTCATGGTCTTAAGGGTTTGTTTTGACTTGGGATGAGATGAGAAGGACTGGAATGGCAAGATCATTATCTTGTCCCTTTGAAAGATAATTGGTTTTGCATCGGTTTGCATGTGGGGTCGGGGGTCGTGAAAGGCTACTAGGGTAACCCAAGATGGGGGTCGGGGCCTAGGAAGATCTGTCAAAGTAACCCATGCTACTTTGTGATGAAACTCCTCCTATGTTAGAAGTTTGTATTGATTAGTGGATATACTTGATTCTTTTACTTTGGAAGCAATGTAACCTTTGTGTTAAGTATTGTACTTGTATGGTTTATTCTTATGATTGCCTGTGTCTAGAGGTTGTTGGTTTTGCCAGGGAAGCCCTTTTACTATCTCCTAGCACAGGGGGTGGGCCTTCGAGTACCACTTGGTTGGGTGGAATGTGCACTTTACACCATTCGATTTCCACTCCATGTTCATGATGGCGGGATCTTCCAGATTGGGGAGCTCGCATGTTCTAGTTGCTTTGTACCATATCTTATGTTCTTTTGGATCGGTTGGATTCTTATGTATATGTATTACTCCTCATTTGTATTTGACGAGGATTCTTCTATCATTGTAATTGTAACTTTATTGTATGATCTTCCTCATTTTGGAAATGAGTCTTGTAACTGCTTTATTGAATGAATGCAATCTATGAATGATTTGTTTATGTACTTTGTATCCTATGAGATGAGTTTAATGTAATGGATGTATGTACTTTATTTCATGAGTATTATTTTATATGCTATGGATTAATTTACTTTTGTATGTTATGGGATTCAAATGTAAGCGTTGTCGTGTACCTTAGAGGATGTATGTGTTAAGTGTAGTTCACTTTATGTGTTGTTAATTGCAATTTTAAAAAATTGTTACACTTTTGTTGTATTTGCGTCGTCCTCTAGGGTTACGTGGCGGGGCATTACACCATTAATGCTTCCTTCCTTCTTTGGTTTTTGGGAAAAAATGCCCCAACCCTTCCTTTATTTTTATGTTTTATTTATAATGTTCTTACTATATATCAATATTTGTGTATATATGTTCATATTTATAAACAATGTCATTGTTATATATTGGTACATATAGTTATGTTTTATTTTTATTTTTACATTTTAGCAATAGGTCAAATCAAAGGAGTCGATATTGAGAGTCTAGGTATAGACACTCAATAAATGGTATATGGTGGATTAATTGGCCTTCAACTAGTAAATCATGATAGAACATTGAGGAGGTGAAATGGTATAGTCAAAAATCATTCTTAAGTGTAGCGACTGGTAAGGGTCAAGGTCACAGCACACATCTTAGTGAGGTGCTCATAGTCGAATGATGCTTCTAATTGTAATTTGAAATCAAGGATATAGAACCAAAGTTAAATTACATTAGGATCATTCTCAAGATAAATTTGTTAAGTATGCATTGTTGCTCTTTTGTACCTACAAAACCTTTCAAGTTTCTCACACACATGTCACCACAAGAGCATAAGTATTCGATTTGTCCAAAAAATAACACATGTAAATAAGTAAAACCATGTTTTCAACTAAAAGAAGAACCAATTATAACATTTTTAGTTTACTCATCAAATGTGCAATTAATTATCAAAAGTATTAAATCTAATAGCATTTACCATATAAACATTCAAAATATAAAGTTTAGGCATTTACATTAGGACATTAGGTGTTAAGCACAAAAATAAATTATAATTGTGTTGATGTGACATCCTTCTCCCTTTAGGGTTAAGTAAACTTGGCTTAGTTAAATAAGTGGGGGTACTTCATCTTTTCAAGTGGCTCCACACTCCTCATACTAGTCTCGCAGACCTTAACTTGTATAATTTGGTTGCATAGTGGAATACTACATCTCTCCATGATTACGAATGGAATTAGGTAGACTTCTTCACCCTCTTCTACTTGCAATGCATGTCAAACAATCACATTGGTGGGGTAAAGTACATATTTCTTGAGAAAGGGCACATGAAATACATTATGTATGCAAAATAAATGAGGGGGCATCAAGTCGATAAACCACATGGATAAAATTTCTCTATAATATCAAATGGTCCAATTAATCGAGGGGATAATTTGACAACCTTTCCATTTTTTATTGAAATTTTCTAAGGTTTGACACAAAGAAACACCTTTTCCTACCTCTTGGACTTCCCCTTGCATCTACATTACTCTTTTAAAATCATGAGGACTCCTTCAACCTTTCTTTGATAATATTTACCTATTGGTTGTGCTCATGAAGCATCTCAAACCCTATACTAACTTGATTGTCCAATCCATCTCAATAGATTGGCATCCTCCATGTATTGTTAGAGTGCTTCAAAGGGTTTCATTTGAATGGAGGTTTGGTAGGTTTTGTTTTAAGAAAACTCCCCTAGTGAAAAATATTATTCCCACTTAACAAGTTGGTCTATTAAAAACATTTGGAGGATATCCTCCATAATATGGTTAGCTCTCTCAATTTAACCATTTTTTTTGGGATGGTAATTCATGCTAAAATTTAGTACCCAAAGATACATCATTAGAGTAATCCAAAACTAAGAGGTAAATAGCTTGTCCCTACTAGAAAGAATTACCTCTAGCACCATCTGCAACCTATCTCCTTAAGGAATTTTCTCGTTATAGCTTGAGCATCATCCTTAATATTTTCAAGTATAAAGTGGGTTTTCTCATTATAGCTTGAGCATCATCCTACTAGAAATAATTACCTCTAGCACCATCTGCAATCTATCTCCTTAAGTAATACCTTAGTTAATAAATCCATTACCACTAGGATTATATCATGCTTAAGGTGGGTTTTAGTCAAATCCACCACAAAATCTATCGAGATTATTGGTCATTTATATTAGGGTATATCATGTGGGTACCTCCACTAGATAGAAATGCTCAATCTTAACCCATTAGCATTCCAAACACTTTGCTAAAATAATTCCACTTCCTTCTTTATTCCTAGCCAAAATTAGACGGTTCTTAGCTTTGTATACATTTTGGTCACCTCTAGATGGCCCTAATATGGCACATTATGGTTCTCTTCCAGGATTCTTGTTCACAACCCACCTTCATTAGGTATTAAAGATTTCCCTTGGTATTGGAGGATACCATCATCCCCTAGGAGATATTTTGTCTTATTCATTCCTTTCCTTAATGCTTTCATTTGCTAGCAAAAGGAGTCCATTTCTTGCAAAAAAATTATAGTTTATGGTATATTGATCCTTACTTGAGAGTTGTGTCCAAGCTAGCATTACGACTTAAAGCATCAAATACCTACTTTTCCTTCCCTTAAATTACACAAGAGATCAAATTATACTTTCTTAAGAACTCCACCCATCTTCTTTGATGAGAATTTAGGTCAAGTTGCATAAAAATACTAGATTCTCATGTGATATGTATTTGATCTAAGTAGTTCTCTCATTGGACAATGCCTCCAATTTTTTAAGACACACATAATTGCGGATAATTCTAGATAATTGGGTTCACGGTCCTTCAACGCTTGAGACTCAAAGGAAATCATATTTTCATATACATTAGAATTCCTCTCAATCCATCCAAGGAAGTATCAGTTCAAACTACACTCTTTTTTCAGATCAAGTACTTGAAAAATAGGAGAAATGATAAGGGATTTCTTTAACTAATGAAAAGACATTTCACATTTCTTCATGTAGGAAAAATAATTATTTTCATTACAAAGAGGTTATGGGTTGGAAACCTTGGAGAAATCCTTCACAAACCTTCAATAATACCCAACCAAATCCATGAATCTTCTTACCTCTAACATGCTTTTAGTGGTATGCCACTCGAAGATGGCTCAAACTTTAAAGGTATCATCGAAAATTCCTTACAAGGATAGGATGTGCCCCAAATAGAGTATTTTGGGTTGAAGGAAAGAGTACTTGATTAACTTTTCATTTAGCTTATGTTCATGTTGCCTCTATAGCACAATCCTCATATGCTCTTCATTCTCTAATGAATTTTTGGAATAGATTAAGATATCATTCAAGAATACCAACATAAATTTATCCAAGAATTCATGGAAAAATGCTTCATGAGACTCATAAATATAAAAAAATGCATTTTTTAACCAAATAATACCAAAACTTATAATGATCATACCTAGTCCTAAATTTTCTTTTAGAATATCATCCTTAATCCTTAACTGATCATATCTTAATCTCAAATCAATTTTAGAGAAGACGAATCTCCCTTTATTTAATTGAGGAGATTGTCAATTCTAGAAAGAGAATATATATTTCTACTGGTTACCTTATATAATATTTGATAATTTATACAAGACCGTAGTGTCAAATCCTTCTTTTTTATCAAAAACACAAGAGATCCCCATGGTGATACACTAGGTCTAGCCAAAAACTTACGTATCAAATCTTGTAAGTGAATTTTAAGGTCTTGAAATTCAAATATAGTCATCTAGTATGGGGCCTTTTAAATAAGTACAACCCCCAAAACCAAATCTATGGAGAATTCAAACTTATGCTTGGGGGTATGCCTAACAGTTCTTCAAGAAATATATCTTGGAATTACTTAAGTATCGAGTGGTTGGACATAACTAAATTATATCCTCACCCTCTTCATCTATATTAATTAAGAATAGCTTACACACTTTTCTCATGACTCATTTGCATGGAAATGAACATTCAAGACACTACCAACCCTGTTATCCTTTGGAGCACAACTCGTCTCCCTTGCTCATCTAAGCACTCAATATGTTTATCGTAGCAGTCAAAATTTTCTTGATGCTTTCTAAACCAATCCATTCCTAGAATCATATCATACAATCCTAGCCTTATGACCAATAGATTTACCTTAGTTTTTGTATTTCCTAATTTAATGTCTACTTTCTTTAGATAAAATATATCTTTTGGGTTTTACCAAACCCAAACTATTTCACCATCTCTTCTCAACTTAGACCACCAAGCATAATATTGCATGTACTTAACAAGTTAATAGATATAAAGTTATCAATTACTCCTAAATCTAAAAAATTAGTAACGGAATGTTCATGGGAGGCAATATAAATTTGGTCATTTTCTTCATGCATGTCCATGATTGCATGAATTCTAGAAATTAGCTTGGTGTTCTAATCTACATTCTTGGGAAACTCGCTCCTATAATGATAACCTTAATAGGTCCAACATCTTATTTTGGCACCCATCCTTTTCATTTAATTTACCTTGGAAGATTTTGATTGATCCACAAGCTTAGATGGCTTCTACCATTTCTCCTCACGAATTTTTAATGGTGTTTTCCTAGAATTTCTCTACACACCTTGGATCCTCTCAAAAATTTCTAGGTTTTTTTCCACTTGCAAGCCTTTCTCATACTCATTTTTTCAGCATGGGAAGAGGTTAATTTTTTTTGCCTCTTTTCATGTTTATTTCTTCATTTTTCCTTTGCAATAGTAGCTACATCAACCACCTAACTTAGATTTTTAGGTTGAGTAAGCTTGGTTGCATACATAAGGCTCTTTTTCATGTGATCATATACTCACTACCATTTCTCCTTGTTGCAACAAGTGAAACTATGTCATATTTTGGTTGCAATGACATGCAAATAAGTACTTCTTGTGAAACTTTCTTTAAATTTTATCCTCGGTTAAATCCTTTAGGTCATATCCTTTAATTGTCAAATGATGATCCCACCACAAGGAAGCTTCCATTTCTCTAACTAGTTTATAGCTATTTGAGCCTTCGTATTGCTATCCATATCAATCAATCCAAAGTACTTATTAATTCCTATCAACCAAACCTTTGTTGCATCTTCTTATGTCCCATCATATTTAGGCAGTTACATTTTTTAACTTCCAAATTAATGGATTCATCCTTTTATTACTTCATCTATTTTTAGGTGACAAGCTATGGAGGGGTATTCAACAATTATTCTCATAGTTTGAATCTAAGGCTTCATAATCCATAGCTTGTTCCTCTATGCCCAAACTTATGGTTTACCCCTTGTTTTCATTGCCTTGTAAAATCCTCAATTTGTTGTTCTTGAGAGGCTATCTTTGCATAAAGGGTATTCACTTTTTCTTGAAACCCTTCTAAGAAAACTATTAGTGGGGATTATACATTCCTATTAGCATGAAGTATTTTGGCTAGTCTATGACTTATTCCCCTTCAAGTCATATTTATCATCAAGATTAATCTCAATCTCTATGTAAATGGCAATACACTTGATTTAGATTTGAATTATCAAACATGTACCTTATAATTACTTAAATGGAGATTCATAGTAGAAAGAATCAAAAAAATAAATGAGAAAATCCTAATCAACCAACCAATTCATTATTTGTTATTAAATAAATTTTCATTTTGATAGAAACGTGAATATCATTTTCATATCATAAAGAGACTATATATATATATATATATATATATATATATAGTTCTCTTGTAAGATACATAAACATGATGTCATTTATTTAATACTATCATTGTTGTGGTTACATGAGTTTCCTCCTTAAACATAAAATCGGTATAACTCCTCAACAAGGTCTTCCTCCTCTAAGACTCCCCAACTACTTCTGTGCTCAAATGAACAGTCATATTTATTAATGACCTCCTTGGACAAAGTTGGAGCATAATGACCAATTTTTCTTGGATAGCCAACAATTTTTCCTTGTTTATTGGTTCGTGATTTTATGAGGAGGTTTTCTTGTCTTTTCCACACTTAATTTTGATTCGTTTAAAAGTAGACACCAAATATTGAGTCAAATACAATTTCTAGTTTCAATTTTAGTAATATTTTTCTCAAGCACCACAAGGACATGGGTAATTTTTAAGGTTTCATTGGTTGTTTATTGGAGCTCATATGATTCCCTTCATTTCTATGTCTCATGGCTGCAATACGCAATAAATTTTCATTATATGCAGAACATGTAAGAATTAAACTCCAATGTTGGAGCCTGGGGCTCTAATAATAATGTAAAAACTATCCAAAATAGCAACAATAAAAAATTAATTTGTGTTATAGCTATAAATAAGTCTACAAAATTTTAATAATTAGCATTCATAATAGTTATCCATATACATCATATAATAGCCAAGTAGAAATAAAAACATGATCATAATTAAAGAGTACGTGAGCTTGAGTTGTCACATCTTACAACTAACTACTTGGGTTCGGCTTCTCAACACAAGGGTGCAATAACCTAAGTGTGTGGACCAAAGTCCTATACACTTCAAGCAAGTGAACTTAATAAGTATATCCAAGAGATAAATTTTGATATTATGATGTCAAGGTTGGAGATGTAGGAGAAAAGAAAGTAGAATATGAGTTTTTGTAAGAAGATGATACTTCTAGCTTGCCTAGGCTTAGAGTAATGTATGCAATCAAACAACTAGGGAGAGGACTAAAGTGCATCTCATACTAGTTTCTTCAAGAAGATGGGGTTTCTAACTCGTCTAGAAATAGGGTCATGTATACAATCAAACAACCTGAAAGGTATTTAACTATCAACATATCCATGATAGAGTAGAGGCCACAATATATTCCACCCTCATCAAATAAATAGGGTCTAAATTGACCACAAGTTATTGGGAGAACTAAAAAATAATAGATTAGTTCAAATGAATTCTTCAACTAGGAGTTTCATCATCAAGAATCTCAATCAATATTTATAATATAGAATTTGGGATCCAAGTATATTGTCACATTCTAAACTTCAAAAGTGAGTTGTATAATAATAGCCACATGGCCAACAAGAAGATAAATATACAAACAATACACAAAAAATGCCTATAGCCAAAGTTCTATTTTCACATATTGTGAACTAATTACCCATTGTAACCCAATCCCATCGAACATAATTATTGTCTCCAAAATATTATTATAATATTTTTTACAATATAAAATCCTTATAGAAATTTACCAACCCTCTTGGAAATAATGGGATTACTTCTTTCATAAGGATATATCAAGTGAAATAAATTGTATGTTTTTGTTATGATCATTAACATAAAGGAAATATTATGATATGTTAATTTCACCAATATTTACCCCAAGTGTGATGGAGTAGAGTTGTAAAGAATCTTTGAGTAGTTAATTATTTATGATATTTGCATAGTATCTATCCAAGCAATTCTACAATATAAAAAACTCACCAAAGTTTGTAAAAGAACTTAAATTTTTCCTTTTCAAAAAGTTAGGTAAGACGACAAATTTAATAGTAAATGATTTTACAATGAAAGTAAAATGGACATTATATAAGTATTTTAAACATGAAATGTCATTGGAATCTTACATCTATAATATATTTGTAATCATCTTACCACTTAGTTAACCTAAGGAGGATATTTGGGCAAGGAATTAAAACCAGCAAGTACTCAACTTAACCCAGGTCTAACATCCTCTTATCCATATGGATTTATGTACGTACAACTAATTTGGGAGTTGTGGGTGTAAACGAGTACTAGTTCACTTATTTTTAACCTAGATACATTATCGATGATGACTTATTCATATATTTGATTCAAAGGCACTAGAAAGAAACAAATAATTGTTAGAAAAATCAAAGTATTGACCCTAGGTTGGATCAATTGGAAATGATCTTCAAAATTATCAACGTCTAAGTACCATGGCTATGTTGGACGTGTTTTCAACAAAGAGTATCTGATATTTATGTCTTAGCTCTTTTTTCATGTGTCCTAGCTAGATTTGGAATAATGAGAGCAGTGGATTCTGGATTTTTCTCTTGGTTAACTAACTAGTCTAGAGATGTTGATAGATCATTTAAATAATGATATATATCTTCAACTTCCTTTGAAATATAATCATATATATCTCCTGGTGGTTGTACATGGTTAATCATAGTATTGATATCATCTCCAAATTTATGCAGATTATTCAATTAGGTTTGGAATTTGGCTAGAGATATTATGATATCTTTGATAATGTGATTGTCAACTACAATATTTCTTACTTTATGTACATTGTTATGGATGATTAACAGAGATTATTTGAAAGAAAAATATATTTACAAAAATCATCAATTTTTTATTGTAAATGTTTACAAAATCTTGAAATGTAATTCCTCTGTTTAAATTCATTTGAAGGCTCTTTCTCTTCAGTAGACTAAGGTTGAAAAGCATACTGGAAGAGATTTATTTTAACATGTTTAGTTTTAAAACTTCCTCAAAGAGGAGGCCATCTTTCAATATTGTAAAAAGACTCTTCTTGTTCTTTATACCATTCAAGAATCTCAGCTTTGGGTAAGGTCTAGACCATATTACAAAAAGGGTGATTATGTGCCACACTTTTCCCTTTACTTTTGAATTTTGATGTAAGTTTGAAAGGATTTGGAACTATTACCATGTCATCTTCCACAAATTGAAAAGGATTGGGCCCCTAATTGATACGAGTATCTTCAACTTCTACAAAAAATTGAGCCTCTTTTTTTACTGGATGAAGCACTAAAAGAAGATCTTGCACTATGGTATTTTTCTTCAAATGGACCCAATCCTAATTGACTGAGATCAAGGCACTATATCAATATGACTTTGTGACAAATTATGCACATTTTTGGTGTCTTCAAGTAGTCTTGGTGCAACATGTTGCATCCTATCAAGTTTCCATCCTGCAGCATGGCCCTTTTGGAGTTGGAATTCTCTATTAAGGGTTTTTGCATAAGACAGGTTATCTGGAATGTAAGGATTATTTGTATTCATCATTGAATACAAAACCTAGATATTGACTGAAGCATACTTAAATTTTCCAAACATATTCAATCCATAGTCAATAATTAAGAGATCCATGTTTTACTTTTCCACATCCCTTGTCTTGTGTAGCAACAAGATTAGGGAAAAATATAAAACATACATTATTTTTCAATCTGGACAGACTAGACAACTAGCATGCATGATTATAATCAACTTTCCTTATATCACAAAGTGGTAGATAAGATACTAGCCAAATATTTTCTAGAATACAAGACGCAATAGTAACTTGTATCGCTCCAAAATAGATAAAATTCACATCCTTATGTTTTCTGATATAGTCTATTTCTTCACGAGGAAATATAGACAATATTTTGGTCTAGAAGGTTTGTTGGGGGTCATGTTCTAAAGTTAACTCGAGAAATTTTATCATGGGGATTACAAAATTCTTGAAAGTGGATCTAGATATGAAATTATTCAACATATTTGAACTCAAAACACTCTTTTTTATAAACTAACTTAGCTTTCAATTGAGGAGGTTTATATGTATTTACTTGACCTTCTATAACAAAGTATGAATATCAAGAATTAGATTTTAATTATGCTATCAACCTTTGCCTTTTTTAATGAACACCATCAACATATAAACCAATTATCAGGAAGCAATCACCATCAAATTTAAAATTGACATATTGATTAGATTTCGATTGCACAAATCCCAAACAAAATATAAGTGCCAACTTTTTGATACCTCATGTTGTGACTTTTCTTAAGGTCATACAAATATTTCTTTAAATTACAAACCAACTTACTTTTACCCTTCACCACATAGTACTTTGGCTATGTCATATAAATTTATTCCTCCAAATCACCATGAAGAAAAAAAAATTCACATCCATTTGTTTGACCTCTAGGTCATAAGTTGTTGCAATAGATAATAAAAAATAAATGGATGTCATTTTAGCCACAGGTGAAAATATCTCACCATAATCAATACCTTGAACTTGAGAGTATCCCTTCATAATCAATCATGCCTTATACTTCTTATCACTTCCATTTGAACCAATCCTTTTCTTGAACACCCATTTAAATTCAAAAGGTTTGTGTCCTTCAAGAAAACATATAAGGTTCCAAGTTTCATTCTTTTCAAGAGCTTCCATTTCTTCATCCATGACAAGTTTCCAAGACTGTATCATTCATATCCAATGCCTCTTGCATATATTTCAATTCATCAATGTTGATTTTCAAGCAAATATACATTTCCAATCATCGGGTGAATACCCATACCTTTTTAGTGATTGCTTATACCTTGTAGATCTTCAAATAAGTTGGGGAGGAGGTTCTTCCATGTCTTCCTCCTCTTCTAAATATTTAGAGCTTGATGAGTTCTTCTCAACTTCTTGTCTATCTTGGGATATCAATTGAACTTTCTCAAGCATAGAAAGAAGTTGAATTGCATCTTTCTTCCATTCGATTGATTTTATTTGTTATGGATGAAAAGTAATAGGAGAATATTTAGTCTCTATAAAAATAACACTTCTAGAATAAATTACCTTTTGTTCAACAGGGTCCCAAAACTTGTATCCTTTCACACCATAGTTGTAGCCAATGAAGATATACTTAATAGGCTTAGAATATAACTTTGTAATTTTCTACTTAGGCACATGTGCATATGCCTCACAACCAAAAACTATCAAATGTCTAAGTGAAGGCTTTCTCCTTGACCATGCCTCCATTGGCATTTTATCAACAAGTGTTGTAAAATATTTGTTGCTCGAGTAAAAACAATGGCAACAAATTCAACCCAAAAAAAAATTCTAGACCAACTCCATTCAACATGCTCGTAGCCTTATGAACATCAATGTTTTGTTCACTTTCTACAACTCTGTTATGTTGAGAAGAATACAGAGTTGTCTTCTATTTTTAATCACATAATATGTATAGAATCTGTCAAAATTTGTAGAACATAAGTCACTACCATTGTCAGTCCTCAAACATTTTATTTACCTTCTAATATGAGTTTCTACCAGTTTCGAACTTCATAAAATGATTGAAAACTTCATATTTACTCTTTAAGAAATATACCCATGTTCTCCTACTAAAATAATCAATGAAAGCAACATAATAAATTTATTTACCAATAGAAGCAACATCAACATGACCAAATACATCAAAATGGACTAAATCAAGATACATGAAGTCTTATAAGAAGATAGCAAAAGTGAACACGATTTTGTTTACCATATATATAATGTTTGCATAAATCAATCTCTAGATTGCAGTCATTCAACCTCTCAATGAGGTTCTTATTTTTTAGGGATTTTAAATCCTTTTCTCCAATGTGACCAAGTCTTTGGTGCCAAAACATAGTCTTCTTTGTAGGAGTTTTTGTACATGTAGATAAATCACCCTTGGGTACCCAAAATGAATGACCATCCAGTGTAGGAGAAACCTCTTCTTTACATAATGAATCATCTAAAGGTTTGATCTTTATATAAGCACTACTGCACTCTATTGTGCATGCATTCAATTTGAATAGTATGCCAATCTTGACACCCATTGCAATCACCATAGAACCTCTCACCAATTTCACACTTGCATCAGAAAAGACAACTTTCACTCCTGATTCAATTAGCTTACTAACAAATAACAAATGTCTTGCCAATCCAAGAACATGAAACACAACTTTCAAGACTTTTACTCTACAATCAAGGAATCTAATCTTAACATTTCCATGGCCAAATTTTTTTAATGAAGTGTCATCACCTAGATACACCTTACCTCTAAAATTTTCATATTTAGAAAACTAGTTTTATTTTAGGTATGTAAAATGATGCACTTGAGTCTATTATCCATGCAATTTCTTCTACACGAGTTGTCAAAGCTACTATAAGGGCCTCACCATCCTCCTTTTCAAAATTTTAATTAGAGTCAAACCTATTTTTCTTTTTCTTCTTTTCCTACTTGCATTCTTTCTAGAGGTAACTAGGTTTGCCATAATTGTAGCAGGACTTGATAGGAGACTTAGATCTAGATTTGTCTTGTTGCTTCTCATTCTTTTTTCTTTTTTCTTTGCTTCTACCTCAAACATTTAGGACCTCTTTTGAACTAATGGAAACCTTCCTTTTCATCTCTTCCTAAAGCAAAGATTAAACATCTTGAACTTTCAAGGTGATAGAGGTACTCCCAATGGCCATGACCAAAGAATCCCATGAATTAGGTAACGAACAAAGCAACATCTGACATTTCTCATCTTCATCCACATTGACACCAAATTATACCAACTAAGCCACCATGTTGAAATCTTCTAGGTGCTCAAAGATCCATCCACCTTCTTCCATTCTCAAGGAATACAATTTTTTCTAAGAGTTTATTGATTAAAGACTTATCTTATTAAATCTCATTGAGTTTCTTCCATAATAACTTTGTAGTGGCCTCTTATTGGACATTGATCAACACAGATTTTGCAAGGCACAATCATATTGAACCCTTAGCTTTAGGCCCATTATGTAATATTGTGTAGAGGTCTTTGTGTATTAGGATAAATGACACTCCACAAGAAAATCTTTCATTTTCATCTTCCACAACTCAAAATTGTTGCCAATTTTTTTTCAATCTCCATTTCCCTAGATGTGTTTGTCATCAGAAAATTCTTGCAAAAAGATGATAAAGTATCCTCTACACAAGCTCCAACTCAAACCTTGATTAGCACAAAAAAATATAACCAACAACTAAAACCAAAGGCGATCAAGATTTGATACCAACTAAAAGGAAGTTAAAGTAGAAAAAAGTAACTTCCTACATCAATCTTGAGGAGAGATATTATATAATTTTTTAAAGAACTTATTAGTTACAAAAAATCAACACATACATAACATCAAATAATGCAATGAAAGACAACCCCAAATTTCCATGGAAAAACCCTTATGGGTGAGAAACCCCACACTCGAAAAGCCTACTCAATGTATTATAAATCTAATAACAAGATTGCATGCACTTTCAGAGAAAACCTCTTACAAAAGTATCACCGGTTCAATATTTTAAAAGAATTTCAACAATATTTCAATAGCATAACAATACCTATAAACTCAACACACTAAACCTCTTTTTTCAAATGACTATTTTAAAGCATCAATATATATAAAATTACATTACATGTAGAACCTTCTAGAAATGAGGTTCCATTTTAGAAACAACCAACTTGTCCCTATCTCCATGCAATATGCTTCTTAAAATAACTGCTATACTCGCCAAAAAAATCTATTCTTGGCTCTAACTATTTTTTTCTTTTCTTTTTAACATACAAGGTTGAGACACTCATTATCATTGGTGCTTTATTAGGATCCAATTCTAAAAATACATGTAAATTAGTTGTGAACCATATGTGGGTCATTGTCCATGACCGTAGGCAAATTTAAATATGATATTGAAAAAGATGCCAAAGTTTACCAGAAATTTGTTATCCAAACCCAAACAAATATTCAAATAGGCCAACAACAATAGGTACAGGTCCAATTACCTTCTTTAAATTGTCTGCTAGAATTGTTAATAGATGAATTCTATCTCGAACCAGTCGGTCGAGCAGAAAGGATCATGAAAGATATTTTATTCATGAAATATTGTGATCTTAAGGATTTTACAGAATTTTCTAGTGCTTTTAGGAAACTTTAGTATCAATTAACAGATGCTCAGAAAATCGAATTTGCTAAAACAAAGTATCTTGAGGGACTTCCTTATAACCTTGGTCATAAGGCTCTCAGATACATGGAAGTCATAGAAATCAATCTTGCAGTCAACCCTATTACTAATCTTATTAAGTTTGTAAAAGATCAGATACTGAGATTTATAGATGATTGCAAATATCAATAGTTTACTAAACATGAAGCACAACACATTGCCCCATCTTTCATTGAGACTTATGGCTACAATCTGTTTACTAAAACTCAGTGCAAAGAACATAAGAAACATCGCAAGCATAAGGTCAAGTTTCAGCGTCGCAATTTTCCTAAGCATCATTCATGTGCTCCTAAGAATAAATATCTTTGTAAGCACTCAAATCCTCACCCGCTAAGCAATCAAATTAATTGTTATATTTCTAATAAGTCTAGCCACAAAGCCCCTGATTGCTCTTGCAAAAACAAAGTCGTCAAAGTTGTCTACTTCAATCCTAACACACTAGTGTGGTGGGATGTATTATATAAAGAAGAATATTTATATTTGTAGGATATCATTTATGAACCATTTTTTGAAGAATTTGATGATGAGGATGATGAAGCATTAGAAGACATTGTTGAAACCTTACAAGAATTTGAGAGACAGATGGATAATGAAGAAGATTTTGATAATCTTCCCACTGTTATGATGAATTAGACAAGAAGAGGAGGAGGCAGATCTCACAATAGATCTCCATTCAGGAACTTCAAGTAGCAAAATAGGCCTCCTTTCTTTGGTAACCAATCACAACAGCAATTTCAACAATACCAAAGGCAATTTCAAGGACTAAACCAACTGAGTCTATACTTCCTCCACATGTAAATGATCAACCTTTATCATTTACCCCTATTTATGTAGAAAGAAAAGATGGAAAATACAGTAGGAATCAGTCTACTCAAGTAGATCCTATTGTAAAAGCAATTTCTAACTTTTCTTTTGAGCAAACAATTCTTGAGGAAGAAGACTACTCATTTGAGTGTCCTCTTTACCCGCAGTCTTGTTCACAAAAAGTTCCTATTTATGATGAATCTGACATACCAAATACATCTTATTGTACTTATCCTGGCCTAGACCATATTGATTTCCAGGAGCATATCCAAAATGAATATGAAGATGAAATTGGCTTTGAATTTCCACATGATATCGATGTTAAATTTGTTTTGTTTGTTCTCCCAGACCCAAAACCTCAGTTAAAGCCACATTATTTAGTACATCTTACATGAAAAATTTTGCAATATATAAATGTGATTATATATGGAAAACTGAGTCCCATAGAAGCAAAAATCTTGAAAAAATCACAATTTTCGCGATTTTTAAAAAATCTTCAGGCTTGCAGATTTTTTTCCCGATTTTTTTTGGGATTTTTCGCAAATCGTTGACTGGCAAAAAAACGTTGAAAATCATGATTTTTTTTGCATTAAAATCATGAAAAAATTGCCATAACGCGCTAACAACTCCCACATCAAAAACTCTAAATTTGGTGTGTTTTCTGCTATAAATCATGGTCGCGATAAGTTAAGGGTGACCGTCGTCGACTCTACAGTCTACCCTACATACACGCATGAACAGATTTCTTTCTACTTTGAACTTTCAGCTTGCAATCTTGTCAATACGCCCTAAAATAAAGTAAACCACAGTAAAATAAAGCAAGGGATTCTTCATTAATCAAAATAAGCAATTCCAACCATTTTCACTAGTCATGCCTATGTAAGGTGACCTTATAAATAGTTATAGCATTTACCACCTCCATGCCAAGAAAACATCAGAAACTAACTTTCATGACCAAGTTAGTCAAAATTTTACATATGAAACCTACAAAAAGAATGAGCAGTCTACACCAAATCAGTCCAAATTGTAAATAACTTTATTGTATCATTTTAAGTTCATTGTATGTTTAAGTGTTAGGTGATAGGTTTGACTCTATTGCCCTCAGATAAAACATTGATCAAATTTTTCGCAGAGATTTTGAAGTCCTCATATGGCCCAAGTTTGTCCCAAGGTCCCAAAAAAAAAAACATTTGTGGTACCTATACAAAAATCAATGATCATACTACGATGTCTCTCTTTTTTTCATAGATTAATCATCATTTAAATCTCAAGTCAAATCAGTTATAGTCTTCCCCCTATCAAGTTGCAAGGTTGTCATTTTTTGGTCTAGTTTTTTAGCTAACTCTTGCAAAATGTCCAAAGTTGTAGTATTCCAAAATGAAAACGATGAGTTTCCTCATTGATGATGACTGCAACAATGAAATGAAAGTATGTAAATTTATAATACTAAATCTATAACCTGCATAGCCTATAGGCACTTTACTTTACATAGAGAATATTAAAAATAATTTCACTTCATGTACAAAACTTATAAAATAGCTCTTGAAATATTTTAATGCCGCACCCATTTTTATGCCAAGCATGTAGATTATGTATGTAATTCAAAGACATCATTTTGCAAGCTTGAAATCAGAGAGTGCATTACCCTAAATTCAGAGTCCATTCTCTGATTGCAAGGTTGCACACATATAAAGAGTATTTGCCTAAGATTTTAACCATTCTCTCTGGTAATGCACTATCTCTGATTACAAGCTTGCACAGCTTCAAAGAGTATCTGCCTAATATTTTAACCATTCTCTTGGATTGGTAATGCACTGTCTCTGATTTTAAGCTTGCACAGCTTTAAAGAGTATCTACCTAAGATTTTAACCCTTATGCAATCCTTTATTTTATCACACTTTTTCATCCTCCACTTTATTTCATTCATGTCATTGCCTTCTCAAAGCTTTTGGTCACTTGTATCATTTATGACTCCTTTATACACTAGCCTTTTCCACTTTTTTCAGTTGTCACTTCTGTAAAGATTTTACATTACAATTGATTCCATATCTCACATATACACTACTCTATTGTATGAGGTGCTCCAAATGATCTTTAGTTCTCAGCCTAAGCAAGAAACAAATGCCTTTAAGCTCAACAAACATAAACTTGATAAACAACATGCAAGCTTTCTACAATTCATGGGTTAAAATCTCTATTTTATTTGCTCTTTGTATCTCTATGCTATGGAAATGACCTTAACTTTCAAAAAAGAGCAGCATTTGTCTCTTTTTTTAGTATTATTTACATTTTTTTCAAATCCGATTTTTTCCTATTTTTTTACGATTTTTTCAAAAAAATCCTAAACTTTTGATTTACCGATTTTTTTCCCAATCGATTTTTGCTGCTAAAAACAATATGATGCTCGGATTGATACTCGAGCTTCCTTATCTTTTTGCAAAGAACAAGTGTTAGATAATTTCGAACAACTAACACAAAAGACTGCATATACAGCTTATGATGTTCAAGGAAATAAATTTGTTTGTGATAAATACAGTCACTAGCAGTCTATAGAAGTTGAAGGAATAAGATTTAAATGTGATTTCTTTGCCATGAGAAAAATGCCTGTAGATGTACTTCTGAGTGGAAATTTTATAGACAAGTATACTCCTTATGTGTGCACCAAGAAAAATATCATGTTCACACTCAATGGTGAAAAAATCAGCACTCCAGGGTTGATATATGCTTCTGAAAAACACCCAGCCATAAGCAGAATTCAAAAATTGGAACCTCTTCTTGAACTCAATGCCGCTCTAATTCAAGTAGTATGTTCTGATGATTTCCCAAAAATTTTGGGAAAAATAGATGCCAAAGATGGAAATTAGATTGCAACCTAATGGAAAAATTAGAAATGGGAAAAATATCCCGACACCAGTGCATGATTATCCAAATATGATTGAAGCCATCGAATAACTCAAAAGGGGAAGTATATCCAACACTCTCAATCTAATTTTAATTGTTATGCATTTATGGTTTGTAAAGAGGCAGATAAAAGAAGACAAGAAAAGAGTGGTCATTGATTGCAAACTTTTAAATTCAATAGCGCTCCCTTTCCCTTATCCAATTCCTGATAAATTATATTTGCTCGGAAAAAAAATTAATGCTAAAATATTTTCCCAATTTAACTGTAAATCAGGTTTCTATCAGATACATGTGAAGAAAGAAGGCCAGTACAAGATTGCACTCACCTGCCCTTTTGGGCATTTTGAGTGGACAGATATACCTTTTGGACTAATGAATGTGTCGGCATATTTTCAAGAATGCATGGACAAAATCTTTTGTGGTTGTGAAGATTTATTATGTGTTTATATAGATGATATTCTCATTTTCAACAAAGACTTTGATGAGCATAAATCTCACCTAGAAACATTTTATAGGTTAGATTTAAATTTTGTGATTGTTTTGTCCCTTTCAAAAATTTAATGGTGCATAGACTTGCAAATTTAATTTTTAGGTATGATAGTTAATGTTGGAAAACTTGAGGTACTTGAGGTTCAACCTTATATTAAGGAGAAAATCCTTGATTTTCAACCTCCTCTTAATACAAAGGAGCTATAAGGATTTCTTGGTATTTTAAATTATGTCTTAGTTGATTATCTCGGTAGACAACCTCCTGGTGTCTTCATTCAAAATCTCGCTTCTTCATCTAGCCACCAAGGTTTTCTAACGGAGAAAAAATTTGATGTCTATTTCTAGGCATTAAATCAAGGCACTCAAACTACTATTCTAATGAGGGATTAATCTTAAATATCAATAATATGAAATCTCGGTTGCTAAAACATTATCTCATTTAGGATGCATCTCTACCCCAATAATTACCCGAGAAGGATATGGAAAATTTTCTATATTGCAACTCAATGATGATCATTCATATCTTTTGTTGCTAGATCTCATCAAATGGCCATTTTTCACATGGCTCATAACCTGCTCTACACCAATCACTTCCCAAATCAAAGACTTATTTTTGTATGCAGGACCAAAGTATGTTAATCCTAATTATCATCAAAGTCAAGATATTGTCACAAGAATTATTATCATCTAAGTGGGAATCTTTCTTTTCCCCACATTTGTATTTTGACAATAGTTTTCAAGATTGGAATATCCATCAAAAATTCCAAATTCATGCACTTCTTTTTGTATGTAGGACCAAAGCATGTTAATCCTAATTATCATCTAAGTCAAGATATTGTCACAAGAATTATTGTCAAATTAAGACTAAAGTGGGAATCTTTCTTTTCCCCACATTTGTATTTTGACAATAGTTTTCAAGATTGGAATATCCATCAAAAATTCCAAATTCATGCACAATGGAGACCACTTGAGTGGGAACTAGTTTTTGATCACCGAGAAATGACACCTTTGATCCCATCACTAGCATTGAGTTCTAGTGGGGGTTTTTATGGATACAATATGTACCATCTTGGTGGAGGATAATGGGAATCTTTTGTAAAGGACTAACAATGTTGGTGATTTCTGACCAATAAACCTCCTTTTTAGTCGACTGATTTACCCAATAATCTGTCATATTCCCTTTCACCTCCTAGTCAGGTCATTTCTATGCTACAAATAAGCGTATGCGGAAGCATTGTGGGCATCGAGTATTCAAGTCTTCTTAAAATTCAATCCAGATTGAGTAGTTTTTGTTGAGTCTGCATGTCAATTGAGTATGTTTTATCTATGTGTGTAATTGTGACATGAGATATCAGAAAGATAACATGCATATATCTATGACCTTTTGTAATCTTATTTTTTAAAGAAATATCTAGAAGTATCCATTCAATTGCCAACCTCCACTCTACGAAATTTGAAATGAATGATCTTGATGCAAAAAAACACATACTGTTCACACTTAAGTGATTTTATAGTGCTTTGTATTGTCCCCTTGTGTTTTGGGCATCAATTATGGCCAATATGAGAAATATCAATGGTGTATCATGTTCAAGTCTCTCTGGTGATTGCATTAGCCCTTTGTCTAGCCATGTTCAAAAACCCATTTTGTAGAATGTCCAAAAGATAGTCTTTTTCCCCCTTCTTTCTTTCCTTCTTCAAGTCCTTGCGGGAATTCGAGTCCCGAACTAATTCACCCTTCTTCTACTTTTCCTTTTGTCCAATCAAGGATTCAAGACCCAAATGAACACTTGGACTAAGGTCCAATTCCGCTTCTTCCATCAAATCCCACTCTTCCCTTTTCTTCTATCTAATCGAGACTTCAGGTCTCAATTGAGCTTTCGAACTTAAGGTTTGAAAGGTCCAAAGTCCAATCGAGATTCTTGGTCCTGATTGATGTTGTCTTATTCCTATCCCATTAGGACTTCGAGTCCCAATTAGACTTTCAGACTTAAGTTCGAAAGGTCCAAGACCTTTCTGAAATCTTGCCCCCACTTTTTTCTTATCATCCCATCGAGACTTATGATCCCAATGGGACTATTGGACTCAAAATCCATGAGCCCACAAACCTTCTCAAAAGTTCCCCTCTTCAACATGCGAAAGCATAGAAACAATTCCACGTGGCACATTCTTCGCGAGTCCGCCAACTCCTTATGGTGTTTCTTTCTTTGGCCCACGGAAGTGCGAAAAGATAACACATGGAATATTGGACTTCGACCAAAAAGATCAAGTTCGGTCAACTTTCATCTTCCATCCTTGTCGAGACTTCAGGTCTAGATAGGATTTTTGAACCTAAGGACCAAAAGGTTCATGTCTAATCAAGATTCTCGACCCCAATTAGCTTTCTTCTCTTATCCCATTAAGACTTTGGATCCCAACAGGACTTTCGTCCATATTCAGTCAGGACTTCCGCTCTCAATCCCTCTTTGCTTCCTGCTAGATTCCTATCAAGGTTTCAAGACCCGATTGGACTTTTGGGCCAAAGGTTCAATAGTCTAGATCCATTTCGATTTCCTAAAGTCAATTTCCTTCTTTGTCGATACTTTAGACATTTTTTGGACTTTTGGATTTTTGGCTTGATAGTCCAAATCCGATTTTTGTTTTCACTCCTACCCTCAACTCTTTATGCCTTTGGATCTTGTCAAGGTTTTGGGACCCGATTGGACTTTAGGACATTCTACGAAAATTTCACCTTTTTTTTTCCATTAATGTTGCAACAATTCTCTCAACTACCAACTTTGATTCTTGGGGCTATAGGGAAGATCTTAAATGCATTTCTCAACAACTATGTGGGATAAGGCGACACCCATGCTCTTTTGTGGTTCTCAGGCCTCCTTTTTGTCACAGATCCAATCTTGATCGTGATTTGTTTTATATTTTGTGGGGGTGTTGTTCCTCGTTTGTGTGCTCATTAATGCAAGGGCATGGATTCATCATGGGAACCAAGTGTGTGTGGTGCATGCAAGAATGGGGGCCTATATAGTTTTTGACATTATGGCACCTCTTCCCAATGAATCCCTATGAAGCAAAAGAGGAAGTGTTCCTATATTCGAGAGAGAGGGAGGATTGTTAGAAGAGGCGAATAGTGAACAAAAAAAAAAAGCAATTGCAGAGCCAACAAAAGAAAGATATTCACAAGAAACCCTAGATTTCAACTTCCAATTCTGGGTATAACCATTTTTTATTGCAACAATCTGGGTTTGATCCCAAGCTTGTAATAACATTTGCAAACTTTGAATATTGTGTGATTTAAGGCAAATTCAACCTTAGCAGAGTGTATCCGTATGTATGGTATGAATTTCCAGATGTATTATTAATTAGTTTTTGAACCATAAATACTTTGCAAATAATTTGCATGGTGTCTTTTCAATATAATAAAGGAAATATATGGGTATGCTTGATGATTACTAAGTAGACTCTCTTAATATTCTACAAATATCTATTGTCTTTCTAAATGAATGTGTAGAGCCCAGCTTGCCTATGCATTTCAAATGGCATAGTCTATTCTGATGAGTTGATTAAGTCATTACCTTGTTCTTAGATATTGCATCTGTGGTTAAATCTAGAGACTATGTTGCCCAATGGATAAAGGCACCATTCTATGATTGGATTTTTCTCCTATCATCCTCAACACACTCCAAACACATCAATTAAAAACCTTTAAAGTTTTATTTTCTATGTGTTTTACTATCATGTCTGAATGAATACAACAATACAAGGGTGTATCATAAACTCATTTTCAAACAATTTATATGGTAGGTTATTTGTTAGTAAGATGCTCAACCTTACTTGTCCAAACTGGCATATAGGTATATTATGACACCAATATTGGGATACACTATGCAGTGGGTATAGTTTGTTGTAAGGTATTGTTTAGTATTTCAAATCATCAATTTGGCATCTTAGGGAAAACCCCCTTGGTCTCACAAAGCCAGAAGTGAAGGTCGTCTTACCCACCTCAACCATTGGTCCTTAGTTGTCCAACCTAAAGATAGGTTTGTGGTAATTTTTCGAGTTTAACACCCTTGGCATCTTGGAGATTATCAAACCTTAGGGATTTGGGGCCAACAACTTCAATCACCAACACTTGGGATGGAGATTAGAAGAGATCATGAAAACAAAAAACTTATGGCTTGGCCAAAGTAAATGTGTTGATTCAATTTTGAAAAGGTTCAACATGCAACATTAAAAACCACTTTGTGTTCATGTACATTGGGAACAAAACTCTCACAATGTCATGCATCCCTATCAAAGATGGAAAACATGAGTTGAGTTCCTTACCAAAGTGTTGTTGAAAGTTTGATGTATGTTATGGTCTATACAAAGACCAAACATTGATCAAGCAATGGGAGTCCTTTCTCGTTTTATATATAATCTTGGAAGAGTGCATTGAGATGCAATTAAAAGGGTCTTTAGATATTCGTGGGGTATAGTAGAGTACTTTATATGTTTTCATGGTACAATAGATCAACGTTACTTGAGTATTCATGGCTTTGTAGATTCAGACTAGATTGATGATGTTGATAGCAGAAGGTCCACCTGCATATGTATTTACTCTTAATGGTGGAGCAATTAGTTGGATGAGCAAGCAACAAGCTATGGTGGCTTTGTCCACTACTGAGGTAGAGTACATGGCAACTACCCATGCTTGTAAAGAGGCCATTTGGTTGAAGTGGTTGTGTTTAGATATTGGGTTGAAATAAGGTATAGTTACAATTTATTGTGACAATCAAAGTGCAATTCACCTTGCAAAGAACCCAACTTTTCATGTCAGGACCAGACGCATTGATGTTCAGTACCACTTCATGAGAGACATGGTTGAGGATGATAGGGTAAAGTTGAAAAAGGTAAACTCTGATGAATATCGCAAATGTGTTAACAAAGCACATGAGCAAAGAGAAGCTCAAATGGTGTTTTGAACCAATGGGCCTCTCGACCCCTACCAACAAGTTACTTATTTTTTATAAGCTCTTGCAAGGTGTTCAACAATTGGGAGAATGTTAGAAAAATCAATGTTTCAACCTTGCATGTTAAAAAGAACAAAAAAAAATAGTAAGAGCCAATAACATTTTTTTTGTGACAAGTAAAGCAGCTATTTTGAGAAGCATACTACATGAAGATAAGGGCATGAAGATAAGGACAAGTTGGTTGTTTCTAAAATGAAACCTCACTTCTAGAAAGTTCTCACATGCAATGTAATTTTATATATATTGGTGTTTACATAGTCAATTGAAGAGAGAAGTTTAGTGTGCTAAGTTTGTAATTACTATTATGTTGTTCGAATGTTGTCAAAATTCTTCTAAAATATGTGCAAGTGATACTCCTATAAGAAACTTGTTTTGCAAGTGTATGTAATCTTGTTATTGAATTTGTAATACATTGAGCATGCTTTAGGAGTGTGCAGTTTTTCACCTATAAAGGTTTTCCCCACATAAATCTGGTGTTGTGTCTTTCATTGCATCATTTGATGTTAAGTATGTGTTTTTAGAATTTTTGTAACTGTAGATGAATTCTTAAAAGTTTTGCATAATATCTTTACTCAAGATTGATGTAAGAAGTTTTCCACTAATTTAACTTCCTTTCATCGATATGTAAAATTGTTACAGCGCTTACACAATAATCTGAAAATTGTTTACAACCCTTACACAGAGAAATATTGGGATAAGTTAAAATTGTATGAATACTATATAGACATGAAATTACATCTCATCACTAAATTTGAGTGACTAGCTAGTCACTCAACTTGAAAATCTACTTGTATAAAGCTTACAAACAACTATGTTCAGCTCCTTCGGTCGACCCAAGACAATCTCATTTTCTACATTTCTTTCTCCAAATCTCTCTACCCAAAAACCTTTTTTAAGGAGGTTGTGAGAACCTACACATCGTTATCTCAATTTCTAGTGTGAGAACTTTTTATGGCAATGGAGAGGAACTCCATGCCTCATTAATGGCACAATCATCCCTTAGTTATCTCACGACATTCTTTGACTTAATGGTTGTCTCCCAACCATATCAATGAGGAGCGATCCACCATTAATGCTTCCTCCCTTACTTGATTTTTGGGCAAAAATGTCACGACCCTTCCCTTTTCCCCCAAACTATCATTTATGTATTCCTTTCTTTTTACGTTTTATTTCTAATGTTATAACCAAATATCAATATTTATATATATAAGTTCATATTTATAAATATTATCATTGTTATATGTCAACACATGTATTTATGTTTTATTTATATTTCTACACCTTAGCAATAGGAAGTCAAAAGGAGTCGATCCTCGTTATTGAAACTCGATCAACAAAATTCAATGGATCAACTAGCCTTTTATTGGTAAATTCTTACTGAATGTCTAAGAATTGAGAAAGTACAATCTACAATATTCCTATATTTTGTGTGAATTGTATATTATATTTTTATATTAAATTTTGTGTGAATTGTATATTATATTTTTATATTTTTAATATAGAAGTGTATTTTACAGATGAAATTCTGAAATTTGAAATTGCATGAATATCACATCTAATTTGTAAGTCCTAAGTGAATGTGGCATACCCAAACAAATAAGGCTGGACACAAGTTTCAAAAAATTGACAATATAAATGCCCCTTACCAATGGCATCTAAACAAAGACAACATACCCCGAGCTAAAGAGCCTTCAGCCAAGTCCAAAATGAATTCGATGGAAGAGACACCCCTTAATAATGACTTCAAGCTGGAATTCTTATACCAAAGAGAACTTACCAAAAAAGTTGAACTAAAAAATATTTGAATCAATATTTACCATTTTTTAAACCTTAATATGTTCCTCTCCAAGTAAAAAGCATTTTTATCATTCAACGAATAGCTCAAAACATCAATATAGTACTTTCGTTTCAAATAAACAACTAAAATATTAACTCTTCTAATACAAGACCAACCACATAATATGATCCAAATTGGATCATGTAAGATAGATAGATAGCAAGACAACTGTCACTAGTATCATCTTGAGTAGTACGTAACTTGAAAGACTCCCAAGAGCTCCATTATGTAACAATTCCAGTACAAACAGTACTTGCAAAAAGTGCAAAGCAAAATGCTAAAAGTTCAAAAGAATGGCCCAAACACTCATGAACTAGAAGCAGTGTTTGAACGATGAATTATTTGAAGGGTTTGCCCACAATCCAAACAAAGACAAAATCATCAGAATAATCCAATGTAGAGAAGTGTATGGATGGATTAGATTGTGCTCGACATTGTCCTCAATATCACAGAATAGCAGACTCCACAAGAAATTAAGTTTTCTCCCATGATGCTTCCTCATGCTTATAAACATTCTTCCTTTCCTCATTTGTGCCCAAAATGGAAGAATGGTCCCTAAAGTGTAGCACCCAAAATATACCACGTAATATAGGTGTCACTAAGACTTTCAATTGACTGAAACACTAGTGCAGCTTGTTGCATGTGAACTTGCAACCCCACAAAGCCTTGGCAAGTGGTTGCAGGTAAAACTTGCAGCCTTGTGATGGGTGTCATTTCAATTTGTTGTATGTGACTTGTTGCTAGTTGCATGTGGACTTCCAATCCCACAAAGCCTTGGCAAGTGGTTGCAGGTAAACTTGCAGCCTTGTGACGGGTGTCATTTCAACTTGCTGCAAATGTCCTAGAGCTTGTTGTATGTGACTTGCAGCTTGACTACCTAAAACTAATCCACTTATTGTGGATTATGGAGCCACGCCACTTTATAACTTTGAAATTTCTAACTTTTGTCAAAACCATCATCCACCTCTAACATGATAAAATTCAAATTGAGAATGATTACAAGTCATTTTTCCCATACCAATAAAATACTCGAAAATCATAAATCACTTCTTTTTGCGAAGTTGTAAATTTCACAAACATGGTGTTTAGAACAGTGACTGAGCTAAGATGTATATCTTCTCAATGTCACTTAGATATTGGGGCTGCCATGAAGTTCTAAGAGAGCATAAATATTAGAATGTCAATAATTCAGTAGTTCAAACTTCATAGCAAGTAAAAAATTGGTGGATTTTGCACACATGGGATATGGCTAACAATATACAAATAGTATAGAAGACATCCCTAGGGCCTCAAATCAGGGATATGGCAATAAATATTTGCATATTTGCAGTGCCATAAAATCTAACATGAATTCAAATCTTCAACTCAAATTTTGACTGTTCATAGCATATAAAAATTTGTGCATCTTAAAACTCACACCTCTTAAAATGAAGCTGTGTCTACCTGATCAATTTATGTGTGTTCAAACTTCTAAAGCATTTGCTGGGAGCGAAGTTGAAAAATTGTCCTCCATTAAATATTGAAACCCAAAAAATGTAAATTGTATGAGAACTTCACATAGATAGGCATACAGAATTCAATATAACCAAAAAAGGTAAATTGTGTTTACATAAGTACATTCAAAATTCAAGATATTTGGCCATAAAGCTATGATTACCTTAAAGAGAAAAATAAAAATGTGTTTGAAGTTTACAAAACATAAATGCTTAAGAGTGCATGATAAATGTTTAAACTGCAAGAACAATAAATATGTGAAAACCTGTCTGCTAGTGTGTGACATTTATATGTGTGCTCACCTGAAGGTGGCCTGAATTTCAAATCTAGTTGAACCTTGGAATTGCATGTGGAATTAAGTACCTTCTCATCAAAAAGGAGTTGAACAGTAAAAAAAATCAATAATCAGACATCTTAATAAACTAACCCTGTCAAAATTTGATCATTCTATATCAAAGGTTTAGCTTCAGCCTGATCTAGTCAATACATGACTCATGCTTCTTGCTGGAAGCAATTGTGCATGTTTACAAGCTTGAAGGGCGTAATCATCTCAATTTAATGGTGTTCCCATAATGATTTTTTCCAGTAATTCAATCACCTTCTACGAACACCACCAGAATTGGCTATACGTTGTGGTCCTTGTGAGGAAGATTGTCCTGCAGATGCTTGTCCTGCAGCTTGTTCCTCTGGCACATTCATTGCTTGGGTTACAGCATTCATGACAATGAGCCCCAAAGGAACAAGGTACATCCACTGCAAGGAAGCAATTTTGAACTGTTAATATCAAACCTACTTATTTCTTGCCACAAGCTTTGGCTGCAAAAATAAAGTGCTTGACATCCTCATATAACCATTTAAAGTAGCTTGGACTGCATCTCACAATGGAAAACGTGATTATAGGGCAAGGGAGGGTGCAATTGCTTACATATTTAGCCCAAAACGACCTCTCTGGGGGTTTGGGGGTATCATCACCTTCAAGCCCACTCTCATTTACTAGAAAATCATCTGCTATTGTAGGCATCCTGCATATTTTATAATTATTACAACCAAAGGTTCATCTCATCTAGAAAGAAACTAAGATAAAGATCCATTCTCTTTGTTTAACATAAATTCATATAGAAAATGTGTGAAATAATCCAATAATTTCTAACAGAAAATCATTGTGCTGAAAACCTTGCATATCATTGAAAAACAGTTTCTTATTGTAAATTCACAGTAACATAATATTATTTTTTAAGTTTTTAAAAGGAAAATAAAAGCTCAAAATTCAACTCAAATCTACCTTGAGGCCTGCTGCTCACTGCTTTTTAACACTATATGTGAACTAAATGACCAACGCGACGGCTGCATCCAAAGAGAACAATGCTCTAACATATATCAATAAAGTCTTAAAAAGAAACATTACACAAGACATTCGATTAGTAAGCTAAAAAATTACTTCCTAATTTTCAAAGATAAATATCAGAAATAACTGCGAGTATGGAGGTGACGCAGAAAACTAACATTTGACTTAATCAAACTTGGATGGCAGAGAACCAGGATATTTATCCACCAAAGTAGGCTAAAGTATATATCCAGTGGCAATTGGTTAGAAGACCTGCTCCCCATGCCCTCCCCTTTAATAAGGCTTAAATTACTGAAATTGGATAAACTGGCACAACCAAAGGTAATCCCGGACCTGCTGGAGCAGAATGTGTTTCTACAAAATGACAAAAGACAGCCATTGCTGCTTTTTTCTGTCCGATGTCGGTATTGACACTCAATATTGCAGAGACAATGGTATCAAAAGAGTTCAAACAGGGCTATAATCAGGGATGAAAAAGATTTATGAGTGATTGAGATCTTAAAGATTGATAAATGCCATGACAACTAGCATCATCTCCTCTCAGAAGCTCAATGGTATCACTGACAAAGTCAGATGGCTGTCAAAAAATTGAAGAGAGTCATCTTCTCCCTCATCAAAAGGGATGATATTTTAAGTAGCTGATAGTGCACCCAATATGAATTGGATTGATGCAAACAATTGGTGTGCCTGAAATTTTAGGAATGTTTATTGCACAATAGACTTCAGTTACTACTATTTGAGAATGTTTGGTGTGCCAACCCATTATCACTAACTATCTCCAATAACATTGATGGGAAGAGTATCATTATTAATGATTTATAGAAATCAATTTTAGTTTCAAAATTGCAACACTCGAGGAAATTGTGAGTGGGATATAGATGTTAGATGGGCTATCATGCTCATCATGGACAAACCCACTAGGAGCAAAGGGAAATGGAGAGAGGTTTTGTCCCATAATAAGTCCTGTCCACCTCCTGCTTTGGAAGTTGATTGGAGATGAGAGAGCCAAAGTGTTAAATCCCAAATTGTGAGGTTACTATTTACTATTACTATATAGGGTAAATGTGAATGTAATGTGAATTCTAGAGACGAATTAATGATGCTTGTACCTTGTTATCAATATGTATGTTATCTCATTTGACGTTGTTTCATTTGATGTTATCTCAATTGATGTTATTCATTGTCAAATACTGCATATATGTGAATAGATGGTTATTGAAGTATTGTTATTATAACCTTAAAGATGTTTATATATATATGCTGCTTATTGTTGTGAACAAAGGACTGCTAAGGTATGTGCTAGTGGTTGCAGGTAAATGTTCATTCTCCAGGGGGAGGGGAAGTATCACTAGGGAGAGGAGCTTGGTCGGGTAACCGGTAAAGTAAACTATCTAAGCATACACACACGTCACCCTTAGATTAAGTGAACTAAGTCAGTTTGTGTGGGTATTAATCAGTTTGTGTGGGTATTAGGTAAGTCATCCATAGCTTGTATGATTGCAATAAGAGTCTTGCTTACTTTTGCATGCTTTGTGAGTGATGTTTATCTTTGTATCTGTCTTGTGGTATTACGATCATTATGATGGTAAGGTAACTAGGTGTAAGTAAATAGGGAGTGGACATATATACATATATATAGTATATACATGTATCCATATGTATATATATATATATATCGATACAAGCGTATGATTGGTAGATGGATATGCTCATACGAATGCATCAATACGGTATACCTACATATACGTGCACATAGAGGAATATATACGAACATATATACATGTACATATGCACACAACTTATATTATGTGGATATAAATAATATTATATTATTATTGTCTGACAATTTTACATATATATGTATATATATATATATACATATCGGATATGCTAACTGGCTTACGATATGCTTCTAATGGGATACATATATATATATGTGTGTGTGTGTAAATATATATTAATATTATATATATATATATGTGTGTGTGTGTGTGTGTGTGTGTGTGTGTGTGTGTGTGTGTGTGTATATATATATATTATATATATTATATATATATATATATATGTGTGTGTGTGTGTGTGTGTGTGTGTGTATATATATTATTTGGTATTTTAAATATATATTTAATATTAGAATCTCATAGTTGGAAATCGAATTATTTTCCATATTCAATTAAATATTAATCTTTTAACTATGGGAATTGGGTTATATCATATTCAATTGAATATTAATCACCAAACTATGGAAATCAAATAGTTTCCAGATCTTTAAATATTTATATTGCAACTTTGGAAAAGCGAATTAATCGCATATCAATCTTACGAAAATCAAAATATTTCCATTGCTATCTTTTGAACTTTAAAACAAATAAACATTTGAATCGATAAAATATATCGATTGTCTTGGCAAGCAAAATATGAAATAAACGGCATGAGGAAATCGTGCGCCTTATATCATCCATGCCATGACCAAGTCTCTGGTAAAATCCAACACAGCTGCAAACTGGCAATGTGTTTCCATTTCTGCAATGGACTTTTTCTCTATATATATCTTAATCTGCCATTTCCTATAGACTAGCGCCTCAGACCTGTAGGTGTCGACTGGCACCATTTTCAACATGTGATTATGAAATAGTCTCCTTTCTGCTATCAATCAATGAAAGTCGACTCACCTCATTGAAACTAAGTATGGGATTAAAATCACGCCACATATTGAGTTGAATTATTCAAATTATAGTGTTGGCAAATTACATGCCTTATTAGAAAGAATTTGATGGGGGTTGGGGCTTTATAAATAGCCGCCCAATTCTTCACTACTTACCTTTTGTTTACTTATCTTTTTGAAGAGCAGTCATTCAACTTTTTGAGAATTCACCATATTTTCTATAGACGTATTATTCTGAGAATTGAGTTTAGTTTATTCCATTTTCCATTATTGAATTACCAGAGCTTCATATATATTATCAGCTGCAACCATTACCAGTCTGATTATCCCTTTCAGAGTGTTTATTTATGTGTGGGGAAAGTAGAGTTTTTGAGAGGGAATTGTCTACTATTTGGAGGCACTGGAATTTGCTGTGAGTGTAGGCTGAGTCACCATCATCTGAGGAAAAGCTAACTATAGGCATGAGATATTCTTCTACTATCCATTTCTATGAATATTCTTATGAATACTTCTAAAATTGTATTTGTTGTTTGTGCATAGATAGTGACTTACTTCATGAAATGTACTACTGTTTGTGCATAGGAAGTAACTGCTTTATGAATTGTATATCTGTTTGTGCCTAGGAATTGAAATGTTTAAGGATAAAAGAGGCATGCTAGTGGTAATCTGCATTGTTTGTAATTATCTCCAAAATAGGAGAATGCTGGTTGCTTAGATATTATTCTATTAGACATCATTAAATGAAATGAGTCATTAAGGTACACTAGCTAAGTTATTAAGTTAACTAGGAAAGTTGTGTTTACCCTTTAGAGAAGGCTTAGTATACTTTTGTGAGTAGATTGTTTGAAGGTAGGTTATCTGGGATGACGGACTATCCATTGAAGGATATACCTAGCTTGTGTAATTACTTAGTAGATTAGTATGTTGTAGGTTATTTGGGATGACTAACTATCCATTGAAGGAGATACCTATGCGTAGTGTAAAATAGCCCTAAGTCAAATCGGCCCTAAGTAGTGTTTATGATAGATGACCTTCATTTGAAGTACTAAATGAGAACACTTTGGCCAAAGTAGTGCAATGTACGACATCCACTTAGACTGTGTGATGCTTGAGACTACACTGTAAGTTCATTGTGATCCTTTATGCATGCTAGTTCGGGATTGTGAAATAGCAAGTTCTAGTTATGTAGGACACAACACTATGCTCAGTTGGTTAACAGTATCGATTACTCTACCAATCTCTTCGTCGAAGGGAGGGCCGTCTATCGAATGATAGATGTGCAGGGGACCGCATTATAAGTCCGTGGTTGGCAGAAAAGCACTCGAGTGATGCTTCTCCTCCACAACAGGTGACTGAAGAACCAAGATTTGAAAGGACAGATTCCTGGACCTTCTTACTACTATTTGTTCTAAAGCTCATTGGAACTATGTTAGTTAAGGTACGTTTTCTCGTTACTTGTACTTGTGAAGTTATTGTAATGAAATGGAATTTTTATTGTAATTTTAATATGATATCTTGTTCATATATTATTAATAAAAGAAAGAAAAATTATATTGCATTGACTTGTTAGCACGTTTATTTACTCATTGATGTAAATTTGCAAATTTTTATTTTACCGAAGGGTCGGGTCGTTACATGTTGTATCAGAGCTACCAAGTTCTACACTGAAACCTATGAGCTCATTACACAACAATGCGTAAACCTTATCAAAGGATAATGGTTGAAAAGTTTATGTGCCACAACAGCAAGAGAAAGAAAATAAGGAAATGAAAAGGAAGATGTGATCCCTAGTAACTTGTGTAAAATTAGGACTAGTTAAGAGTTGTCCATGGAGTTGGAAACTCCTAAACCAACAACTTATGATATACCTACGATTGTGGAATATTGTGCAATCAGGTTATGTAGGAAGGTTAGGAAGATTAAACAGTAAATACTTTTATCCTACGAAATAGATGTATGACTCTGAGGGAATGAGAAGGAATGGGATAACCCTTTTATAGTAGCAAACTATGATTGTTAAGAGTCGAGAACTTTTGGATTTGGTAAAAACAACTACGAATCTATGCATATGCAAAGTCTAAATTAGATCGAAGTAGGAAGTCAACGAAGGAAGTATCCACAAGGGTTGGAGAACACTTGACATAAACCTCATTCTTATTTAAAAATAGGATCTTGCAAAGAAAGAGTTAGTACCGAGGAAAAAGGAAAAAGACCGGAATGGTCAAAAACAAAGTAATCAACAACGTGGGCATGATTCCACCAACCAAAATCAATAAGATTATTGGAGTTTTGATAAGGATGTGAAAAAGAGACCAAACAACTTCAATATCTCTAGAGGATGATATGATTTAACGGATCTACGACAAATGCTTAGAATGCTTACGTTAACAATTACAATCCAAAAGTGCTTAATTAAAACTTAACACTCAACGAAATTAAATTAACGAAATTACAAAGAGATTGAAGCAAGAACAAAATGAGAGAGAGAAAGAGAGTGCAAACGAAATTGATAACGGAGTTCGTCGTTTAAAACGACATCTCCAGGCCTCTCCAATGAGTGGACCGATCCAATTATTCCTCCAAAAATTCGGTTACATTCGTCAGCAGAACCTCCCCTTGGTTTACAAAGAAATCTGCAAATTGCACTTCCCAAAGTGCATGGAAACAAGCTTCTCCAAAAACATGGAAATACAATAATTTCTCCAAGGAAAACAAACTCTCACTCCTGCAAAATTCTTCCAAAATCACTTACTTCACACCCCCCATTCTACCCCTTTTTATATTACATTTTATGCCAAAATTGGTGTAAAACCAATTAACTACCCAATCTCCCTTACATAAAGAAAATTTCAACAATATCCTCCTTCAATGATTTCTGGAAGGATAATATCCCCTCAAAATAATTTCCCTTCCATTTGAATGGTTATGAAGGGATTTATTCCCTATTAATTTGGGGATATTTTTATGTAAGGTTTTATTTGGCCCCTTTAAATTAGGAATGATATATTCCCGTACAAAGGGAATATATTAGGCTCCTTAACATATGGGATATAGCCTTACTTTAAGGCTTGAAAAAATCAAATTAAAACCATTTTAGAGGAGATGGTGGGTGTTGGTCCCACCACACTCCTCTCCTCCTTATCCTTTCCCTAATGGCAAGGGAGGCTTCCCATATTAGGTGGGCCGCCCCCCTATACCATGGGTGGCGCCCCACTTAATGTGGGTCACCCCCCATACCATGGGTGGTGCCCACTTAATGTGGGCCGCCCCCCTTGGATGGGTGGGAGCCCATTTTAATAGTTTTTGTATTTTTTTCCTTTTTTTTCTTTTTTTTTCTTTTTTTGTTTTTATTATTAAAACAATATTATTGCCATTTGGAGGGTTGAGGTGATGCCATGTGTCAAGGGCTGCTTGGCCGTTGAGCTGACTGGGTGTTGACGTCATCGGGGCAATTTTGACCCAATCTTTGACCTTCCATAACTTCGTCATACAGACTCCATTATCCGTGAAACGAACTCCGTCAGAATCGTGACGATGAGCACTATGCGATGGTGCTGACTTTGACCGGTTTTTATGACTTTGATTTTTTCCCTTTTTTCGGCTGGGTTTGGGAGTTGACGAAAAGTTTGACTATATATATCTTGACCTCCGGGACTCTGATTGACTCCGTTTGAATTGCATTGGAGTCAGGATCCCAAGCACTTTTTGATGATACCGAAACTAGAGAAAATGGAGAATTTCAAAATTTGACGAAAAACCCTCCGGATCAGAGGATGCGAGAATAGGATTCCAAACATTGGAGAAAAGTCACTTGGAAAAATGATTATGAGAAAGAAACCTAAAGTGGTAACCAGCTTAGCTTGTAAAGTTGTTGATTATTAAAATCTCCTAATGGATGATCCAAGTTATTGAAAGCAATGAGATAGAAAACAACGAAGAATCTAACTTTGGGAAAAGTATATTTAATGTATACCATTGAGGCAAAAGAAAGTAATGGAAAGTCAACAACAAGGAATGACAAATTCTTTCAAAAAAGCAAGTGTTTACTATGAGTTCAACTTTGAGTAGATCGAAATTTATTGAAACACTAAGGGGGGGAGGAAGAGAGAGGATTAATACTCGAAATTAGTACCAATTTTTATCAAGGAAAATTAGATTGAGTTAAAAGATGGAATGCATCTTTGAAAATAATCCAAGGATAGAAAAAATCCACGGAATGGATGTCCTAAGATAAATGGGACTTATCTCCTCAAAACTTATAACCATTATTACATGGAAATTATAGGTAGCGTGAGATCAAAATAGGTTTTCATTTAGTCAAAGAATAGACTATTATTGGATATAAAAGAACCTATGTATTCAAAATTTGGAAGATTCAAGAATGGAAACGAGGAAAATAATGTCAGAGTTAGGACATCGGAATGACAAAAGGAATTGTCGGATGAGGACCCACTATAACCTAGGAAAAGATAGAGTAAGAGGTTGCACAGAATGTGGCAAGGTAATGTCTAGTATGCCAGGAAATGAAGACCAGATGTCATCATCAGTAGGTCATAAATACTCTCTTGAGATTCTAGAAGGGAAGTGATAGAACACAAGACAAATCAATCTGTCTATGTTAGTAGAATTGACATAATGTTCTAAGTGGACAAACTCATCAAAGTAACCAACGCTTTTTGGAAACTTGACTTATAGGATTTTGGTCCTAAATAATATAGTGGGCAAATAGTTGCTTAGCAATCCTGAGAGGTTATTTCAGTTTAGCAAATAATGATAGGATTGTGTAAACCAAGATCATACTATGAAACATTCAGTTGACCGAATGTGCAATATATTATTATAGTCAAATAAGCGAAAATGGTAGATTAAATCTTGAATGATTTTTAAACTTCAACATTGAAGTTTAGACTGTTGATGTTCAGCGTCAGTCAAATACTCCAATCTTGATTTTGAGATAAATTGAATATAGCCTAAAACAGCTATTCAATTTATATAATATCGATTTGCAAACATATGAAGGAGCGCTTCATTTGTAAATGAATTAATAATTATTTATTATTAATTAATTATCAAAGCCGACTTCTCTTGGAAATTCGCGCCTCCTCCTAGAATGGACATGTTTCTTAGATGGGGCCTACTTGTCTCTATGAAGGGGTGCGATTCTTTTCTTGTGTATATATACATGAGATCTATCTTCATTTGATCATTAAGTTCATTCATCATATTCGCATTTGTAGAAGAAGTTCAGACGTGAGGAACAGATCATCATTTTGTAGCAGCAAGTCGATCTCAAGGAGAAAAATATTCATTTGTATTTTGCAGCTAAGAGAGGTGTTGTTATTCATTGTATCAATATTGGCATTGTGTTGTGCCTGAGTTGTAAGCAGATTTCTGCTCTCATTATATCAATATATAAGAGATATATTGGCTGGGTTTTCTCCCTCGAGTTGGAGGGTTTTCCCAGGGTATCTTGTTGTGTTTATTGTCTTAAGTGTTGCATTGTTTGATTGCTTTCGGTTTATATATCTGATCATTAAAATCTAACATGGTATCAAAGCGGGTCTAACGAAAGATCAGATCAGATTTATATAAGCAGTGTTATCCTCCATTATTGTTCTCACTCTTGATTGCATCTATCCTTCCATCAAGATGGTGAACGGGCTCAAGGTTGAAGACAGACTTGAGGGTGCATCAAACTTCGCCTCCTGGAAGTTTAGAGTGATGCTCGCTTTGGAGGAAAATGAGTTAGTTGAGTTCGTGGAGAACGAAGTTCCTGAACAAACCGAAGAGAATGAGAAGCCTCAATGGAAGAGAAATAACACTAAGGCGAAAAAGATGTCGGTTGATTCCGTGAAAGATCACATTGTGCCAATCATCTCCAAGTTGAAAACAGCAAGTGATATGTTCAAGACCTTAGAGGAGATGTATGAGAAAGGAGAATCCAGTCGAGCTCTTGCATTAAAGCAGCAACTTCATCACATCAAGATGGCGAAAGGAGAATCCATCATCTCTTACTTCATGAAGATCACCAAGTTGAGAGATCAACTCTCTACCATTGGGCACATTGTTGATAGCAAGGATCTGACTATGTTGGCTCTCAATGGTCTTCCTAAATCTTGGGAGTCATACATTCAAGGAATCAGTGCGAGATCAAAACTTCCTAAGTTTGATCAATTGAGAGCAAATTGTATTCAAGAAGAATCTAGGCTGGCTGCAAGAGGCATTGGTCAAAGCTCTAAAAATGAAGACATTCATGTTATTCCTGCTCAATCCTCGAAGAAGAAAGGAAAAGGAGGAAAGAAAGGATACTTCAAGAGGAATAGAGATAAAGGGTCAGATGGTGCCCCTGCATTCAAGAAGAACGGGGATCTATCTTGCGTTCAATGTTTTAGATGTGACAAGTTTGGTCACTATGCAAAGGATTGCCCTACCAGGCCTAAGCAACATGCTTCATTTGCGAATGTGGATGAAATTTCTCCTCAAAAGGATTCAAGGGAATTCCTATTCTATTATGCCTTATCAAGTAATGTTCCAACAGATAACAACACTTGGCTGATTGATAGTGGTGCCTCCCATCACATCACCGGATTCAGAGAACATCTTACGGATTTGGTGATGAAAGATTCAAGTGTCCAAGTCATAATTGGAGATGATGCATGTTACTCTGTAAAAGGTGTTGGGACCTCCTCTATTTGCTTAGATTCCGACATCACCTTGCAGTTGAGTGATTTACTATTTGTACCTGGCATCAAGAGGAACCTTATCTCAATTTCAGCATTGGAAGACAAAGGGTATCAAGTAGCATTCTTTGAAGGAAAAGTTCTTGCATGGCCAAAGAACTCTAACATCAAGACAGCCAGTGTGATTGGTGTTCGACAAGATTGTCTCTACAGACTTTCCACTTGCCCTCTACAAGCATTGTTGCATGACACATCTAATTCATGTGAGCTTTGGCATAGAAGACTCACATTCACTTTAGAGCACTTCCAACCATAGAGAAGATGGTCACCGGCATTCCTAAATTGAGCCGGGAACATCAAGGTACTTGTCGAGGATGCGCATTGGGTAAGAATACTAAAAGACCCTTTCATAGTAGTGAAAGTAGATCTAAATGCATTCTAGATCTTGTTCATTCTGATTTGTGTGGTCCAATGTTTGTTACTTCTTTGAGTGGTTTCTTGTATTAAGTATTTTTTATTGATGACTACTCTAGAAAGACTTGGATTTGTTGTGACCTTTTCACACACCACCCCATTCAAAATGGGTCCCCCCTAAATTTTGCTCCATTCTGGTCTTTTGGCTTTGGTTTTGCGTCTCTCTCTCTCTCTCTCTCTCTCTCTCTCTCTCTCTCTCTGATCTTTTTGTCCTTCCGGGGATGTCCCATCTTTTGACCTAAGTTGAAATTCTGGCTAAGTCTGTGAAATTAGGGTTTTCATTCTTCAGGCTAGTTTGAGATCAAATTGAATTGGCAAATCAAGGTCTGAGCTCGACACTACAATCACGATGCTTCACGCAGGGTCCTAAATTTTCACTGAGTTCCAACAACTTACTATTTTTAGTAAGTACTCAATCTGGGGTCTTTTCCTCAAGATTCTGGAATTCTGATTGTTGCACCATATTCAGGATACTTCAAACTGCCTGCACGCAAAATTTGAACAGATTTGGACAACTTGCTATTTTTAGCAGTTTCAGCTTCAGAGGCTATTTTGAGGGTTTGCATGCAGGATTTTTAAATGCATGTCAAGATATTCTTTATGGGTTTTTCGAGAGCTTCACAACGATGTGACATGCAAGCAGAGTTGATCATCTTTCAGGGACTTACTATTTTTAGCCAATACTCGCATACAGACCAGTTTACAGGGTTTTTTGAGATCTCTCGGGCAGTATGACATGCAAGTACATCTGACAGTTGATTGGTCACTTTTCAAGCACTTACCATTTTTAGCAGGTCCACTCCAAACACTCCCCAGTGCTTCAGTTCCACGAGCAAAACAGCATGCAACAAAAATCAAGTCAAACGGAGGTCATTTGAGGCACATGCAAGTCAGATTAGGGTTTCCTGCTTTGGTGCCTAAAAAGAGGGGTAAAAAGCTAGAATTTTGAAAAACGAAGGTATCCCATCACGATCAATATCCTTCAAGCAATCTACCAGTAAAATTTGGGTGCAATCTAAGCACTTACTATTTATAGTAAGTTGCCTCTAGAACGGGGCTATAAATAGCAGGTCAGTATGAGGGGCAGGTGTAAACAAGTTCACCAAGCAATGGGGACCACATGATGAAAATTTCAAGTCAAACGGAATTGTAGAAATCAAGAAATCAAAACTTGCTAAAAATAGAAAGAAAGGACAGGCTGAGGGCATGAAAATTTTCTAAGTATGGCGAAATGAGAGCTCACCCATGAAAATACACCCAAGGTTGCCAGGAAAAAAAAATTTAGGCTGAGAGCATGAAAATTTTCTAAGCATGGAAATCAAAACACACATCTCCAAAATGCGCCCTCAAGTCAAAGTGCCACTACCTATATGCGCCCAAGGAAATGAACAAGGGGTTGACACAGCAAAAAAATGCTAAGGCATGAAAATGGAAGCATGAGGGGTGAAATGCGCCCTCAGCTAGAAGCTCCCCCCTCCATATGCGCCCACCAACATGAAGCAGCTCAAATTTTTCTAAGTATTGAAACAAAAGCTTACCCCCTCATTTGCACCCTCAAATGAAATGAAAGGAGCACATGCGAAATGCGTCCTCAAAGAAGGTGATGGTGTAAGAAAAAATCTCTAAGTGTCGAAATGAAAGCAGCCCATGCTAAATGCGCCCTCAAATGGGAATAGCCTACCCCATATGTGCTCATCATGGAGAGTGTCACGCCAAAAACGCCTAAGGCATTGAGAATGGAAGTTGAAGAGGCTAAACACGCCCAAGTGAGGTGATGAAATGCTAGGGCGTGGGAAATGAAAGCATGGGGCCCCAAATGCGCCCTCACAAGAGAGCTTCCACCTCCATATGCGGCCACATGTAGATGCGCCATCAAGAAAATGACTAAGGCATTAAAATGAAAGTTGCCTACCTCAAACGCGCCCAAGGTTGCCAGATGAAATATTTGCTAAGGCATGGAAATCAAAAGCATGCACATGAAAATGCGCCCACATGTAAATGCACCCATCTCAAGCAAGGGGATAAAAACGCCTAAGGCATGGAGATAGAAGCACACCTAGCTAAATGCACCTAGCTAATGGAGTGAAATATGCCCATCATGGAAAAGGTGTTAGGAAATATCCTAAGGCGTGGAAACTTGAGGAGACTACCTTGAATGCGCCCAAGTCAAGTATGAAGACTAAGGAAAAAGAGAAAAACGAAGGTGCAAGGGGTCAAATGCGCCCACCATGAATAAGACAAAGTAGCAAAATATTCTAAGGCGTGAAATTAAAAGCAAGGGGGGTTCAATGCGCCCTTGATATGGAGGAGTTGATTAAAGAATTTTCTAAGGCAGACAAAATAAAACCTCACTAGATAAAATGTGCCCACCATGAGTGAGATGAAGGTTTGAAAATTTCCTAAGTCATGAGAATAAAAGTTAAAGGGGTGAAGTCCGCCCATGGTGTAAAATGAGTTTGAAATTTTCCTAAGGCATGGAATGAGAACACAAGGTGGTAAAATGCGCCCATGGGATAAGTTGTGAAATATTTCCAAAAGGGTTGATGATGTTTTCAATGGGTAAATTAAAAAAATAAATCACCCCCCTCAAGTGCACCCATGGATTAATGAAGTTAGAAATTATTTTTCTAAGGAAATTTTTAATATTTTCTAAAGAAATTGTTTGGATTATTTTTTCTAAGGGAGATTGAATTTTAAAGATGAAATGATCTAGCTAGTGATTTTAAATCGACTGGATGAAATATTCTAAAGAGGGTTGAAATTTTCTAAGGCAAATGTCGTGGAGTTAAAAATTTAAATTGATAGAGATTTTTTTAATGGGTTAGAAATTATTTTAATTTCCCCATGAAATTTTAAGAGTTGGATTTAACTGAATGTTGCGAGAAATTGAAGTGGAATTTTCAAAATAAGTCAGAGTAATTTCCTCACGAGTGATTTAATTAACGAAGCGTTAAGTGGCAATTTGGAGGGAAAATTTTGAATTTTGCAGAGTAAAGAATCTTCATTTTGGGAAAATGCTATGACGACTGACTGACAACTCGCCCACCACTTCGCCAAAATTAGAAAATTTCTAAGTAGTGGGAGTGGGGAATTAATGAAACTGCTAAAATTGCCTCCCGCACAAATTAGCAAGATTCTCTAAGAGCAATTATTTAAGCAACGGGGTTTCTCACTTCTTCTCACCATTTGAAGTTGAAAGTTTGCTGAAGTGAGAAGAATTTTCTTGTGAAGTTGAGAGATTGCTGAGAGGAAGAGAAATTTTGAAGTTGCTGAAAGTTGAGCTGAGGTGATTATTTTCGAAGTGTTGAGAATTGAATTCTTGAAGTTGCTAGAGATTATTTTTCTAATTGCTGAAAGTCCAAGAAGCTGAAGTGAAGTTTTCGAAATTTTATGCTGAGGTGATATTTTTCTTTAAAGTGTTGAATGTAGCCAATTGGTGCGATTTTCTTTCAAGTGCCAAAAGTCACGTTGCTGAAAGTGTTAAAGCGCAAAGAATTTAAAGTTTGAGGTTTGGAGTTACAAAAGTTCTATGCTGAGAGATATTGTTTTCAAATCTAACTCCATATTGCAGCCATCTCGAAATAATTTTATTTTTCTAAATTTGAAGTCTAACGTATTTTATTCTATTTTGCAGATGGCTGAAGCAAAAAGAGATGTTGCAAGAACAAGCAGGGCTGCAAATATTGAAGCGGGCAAGGCAAGCGCATCCCGTAATCAAGAAACTCGCCAAGCCATTTCTTTCGGAGTCTAAGTTGACTTTGAAGTTGGCAGGATTGAATGATACCAACCTTGGTTCGTTTAATCTAGGTGCACTCAAAGCAAGAATGTATGGGTTGGGAGGTCATCCACCATCAATCACAGCACACCAAATAATGAAAAGTGGGATCTATGCAGCTGCTGATTTTCCACCAGCAATACAATGTCTGGAGTTGATCATGGAGTGCGCAAATTGTTACAAGCCTGAACGAAGGACTATTGCTTCTCCAGATGGCAAGCTGTTTGCCAACTTCACGCCTGATGCTATTGGAGAAGCATTTGGGATTCCCACTTCTAAGAGGATGTTATACAAAACGAAGGATAGAGCGGATAAAATGTATGCCTCTACTTTCGAGAGATGTGTTGGTGTTATCAATACGGTCTAGATGCAGAGGCCTGAACCTCCCCGCACCAAGCTTCCGAAACAGATTATTGCTAAGGATGTGAAGCAGGAATACTGTGATCTTATAATGATGCTTAGCCAGGTGAACGGAAGTCCACAAACCTTCACCTTCGAGCCTTGGATGTTTTATTACATCGGGATCATAATGGAAGGAAAAGAGTGTGTTCATTGGGCCAAAATGATAAGCGACAATATAGATGAGCAGTTCAGGAGCTTGAGGAGAACGAAGACTTTCTACATGAGCTTGTACGTGATGTACATGTTGGCTCGAATGACCAAGTATAGAGGAATAAAGTACAAGGAGCCAATTGGGTGTGGCCCTGAACAGTTCAAAATCTATGAGGCTTGTCCACAATTGCATTTAACCAACACTGCCAGCTACAAACGGGTGAATGATGCATTCAAAATGCACATAGCAAGAACTCTTTAGCAGAGAGCGCAGCAAATAATTTCAAAGGAGGCACAAGCATTGATTGAAGAATATGGATATTGGCTCGTCCAATTTCCAAAATTTACATACATTAGGTTGCAGGGGTTCACCTCATATCTATACAGACTGTCGAGGTACCCCACTGATCGAATAGTAATGTTGGAAGTATCTAGGCAGCTCATTGCCTACGATAAAATTCAGAAGAAATTGAGGAAGAAGGGACTGGACTTCCCTATCATCATGGGGAATTCAAGTGAAATATGTCCTTCCTTGCAGGTAGCCAGAGAAGTTGCGGACGAGCTGCAGTTCTTTCACCTTACATGCCACACTGGCAGGCAGGATTTCGATCCCTACAACAACATCCGGATGGTGCAAAATGTGGAATACAGGCACAAGGCTCATATCGATGACTTCTAGTCTAACGCAGTTGATGATGCCAAAGTCAAGAGGAGAATGTTCACCAGGCTACCCTTGAAATTAATCAGAGAATGTGAAGTCATTCCGCTTCTGGATCAAGTAGACAAAGATGTCAACGTCATACAGCCTAACTACAAGTCAATGAGGAACACACCTGTCCCACCACTAGATTGGTCCGAGCCTGAAATCACGGACTTGGATACACTTTCCATACCGGGGCTGACTTTCACGAGGGGTTGGGTTGAAAGGCACGTGAGCACTTAAAAGTAGATCGATTGCTCTTACTTATAATCTCATGGGCGATCAGAGGTCACCGTCAACAAGGAAAGGAAAGCAAATTGCCCAAGCTGCTGAAACACAAAGAGAGGTGTCGGCCCAGCCAATACTCAGAGGGTAGAGCAGGCATCACCCATACAATCACAGACTCAGTCTTTGAGTTTGAGGGACCTTCCACTGTTTGGAAGCCAAAAAGGTAAATCCAACGAGGAGCGAGAATTTGAAGAAGTAAATCAGCCACCGCTCAGGGAGTCAAACAACCTAAGTGTCAACGCACCCAAAGGGGAAAGCCAACAGGAAGAGGAAAAGGAAACGGCAACTAATAATCGTTTCCAGCAAATGCTTGATACGGCTTTGGAAGAAGAAGATACCACGGGGCAAGAAGCTCGAGTATCGGAGGAGGGTATTCACCAAATGGGGGTGGACGAGCCTCAGCAGAATATTGTTTGAGAAGAGATGTGCGAGGAGGAAGCAACGGAAGAACAGCCCCTCATCATTTGCAATCCACAGCAGGCGGTGCCAGATTGGCTCACAGAAAGAATGAGGAAGGACCCTGAGGATGATACAGACCCAGCAATTGAAATGGAAGAATTCCTCAATAGGATTAGCGCACCACTAGAGAAGAAGAGAGCTAGGAAATTTTCAAAGATTTCAATAGATGAATCCGGCTCTCGTACACTTCAGGTTGCTGTCTCGAGGGAGGAGTGTGATCGAGATGAGGAAAGGCCAGAAAATTATGTGATCACCACTGTTGAGTTGGGTCGCCCCACGGGAGCCCAGGTAATTGAGGAGCATGATAACTCCTATCAGGCGCTGAAGAACAAATTGCTCCATACAAAAGGAAAATATAAGAAATTGAAGAAGGAGCACAAGACATTGATTGAGTATGTGCAGAACCTTGCGCATCCAGGTGAGCAGGAGAATCCAACAGTTGAACTCCCGACAGAGCTCCCAAGGGAGTCGGTTAGTGGCTTGGAGGATTTGAAGAAGATGGCATTGGAGGCAGACAAATGGGTTGGCCATGTTCGCACTGAAACAGAAAAGTTCATGGAGGACCTCGCTCATTCTTACCAGCAGGCTTCTAATATTTTGGCGTGCGTGGATATTGTTGATCAAGCCTAAAGCGAGACCCAGATCTATCAAACCAAGACTGTTCTTCGTCTGGAAGCTTTGATGAATGTGCCCTTACAAATCCTGGTGGATGGAGGCGTGATACAAGAGGGTGACAGATATGACTTCACCAGTTGGTACTCTTCAGTGGTCACAGGCCGTGGTTTCCTTTATGCAGCACGAGCAGATTCAGCTAGAGTCAGGAAGGCTATGGGCAATATTCTAGATGGAGTCCTCAACACACTTGAGGCTATATTTGCTAGGAGGTTGACTCTGAAGGAGATGACTGCGGATGGCTTGAGAGATAAGATGGCTCCCTTCTTCTCAGTTGTGAGATTGTTTGTTCAAGATGATTTTGAAAATATTTCAGCTTTCTCCAACATAATTCAAAACACCCAGGACGCCTTGGTCGCTTGAAGAAAATCCTATACTCGACACGGGCAGACAGTTACAGTACTTGAGTTTCAGCTCAACCACATCCCACCTATTTCGGTTCAAGAGGTTGAGGCAATGTTGGCCCGATTCATCGAGTTTGCAATTAGGGAGAAGGACAATGGAAATGCATTGCTGGATGAGGATCTTCTGGAAGATGGTGATGGGCATTAATTGCTCATTATGGTTCCTGCAGAGGAGTGGAGAATCTCCTGTACATTTATTACCCCACTCCTCTCTGTGGCAATTTTTAGGGCGTGGCCTTGATTAGGGCATATGTGGCTCAATCTGAACCCTTCATTGTAATTGAATTTGAACCGTCCACTGGAATGGGCTAACTATAAAAGGGGCATCCCCCCTCATTTGTAAATTATTAGATCAGAATTAGAGCTAAGTCAGAGAATAGAGAGAGCATATAGAGAATAGCTTAGAAGTTAGCATAGCTTAGATTGAGGAGGAAAGAAAGTTTTCCCTTTGAAGGCTTCATAAGAAGTTGTTGTGAACATTCTCATAATATAAAGAGTTCTCATTGTTTGGTGATTCCATCTTTTGTTGTGAGTAGCTAGCAAGGCTTTTTCGTCTTTCCAATTCACTTAGGATCTTTAAATAGATTAAAGTAAAGTAGGTTTCATTTCATGCAAGTAGTTGGTAGTTGTGGAATGCGCTGTTTAATTTGAGCAAGCTTTGTTATCCATACCACTAGTGGGCTCAGTGACGGTGGGTTCGCCTTGCGTGGTCGACTGGAACACTTTGAGCTTAACTTCAATTGCGGTTCATATATTGGTATGCGTCATTGTGACGATATCTGCATGTTGAGTCGTAGTTTGAACATCTTTTGTTATCCCTTTGAAGATTGCACCGGCTCTGTAGAGGCTGTCCGAAGTGAGGCAAAGCAGAACCTGGTTTGAGCCTGCAAGAATTGATCTTCGTATCCTGCATTTAAGAGTAGACAATAGAATCTCTCATCCCTATCCCTTTAATTTCAGTATTTTCCCAGTTAGCTTATGAACCCGAGCAATATCGATAAATCATTCGTGTCCTGCAAGTTCTTCTCTTTCGATCGAACAATTGTGTAAGTCCCCTTGGAATAACCAGCATATCACATCAAGCCAACTGAGACTATCCGCTGCATAAGGAACCTTGGAGTTGAATGCATGATCTTTTTGGCAATCTTAGCATGCAGAATACTTTGTTCAAGAGAGGATAGAGTATCCATTGGGAAACTTTATTCTGTGTTGGTGCGATCATAAAACCCCTATCAACAAGATTTATTTCTTAAAGACTAAAGAATCAGAGGAAGTACTTGAGAGATTCAAGGAATTCAAAGCTCAAGTAGAAAACTTGTCCACGAAAAGGATCAAAGTTTTGAGATCTGACAACGGAGGAGAATACATCTTTGGAAGCTTTCGTAACTTTTGTATTGAAGCAGGAATTAAGAGGGAGTTTCGGTGTAGCAAAAAGAAAGAACAGATCTATTGTAGAAGCAACTAAGGCCATGATTCATGATCAAGATCTGCAAACCTTCCTTTGGGCCGAAGCCTTTAGGACAGCTGTGTATGTTCTGAATCAAAGCCCTCATCGTATCTTGGAGAACATGACTCCTGAAGAAGCTTTCACAGGTGTGAAACCTGAAGTTAGCCATTTGAGAATATTTGGTTGTCTTGTGTATGTTCATATTCCTAAAGACAAAAGGACAAAGTTGGAACCTTCTGGTAAGAGGGGAATATTTGTGGGCTACAATGAGACTTCAAAAGCCTACAAAGTTTACATTCCTGGTCAGAAGTTGATTGAGATCAGTAAGGATGTTACATTTGAAGAAGATGTTGAATTTAGAAGATCCAAAGGTTCTCACACGGAGTTAGACTATGAAGACCAAGAGTCTCCTCACGACATGGAAGTTGATCATCCTGAGATTTAGAGGGAGGCTCCTGATTCTAAAGAAGAAGATGATCCAGGTGAACCTTTGGAACCTACTGATGAGCCTACAAACATTGTTATTGGTAGAAAAAGACCTCTATGGGCTAGGAAAACAATGCAGGAGGTAGAAAAGTTTGCAGCTCCTAGAGGAACATTCACGGAAAGCAAAGGACCCCTGAATTTTTTAGGATATGTTGCTTTGATGAGTCAAATGATTGAGTCTGAACCTTCCAATGTTGAGGAAGCTACAAGTCAGCAAGTATGGAAAGATGTTATGGTTGAAGAGTATCAATCTATCCTCAAGAATGATGTTTGGGACATAGTACCTAGACCTGAAGGCAAATCTATGGTACCTTCTAAATGGCTCTTCAAGATCAAGCATGCGGCTGATGGGAGCATCGAGAAGTACAAGGCTAGGTTCGTGGCTAGGGGATTCTCTCAGAAAGAGGGAGTAGACTATGAGGAAACCTTTGCCCCAGTTGCTCGTTATACTTCCGTCAAGACCATCATTGCTCTTGCAGCATCTAAGGGATGGAAGATACACCAGATGGACGTGAAGACAGCATTTCTAAATGGTGTAATTGAGGAAGAGGTATATATTGAGCAACCTCATGGCTTTGAGTTTCATGGGAAGGAGTCTCATGTTTGCAGGCTGAAGAAGGCATTGTATGGCCTTAAGCAGACTCCTCGTGCTTGGTACGAAAGAATTGATCAATACCTGATGAGTTTGGGTTTCTCTAAGAATGATGTTGATTCAAACCTTTACATCATGGTAGTTGATGGCGAAGCATTGATCTTAGTTCTATAAGTTGATGATCTAATTCTTACTGGAGAAGAACACCTCATTTTCAAAGCATGAAGGAGCTAGCTTTTGAATTTGAAATGAAGGATCTTGGTCTCATGCACTACTTTCTTGGCTTAGAAGCATGGCAAAATCCGGATGAGATTATTCTTAGTCAAGGAAAGTATACCATTGACATCTTGAAGAGATTTGGTATGATGGATTGTAAATCGATGTCTACGCCTATGGAAACCAACTTTCAAAAGCTTAAGGAGGCTGCAACTAGTTTAGATCTAGTGGATCCTACTATATACAGACAGTTGATTGGATCATTGATGTATCTAGTCAATACTAGATGAGATATTTGCTATGCAGTGAGTGCACTTAGTCAATTCATGTGTGAACCAAGGCAAATACATCTAGTTGCAGCAAAGCATGTCCTTAGATACTTGTGTGGCACAGTTGGGTATGGCTTGAGATATTCTTCTAGTGTGGACTTGAAGTTGCATGGTTATACTGATTCTGATTGGGCAGGGTGTGTCACTGATCGGAAAAGCACCTCTGGATGTTGTTTCAATTTAGGGTCTACTATGATCTCTTGGTGTAGCAAGAAGCAGTCTTCAGTGGCACTGAGCACCGCAGAGGCAGAGTATATTGCAGCATGTATGGCATCTCGTGAAGCAGTGTGGCTTCGAAAGCTCCTTGCAGGATTGTTTGGACAATCATTGGAACCTACTATCATTCATTGTGATAATCAAAGTTGTGTGAAGCTTTATGTCAACCCAGTGTTTCATGACAAGACCAAGCATTTTGAGATCAAATACCACTCTATCAAAGATATGGTATTGAGGAAAGCAATTCAATTGAGATACATTAGCACTGATGAGCAGACGACAGACATTCTCACCAAGCCCCTCTCTAGATTAAAGTTTGTGTACTTCCGAGACAAGTTTGGTATTGTGGAGAATGAAACCCTAGCTGAAAGGGAGTCTCAGCTTCAGTGATCTTCTATGATTTGCTTTAATGCATTTCTCTCTATAAAGGAGATTTGAGGTGCAAGCCCTTGTTTCCACCCTCTGGGAGTAGCCAAGGTGGATGTCATGTGTGTGACTCCATGACAACATCACGTGAGAGAGTCTGTGATGATTTTCTTGTACTTGTGTTCATTCAACCTCTAGGAGTACCTATGGTGAACATCATGATGAGATGACGACATCACGTTGAGTGATGGGCACTTGTGTACATATACCATTCATGGGAGTAGCCATAATGGTTAATATCACGATGAGGTGATATGTCTTGTGCAGCTGGAAGTATTCCTCCCTAGCTGAGAGGGAGTGTTGATGTTCAACGTTAGTCAAATACTTCAATCTCGATTTTGAGATAAATTGAATATGGACTAAAACGGCTATTCAATTTATATAATATCGATTTGCAAACATATGAAGGAGTGTTTCATTTGTAAATGAATTAATAATTATTTATTATTAATTAATTATCAAAGCCAACTTCTCTTGGAAATTCGCACCTCCTCCTAGAATGGACGTGTTTCTTAAATGGGGCCGACTTGTCTCTATGAAGGGGTGCGATTCTTTTCTTGTGTATATATACATGAGATCTATCTTCATTTGATCATTAAGTTCATTCATCATATTCGCATTTGTAGAAGAAGTTCAGACATGAGCAGCAGATCATCATTTTGTAGCAGCAGGTTGATCTCAAGGAGAAAAATATTCATTTGTATTTTGCATCTAAGAGAGGTGTTGTTATTCATTGTATCAATATTGGCATTGTGTTGTGCCTGAGTTGTAAGCAGATTTCTGCTCTCATTATATCAATATATAAGAGATATATTGGCTGGGTTTTTCTCCCTCAAGTTGGAGGGTTTTCCCAAGGTATCTTGCTGTGTTTATTGTCTCAAGTGCTGCATTGTCTGATTGCTTTCAGTTTATATATCTGATCATTAAAATCTAACATAGACCATTATATGAAAAGGAAAAATTGGAAACTCTATTAAACTGAAATAGGCTTAGAAAAAGGATAAACCATAGACTTGATAGAATGTCAAAAAGGAGTAATAGATCGAAGTGATCAATGAAACTTTGTCGATACTAAGCTTAACTATGAAGCAGTATTAGGATTTGACAGATGTCCAGGAGCAATGATATGCTCAAGATGGACAAGTAATCAAGGGAAAGTACTCTAAGGTAGGAAAACAGGTGTGTAAGTGACAGACGGACTCGGTTTATGAGTTGTCTAAAAATATAAATACAAAAGGAGAAGGATTGGACCCACGATGTAGTGCGCAATACATCGATAATCCTTTTCTACTTGAATTATACTAAGGATAAATTCATGGGCCAATGAATTCCGATCACTATGTGTTAGGTGTTTTGTATAGTTACTATTATTATATATTGGATGTGTATGTGCAATAAAACTCTTGGGAGAGTAAGTATGTGTGAGGCATACAAGTTCTCCCTATGCGATAGTGAGGACACTCGAAGCAAGGTCTAGGAAGGACAAGATTGCTATACAGGATGAATGTTTTGTAAATCTTACGTATTTCAAGAATAGTAAGTAAAACTTTATTTGACTTTAACTATATGTTAAAAGGCTATTCACAAGGGGGCAAGTATGTTACATCCCAACTTGTGAGGTTACTATTTACTATTACTATATAGGGTAAATGTGAATATAATGTGAATTTTGGAAACAAATTAATGATAGTACCTTGTTATCAATATGTATGTTATCTCATTTGACGTTTCATTTGATGTTATCTCAATTGATGTTATTCATGGTGAAATATTGTATATATGTGAATAGATGGTTATTGAAGTATTGTTATTCTAACTTTAAAGATGTTTGTATATATGCTGCTTATTGTTGTAAACAAAGGACTGCTAAGGTATGTGCTAGTGGTTGCAAGTAAATGTCCATTCTCAAGGGGGAGGGGAAGTATCACTCGAGAGAGGAGCTTGGTCGGATAACCAGTAAAGTAAACTATTTGAGCATACACACACGTCACCTTAGATTGAGTGAACTAAGTTAGTTTTTGTAGGTTTTAGGTAAGTCATCCATAGCTTGTATGATTGCAATAGGAGTCTTGCTTACTTTTGCATGCTTTGTGAGTGATGTTTATCTTTGTATCTATCTTGTGGTATTACGATCATTATGATGGTAATGTATGTGGGTGTAAGTAAATAGGGAGTGGACACATATACATATATATAGTATATACACATATTCATATGCATATACATATCGATACAGGCATATGATTGGCAGATGGATATGCTCATACAGATGCATCAATGCAGTATACCTACATATACATGCACATAGAGGAATATATACGGACATATATGCATGTACATATGCACACAACCTATATTATGTGGATATTAATAATATTATATTATTATTGCCTGACAATTTTACATATACATATCGGATATGCTAACTGGCTTACGATATGCTTATAATGGGATATACATATATATATATATATACAATATGTGTGTGTGTGTGTGTGTGTAAATATATATTAATATTATATATATATGTATATTATTTGGTATTTTAAATATATATATATATATATATTATTTTCCATATTCAATTAAATATTAATCTTTTAACTATGGGAATCGGGTTATATCATATTCAATTGAATATTAATCACCAAACTATGGAAATCAAATAGTTTCCAGATCTTTAAATATTTATATTGCAACTTTGGAAAAGTGAATTAATCACATATCAATCTTATGAAAGTCAAAATATTTCCATTGCTATCTTTTGAACTTTAAAACAAATAAACATTTGAATCGATAAAATATATCGATTGTCTTGGCAAGCAAAATATGAAATAAACGGCATGAGGAAATCATGTGCCCTGTATCATCCGCGCCATGACCAACTCTCTAGTAAAATCCAACACAACTGCAAACTGGCAATGTGTTTCCATTTTTACAGTGAACTTTTTCTCTGTATATATCTTATATCCGCCATTTCCTGTAGACCAGCACCTCAAACTTGTAGGTGTCGATTGACACCATCTTCAACATGTGATTATAAAATAGTCTCCTTTCTGCTGTTAAACAATGGAAGTCGACTCACCTCATTGAAACTAAGTATGGGATTAAAATCACGCCACATATTGAGTTGAATTATTCAAATTACAATGTTGGCAAATTACATGCATTAGAAGGAATTCGATAGGGGTTGGGGCTTTATAAATAGCCACCCAATTCTTCATTCTTCACTACTTACCTTTTGTTTACTTATCTTTTTGGAGAGCAATCATTCAGCTTTTTGAGAATTCACCATATTTTATGTAGACATATTATTCTGAGAATTGAGTTTCATTTATTCCAGTGTTCCACGTGGACTCGTCCCCCCCAAAAAACCCCGTATTTCTTAGAGGGGGGTGTCTCGAAGACTTGGGGACTTGGGGGAGACGTCCCCCCACCAGGCCACTACCAACGCCACCATCCCACCACTAGTGTCGCTATCTCCAAGACGCTGATAGGACTTTGAGGACGTTGGGGTGTCCTCAAGATGTCTAGGAGACTCCTAGTTGTCTCCAAGATGTATAATTGTTATACTTATACATCTTTTTATAACTTTTTTTTCAAGAACTATATGTATTTCAACACCCTACTGCCCCCTCGCCGTCGTCCCCTTGTCGTTCCCAAACTTAGGCCCCACGTCTCGAAAACACATGCCTTGTCGTCCCCCCGTCCCCGTCCCCAAAACCTCGTGGAACACTGGTTTATTCCATTTTCCATTATTGAACTACCAAAGCTTCATATATATTATCAGTTGCAACCATTACCAATCTGATTATCCCTTTCTGAGTGTTTATTTTTGTGTGAGGAAAGTAGAGTTTTTGAGAGGGAATTGTCTACTGTTTGGAGGCACTGGAATTTGCTATGAGTGTAGGCTGCGTCACCATCATCTAAGGAAAAGCTAACTACAGACATGAGATATTCTTCTACTATCCATTTCTATCAATATTCTCATGAATACTTCTGAAATTGTATTTGTTGTTTGTGCATAGATTGTAAATTACTTCATGTAATGCACTACTGTTTGTGCATAGGAAGTAACTGCTTTATGAACTGTATATTTGTCTGTGCCTAGGAATTGAAATGTTTAAGGATAAAAGAGGCATACTAGTGGTAATCTGCATTGTTTGTAATTATCTCCAAAATAAGAGAATATTGGTTGCTTAGATATTATTCTATTAGGCATGATTAAATGAAATGAGTCATTAAGGTACATTAGCCAAGTTATGAAGTTAACTAGGAAAGTTGTGTTTACCCTTTAGAGAAGGTTTAGTATACTTTTGTGAGTAGATTGTTTGAAGGTAGGTTATCTGGGATGACGGACTATCCATTGAAGGATACCTAGCTTGTGTAATTACTTAGTAGATTAGTATGTTGTAGGTTATCTAGGATGACTAACTATCTATTGAAGGAGATACCTATGCGTAGTGTAAGATAGCCCTAAGTCAAATCGGCCCTAAGTAGTGTTTATGATAGATGACCTTCATTCAATGTACTAAATGAGAACACTTTGGCCAAAGTAGTGCAATGTATGACATCCACTTAGACTGTGTGATGCTTGAGACTACACTATCAGTTCATCGTGATCCTTTATGCATGCTAGTTCGGGATTGTGAAATAGCAAGTTCTAGTTATGTAGGACACAGCACTATGTTCAGTTGGTTAATAGTATCAGTTACTCTACCAATCTCTTCGTCAAAGGGAGGGCCATCTATCATTCGATAGATGTGAGGGGGACCGCATTATAAGTGTGTGGTTGGCGGAAAAGCGCCCAAGTGATGCTTCTCCTCCACAGCAAGCGACTGAAGAACCAAGATTTGAAAGGATGGATTCTTGGACCTTCTTACTACTATTTGTTCTAAAGCTCATTGGAGCTATGTTAGTTAAGGTACGTTTTCTCGTTACTTGTACTTGTGAAGTTATTGTAATGAAATGGAATCTTTATTGTAATTTTAATATGATATCTTGTTCATATATTATTAATAAAAGAAAGAAAAATTATATTGCAATGACTTGTTAGCCCATTTATTTACTCGTTGATGTAAATTTGGAAATTTTTATTTTACCGAGGGATCGGGTCGTTACACAAAGCTGGGGAAATATGGCCTAATGGAAGACTTTCTGTGTCTCTCTACTACTATTCTGTCATGATTCTGTAAAGTTTGGTTGCATAATTGTATCAATGTAGGGCATGAAATGGATGCAGAAAATATAGTTTGTGTGATCAACGTAGAATATTGCCAACCTGTCTTATTTTGGTTGGCAGGTTGGTTGGTGCGATACAGTGAATGACATAGCCACGCCAATATCATAGCTGTGTCATACCTCATATCAGCTCAACAATAATATGGCAATCAATGATGCCAATTGTGATATCAAACAAGATAGTTGATTGGCGAGTCATAGAAAGTAGCATCAGACTGGCTCATCTTCAGAGGTGCATTGATGCCACAGCCACTGCACTCCCAGTTACAAATGTCTTGGATTCTGATGACAAGATTATGCCCAGTCCAGTAGAGGCCTGATTACCAGCTACAGATGACTCTGTTTAGAATTTTTGTGATAATATTTTGAAGAAATCAATGGCCATTTATGACAAAAAATTATTGTTTCTGACTGATTGTCTATGGCAATCTGCTATCTTCTTTTTGATATTTGAAGCTGATAACTTGGAAGATTATAGTAGAGTGCTAGTTATTTTCTGTATTTTCCTTGAGGATGATTGTGTCCAAAGATGCATTGCTGCACTCTGCAGCCACAATATTCATTCACCAAAAATGACTGTTTGCTGAGTCATGTAAGTGGGAGTAGGAGTTGGAGTGGGAGATGATGTGTTGGCAAGTTGGAGGTTCCTAAAAAGGTATGTTTTATGTTGCTGAAGGTCAAAAGATGGAGGAATTTGGTATTTCTCTGACCCTGGATTAAAGGTTAATCCTTGTTATTTATATTTCAGAAAACATTTAAGGATGACGTATAATGGTCAGTGGAGATGTCTGATCCATCCATATAACCCCACGGTTTACAGCAACAGAGAGGAGTTCTCTTTTGCGGCGAGAGAAACGTTAGTAATTGGTAGTTTGAAATAGCCTGGTGTCGGATAAATACTTATTTGTCTCTTATGTGAAGGCCTTCCCAAATTGCTTAATCTCCAATCCACCAAATCTGAGAAAATGGAGAGTTGCCTAAGCAGTTTTTGCTGACAACTTAACAGGAATTTTTTATTTTGAGTTTTCTGACATGAGATTAATATAGATTCAGAACCAGTTTTTCACTCAATTTGCTTTGTGGGTCAAGGGTTATTAACCCTAGGTAACCATAGCAAAAAATCCAACATTCTTCTTGTATTGATGATCAAAAGATTCAAAACAATCACACTCCTACAAACAAACATACAAATTGGAAAGCTTGATTTTCTTCAGAAAGGTCTTTATACTTCTCCAATCATTACAATATCTTATAATCAAGGGCTAGTTACAGTTCATAAACAAGGGCTAGTTACAGTTCATAAACAAATTTATTTTCCAAACTTAGGATTGACACTACCAACTACATATATTCTAAGGTTGAGGTTGATCTATCTAGACTGCTCTAAGTTTTGGTATATGCTTACATTTTAAGTTTTAACTATAGAGACAAATTATAGTGCACATTATATGTGGAATACCAACTTAGAAGGAAAGTTACATTTATGATTGCAATTCAGATTCTCACATTGATCTGTCTAAGACTCTAAAATGTAAACGCATATGGGTTTGATGATTGATGTCAAATTTTAGAAAGAATGATTGAACACCACAATACTATTTTCTTTAAATGCTACACAGTAAACCAATTGTGAGGAAAACTTCTATTTGACTACAACTGCCTGCACTGAGGTGTACCAATGGTCTGACCTTTTTCATATCTCAAAAAAAATACTATAGTACTTGGTATATAAAAATCGATTTGACAGTAACTTCACAAATTGTCTATAATCCAAACCAACAAATATTCACAGAAATTAAAAGAAGGAAGTTTGATTACAACTGATAATACACCAAAACTTGGTACTCACAATCAAGAATCAAGAATCAAAAAGACTGTTATAACCAAAAAGCTTACAAACTGAAGCACACAAAATACAAATTGTGATGAAATACAGCTTACAAATTTTAGCAGTCGGGGATGTGGGCATTCCCCAGCTGACCCATATGTAACTGCTATGACATTCACCCCTTCCTGCAATAAGAAAAAACAGGTATTGTACAATTTATGAAAGGAAGAAACATAATCTTACAAGAAAGAAAAATTAACTACACATATAAAGTCCACATAGAAAATAATATCTTTGCATGAAAAAGTTCGAGTATATAAGTTATTGCATTGATAATGACGCAACACGATCCCATATGTGTGCATGAAAAAACTTGACTTTCATTACAAATTTGTAAATCATAAAAGGAAGAAACATAATCTTACAAGAAAGGAAAATAAAAACACATAGAAAATCCACATAGAAAATCACTTCGCATGAAAACGTTCGAGTATAAAAGTAGTTGCATTGATAATGATGCAACACAATCCCATATGTGAGCATGAAAAAATTTGACTTCCATTACAAAATCGTAAATCATAAAAAACATGCATATGTGTCACCCTTTGTCTTGATTAAACCATTCTGGGGCTTAGAAATTAATATTAGAAACAAAACTGTCAAGCACCAGTGGCCCATATATATATATATATCAAAAAACCTCTTAACTTCACTTTTCTGCTTTACCATAGGCTTGTGCACAGGCTAAATTGTTTCTTGCTTGTTAAAATAGACTACACTGAATACAATTGATAATGCACATAAAGATTCAACCTTTTCTTTGTACCATCCACAATTAATATTAATTGTATAATGCAATGGGAAATTGTACTGGATCGTACAAGTCATTTATTACAGTATCCAATAGCACTGCTGATCGGTGCCAAGGGTTCCACTAAATTTTAACTATTATAATGTTCCAAATAATCAAAAGAAAATAAATTTGATAATTTGATAAGGGCAACAAGGCTATAGAAAATCAAGTTGTACTCACTATTACTTTTGAGTTGGAAAGTTCCTTCAGAAAAAATAATAAAATAAATTATACTAATGTTCACAAGGGGCAAAGTAGGTCAACGGGACACAACAAGTACATCCAATTAGAAAATCAAGTGGAAAGCTCCTTAAGAGGAAATAATAAAATAAATAGTTATACTAACGTTCACAAGAACAAAAGTACGTCAATGGGATTCAACAATTTACATCTAGTTAGAACAGCATGGTGGTCTACAGATAAAGTTCCACAATCAGATCACTTGCCAAGAACTAACAGGCACTTGCATTGTCAAGAGGTGCAAGGGTTTCGCCAATAGGAAAATAATCATATTAGTAACCTAGATGCATTATATGGATGGAGATGTGATACAAAATTGTCACTTTTTTAACATGTAAATGAACTTAGGGAATGAACTTAGGGTAAAATAATAATTTCGGGTAAGGCCCGAAAAGGGATAGAATAACTAAAAAAATGCACAAATAGGAATGAAATAAGTATGCATAGGAATCCAGCCATGAGCAACCCTAACATAAGAATATACCACTTGGCATTAAAATATTTCCATAAAAATAGGCCCAACACTAAACAACTAAGTTGTCAGTTCGAGTACGGGTTCAGATACGGGTACGGATACGAGTACGTTGGTACGGCAATTTTTTTTCCTTGGGTAATATATATATATGTGTGTGTGTGTGTGTGTGTGTGTGTGTGTGTGTGTGTGTGTATATGTGTGCGTATATATATATGTTCAAAATTATAAATTTATAAGAATAGTGATGCTCATAATTGCCAATAAATAGAATGCAACATAATTTTGACATAGTAACTTATAAAAGTTCAATTAATGATCACTTCACAAGTACAGTAATTGATTCTCCTTAAAAGATATAGTAGACAAAATAAAAACTCAAAGAAGCCTTCATACTTTACTAGTTTCTTGGTCAAACATTGATCATGACTCAATGAAAAGTAGAATATTGCACTCAATGCAACATAATAATAAAACAAAATAGTCAATGTAAGTGGTATAGAAGTTAATGTTGTCTATGTACTAGAGATCTTTGGTCAACATAGTCAATATAGCAGAGCTCTTTGGTCAACATTGTCGGATAACCACATTTAAGAAGAGTCAATCAACAAGGGTCAATGCAAGTGTAGAGGGTCAATGTTGAAGATCTGGTGTGTTGATTCACAAATGATGTCAAATTTATAGTCTTGGCCAAACATTGTCTTTTTCCCCCTCCTACACTAGTGCTGGTCAAATGAGAGAGTAAATGATGGAATGATGCATTCATGAGGATCAATTAATGCTATCTACACATGTTCAATTGGAAACAATAGCCCTAAATTTTTTTAAACAACGGTTATAAGTTCTTGGTCTGCCAAGACAATATCAAATTTGTACTACCTAGGTGCCTGAGTTCTTTGTGGGTTCTTCATAGAAGAACCCACAGAGAACCCAGGCACCTTAGTTCTTTGTGGGTCCTTCTTAGAAGAACCCACAGAAAACCCAAGTGCTTGGGTTCTTTGAGGGTTCTTCACAAAAGAACCCAAGTGCCCAAGCCGTACCCAAGCTGTACCCAAAGTCGTACGCAGACCGTACCCACACGGGTTCTTGGAGAAAATATGAAGAACCAAGTAACTTAGCTAAATGAGAAATGGAATATGTATGCTCATATCCATCAAAGGGAGGCTTGAATACCTGAATTTGCTTCTTGTTGTATGATTTTCTGAATAGCAAGTAAGGTCATTATGACTAGTTATAAAAGCCGATGTAGCAAAGGAAAGACGCGTATAAACTTCAAGCCACCACTATATAGAATCATGCCAGAAATCAACTAATTCAAAACAGGGAATCATGTCGCCACAATGCAACCATTAAAAACTAACAACGCTATGAATCAATTGGCATAAATATTGAGCTGCCAGTGTCAAAGATAGGCGAATGAATGAATTACAATATACTAAATGGTCTTCATGCACTCATACTCGTCTGCAGCCTGTAGCCAACACATACATCATATGACTTGATAGATAATGCATATGAAATTCAATGCCACTTCACATAACCCGTGTCGCCTCAACTCATTAAGACACAGGGAAATAAATGACGTTACAAATAAAATATACTGCCTCACTTCATAAAATTGATGCCAATAGAGGAGTCGTCATACTAAGCCACCTTCTTCAAAACTGACGTTGGTTGAAGATGAAACGGAATAAATAAATTTGATGTCAAATATAGCCACCCTAAACATATTTGTCTGGAGTAAATAGGTAGTCAAGCCGCCACACAAGGAAATCATGCCACTTAAAAAAGATCGACCACAAAACTGACATGCCACCAACTTGATATGCTGACTTAACAAGTAAACCGACCAAGTAAGCAAGTAGGCAGCTCAAGAACACAAGCAAGTAGCTCAAGAAGCTCAAATAGACAAGAAAGTAGCTGAAGTAGACAGGCAACCAGCTCAAGCAAACAACCAAGTAGCTCAACCAAGCAGCCAAGTACTCAAACACACAGGCAAGAAGCTCAAGCAAGCAAGTACCTTGACATCAATGACAAAATACTCAACAGGTCCAAGTTGTCTTACACTAAAAGAATTTTAGTGTTGCACAAGAACATGTTGGTCAGTACATTGTGGCATTGACCCTTGAGTTGACATGTGAGTTCAAGGAACTATCTGAAGCGTTGTTGGTGCTATGTCTTAAGGACTTTGTTGGCCATCTTTTAAATGTCTGGAGACATTTCTAATGCTTGTTTCTATGTATCGACCACTTTTCTCTTGATGTGATGTTCATCCCAATGTTCAAAAGTTGAACCAAATGGACAACCTTAATTATGCTATTGCAAGTGTTTGTACTAGTATGTGAAAATCTCTACTCTAATACCAATAATCTAGATCCCTGGTAGTCTAGGGGCCAACATTATCTTGCAAAAAGTTTAGGGTTATAGATATTCACAAGAAAACAAAAAACGAACACAAAAACCTTAAGAATCAAAAATCAAACAATGAAAGCAAACACTGAACAAGATGAACACTGTTTTTCACATGGAAAACCCTTTCGGGTTAAAAACCACGGTGGATTAATAGCTTTCATTAACAATAATGGGCACCAACCCAAATTACAAGTGAGCACCAACTCTCCTTGAAGCACCAACTCCAAACTAAGGGCCAACATTATCTTGCAAAAAGTTTAGGGTTATAGATATTCACAAGAAAACAAAAAACGAACACAAAAACCTTAAGAATCAGAAATCAAACAATGAAAGCAAACACTGAACAAGATGAACACTGTTTTTCACATGGAAAACCCTTTCGGGTTAAAAACCACGGTGGATTAATAGCTTTCATTAACAATAATGGGCACCAACCCAAATTACAAGTGAGCACCAACTCTCCTTGAAGCACCAACTCCAAACTGTTGAAGCACCAACTCTTTAAGCATTTTCACAACACACCATTTCTAGACTTTTGACTTCAAATATCAATTTGCATATACATAAACACCATTCTGAATCTGAAGACTTCCTATGCTCAAACTCAACTTGTTGAGCACCAACTTCGAAACATAAACATTCTAAACAAGACCAATCAAATGGGGGGGGGTGAATCAATATTTAAACTTTTAACACAAAAACCTTAAGAATCAGAAATCAAAACAATGAAAGCAAACACTGAACAAGATGAACACTGTTTTTCACATGGAAAACCCTTACGGGTTAAAAACTACGACGGATTAATAGCTTTTATTAACAATCATGGGCACCAACTCTCCTTGAAGCACCAACTTCAGTAAGAGCACCAACTCTTTAAGCATTTTCACAACACACCATTTCTACATTTTTTTCTTCAAATATTAATCTGCATATACATAAACACCGTTTTGAATCTGAAGACTTCATGTGCTCAAAATCAACTTGCTAAGCACCAACTTCGAAACATAAACATTCTAAACAAGACCAATCAAATCGGCTACTCAAAAGACCAAAAGATCAGCTTCAATTTTTGCTGCACTTATAGGATATGAAGTCCATACTCTATTCTAAAGATGGATACCATAAGTATGTCAAGAAAGAACTAAAATATCATGAGGTCATGCCACCAGACTGAAACTTATGCAATAAAAGACTCTCCACACATCTCCAGTCTTCACTCAAAGTCCCAAAACAAAATGCAGCCTACAGCAAGAGCATTTCAAAGATGCTCATGTTGCACAGATGATTGTTGTTGCACCAAACGATCGACATGTTAATGCCCAATACAACCGCTAGAGTCAATGAATCCACGGGAGGCGATTAAGCCATGTCGTGAACCCGAGCGTTGCACTACACATCACAAGGAGACCAAGGGCGCACACCTTGCAACAATCCCGCACAAGTGAGGGGTTCAAACCCGTGACCCAGGCTCTAATACCAATTGTTGCACAGACGGTTGTCGTTGCACCAAAAGATTGCCCTGTTAATACAAGATACAACCGCCAAAGTTAATGAATCCAAGAAAGGCGGTTAAGCCATGTCGCGAACCTGAGTGCTACGCTGCACATCACAAGGAGACCAAGGGTGCGCACCTTGCAACAGCTCATACCTTTCAAATATTATACAGAGCACAAAATAGCATAACCAAGCCTCCCAATAATGGCATCAAGCTTTACAAACATTCAACTCTGCAACATATACCAAATGTAAATGATAGCGTTCTTTGGAAAGCTCATAATCTCCTCACGCACAGAATGATTTTCACATATCATGTCCCCTTTTTGCATACACCATAAGCAACACTCTCTTCAACAAGGATTGAAAATCTCCATCACAACCCACACAGACCATCAAAACAATATCAAGGAAAGCAAGAGAATCGTCGAATCCACACATAGAAAACCCAAACATTAAAATTTTTAAGGGGCAATAAGAACCCGATAAAATAGACCACAAGTCGTCCCTGTTCATCTCAACGCCTTAACACTGATGCATAAAATTGTCTCAGCAATGTAGAACATCTTTTATCCACACGACTTGACCAGAAGATGAATAGTCTTAAAGCTCTGTATGTTGACTCTCATATAATCCACACCATCCACGACTTTCTCAATTTTCCTTTGCTTAAGTCGATAACAAGAACTTCATGGCATCCTCATATACATCGAATACATTAATCACGAAGGTGTATTTGATCCATATCATACGACTTCTCTAGATATGGCGTTCATACCTCAACAAGCACTCATCCAATCCTCTGTCGATGTGAGTACTTGAAAAACGCATACACCACCCATTACAATCACCAAAAACTAAACTCAAAAGGAATGCTTCGAAAAGGTATTTGCATTAACCTAACACAAAAATTAATTCATACATTTTTATGGCTCTCACCAAAAAAGGTAGTAACGGCATATCACATAAACACTACTTCATGTTATACCACTCAGCACACAACTTCCACTAGATTCAAAGATTATAAAAGTCGATGCAGCAAAGGAAACACGCGTATAAACTTCAAGCCACCACTATATAGAATCATGCCAGAAATCAACTACTTCAAAATAAGAAATCATGCCACCACAGTGCAACCATTAAAAACTAACAATGCAATGAATCAATTGGCATAAATATTGAGTTGCCAATGTCAAAGATAGGCGAATGAATGAATTACAATATACTAAATGGTCTTCATGCACTCATACTCGTCCGCAACCTGCAGCCAATACATACATGGTATGACTTGATAGATAATGCATATGAAATTCAATGCCATTTCACATAACCCGTGTCGCCTCAATTCATTAAGACACACAGGGAAATAAATGATGTTACAAATAAAATATGCTGCCTCACTTCATAAACTTGATGTCAATAGAGGAGTCATCATACTAAGCCACCTTCTTCAAAACTGACATTGGTTGAAGATGAAACGGAATCAATAAATTTGATTTCAAATATAGCAGCCCTAAACATATTTGTCAAGAGTATATAGGTAGTCAAGCTGCCACACAAGGAAATCATGCCACTTAAAAAAGATCGACCACAAAACTGACATGCCACCAACTTGATATGCTGACTTAACAAGTAAACCGACCAAGTAAGCAAGTAGGCAGCTCAAGAACACAAGCAAGTAGCTCAAGAAGCTCAAGTAGACAAGAAAGTAGCTGAAGTAGACAGGCAACCAGCTCAAGCAAACAACCAAGTAGCTCAACCAAGCAGCCAAGTAGCCCAAACACACAGGCAAGAAGCTCAAGCAAGCAAGCACCTTGACATCAATGACAAAATACTCAACAGGTCCAAGTTGTCTTACACTAAAAGAATTTTAGTGTTGCACAAGAACATGTTGGTCAATACATTGTGGCATTGACCCTTGAGTTGACATGTGAGTTCAAGGAATTGTCTGAAGCGTTGTTGGTGCTATGTCTTAAGGATTTTGTTGGCCATCTTTTAAATGTCTGGAGACATTTCTAATGCTTGTTTCGATGTATCGACCACTTTTCTCTTGATGTGATGTTCATCCCAATGTTCAAAAGTTGAACCAAATGGACAACCTTAATTATGCTATTGCAAGTGTTTGTACTAGTATGTGAAAATCTCTACTCTAATACCAATAATCTAGATCCCTGGTAGTCTAGGGGCCAACATTATCTTGCAAAAAGTTTAGGGTTATACATATTCACAAGAAAACAAAATAAGTTGTTGAAAGAATGAAGAAGGAGCGCCTTAATGTGTTGTCATTGATGTCAAACATTGGTTGTTGATATCTACACTAATCCGGTGAACAGAATGGAGATACCTTGAATCAGTATTTTAGTCCGCATTCGCTCATATGATAAGATCTACTTATGCAGTAATAATATGTTGTTTCTGACCATTATGTGTATCTATGTTCAAAATTTCAGTTGTTTTGGATGTATAGTTTGAAAGATATAAGCGACAATAGTTCGGCATACAGATTTTTGGCTATGTACAGTGTAAATGGGTATGAGTAATCCGGTCCGCATTCCTTCGGTGATAGAAATCAGACTTTGCAATTTTGGGAGATTGCTTACTAGTATTAGCACATTGTATATTTCAGATGGTGCATGTTTATGTGGTTAGTTTGTTCGCTGGTGTTAATCAATTAGCATATTTTGTGATTAGGTCTAATTCCTAGCTGACCTAATACTTGGTGTGTGTTGTGGTGATTAAATAGTAATGCGGATGTTAGTGAGATCTATTTTAGGTCCATGCTGACCTAAATCAAGTGTTGCACGTTTGGTTTAAGCACGAAGATGTTTTTGGTACAAGTGTGTAGCCGACAAGGCAATTTTGATTTAATTTAGGGCTACATCTAATTAGGCCAACCTAATTGATGTATGCGGATGAATTAGGTATATATGTAAGACATTTTTGAAGTTGTAGAAGGGAGATGAGATGCGATTATGGGAATTTTTGTATGTACATGATCAGAACTATAACAAAGATATTGTGAATATTGAGCGACTGTAAAGCAAAGCAGTGTTTTGTATTCCGTATCTGATAAAGTGCATAGAGTCAGTATATTGAGCTTCAAAGGAATTGAATTCAACACAAGGAAGGTGCATTTTGTATCAATTCACATCTTGGTTGTGTGGCCATTCTATTTTCTATCTATCTTCCTTTTTTGTGGTTGTGAGCCCTATTGGACAGTGTGTCCTAGCAATGAGCCTTTTGTAATATCTTATAACCGGTTATAATATATTGTGAGCTAATCCTCACCGTGGTTTTTCCCTTTTTGGGTTTTCCACATAAAAATACTGGCGTTCATGTGTTATGTGATCTTGTGACTGTTTCATGCTTTCATTCATTATTACTATTGGATGTGCATTGTCAATTCGATGGATTGTGATCAAATGGTTTAATGGAATATTGATTTACCCCCCTTCTCAGTATTTCAGGTGTTCAACAGAAGTAATCGAATACACATTCAACTGTGCAAATTCAATGTTTTAGCAGTAATGTGGTACTTCTATTCAAATGTAAAAATGAATAGTATATATAGAATGTTACAAGTATATTAAGGCAAGAAAAGAAGATACCGACTACAAAGGGGTAAACACATCGATTTGGTTTACCTAAGCTATGCAATTATTTTTCATAGTCCCTTTCTCACTCATATGTAACTCACAAGCTTCAAAAAGATAATTCTACCAGTTGAGATTGACTAAAAACTCAGCACCTTGATTTAATCTAGCCTTAAATTCCTTACTCAAGCACATAAAAAACCTCCAGTATTTGATCTTTCCAATCCACACCTTTGAATATAAAAAATAATAAATATGCAAATCTATCTCCCACCCATTGATCTGCTTATAATCTCATCTTGTGCTCTTTGAGTTTTGACATCCTAAAAATGTTAAAAAAGATAAATGTTACAGTTCAAGCAAAGTTTGATTGATATATGATGCTTTACCATTTCTCAAAAATCAAAAGCTATGAAATGACAATCATGTCCATTAGATTGGAATTTGATTACCACTTTCATTTGTCTATGACCCCATAGGTTCTATAGCCATAAGCTCATATACTCTTTTGCGATTTCTAAAGAATTATTTACATTTTGATGGATTGACAAATTGTTAACCTCACAAGTAGGAGGTATTTTTTAGCAGCATATCAGATTATATTGTTTTATCAAAATTCAACTGTGTAGTTTTCGAGTCAAACTAATTGACCCATATTTCAAGGGTAGTGACTCACACAAAACCTAAAGAGCACAGAGGAAATACTAAGAAAGGGGGGGAGGGGTGGAGCGGAGGGGTGCTGAATCAGTATTTCAAAACTTTAAAACTTAAAACCATATAAATCAGAAATCAGAACAGTAAGAGCAAACATTAGACATCATGAACACCAATATTACTTGGAAAACCCTTTCGGGTAAAAAACCACGGAAAAATATTGCTTTTATTCACCTCAAAGGGCACCAACCCAGATTACACAAGTGAGCACCAACTCTCCTGAAGCACCAACTCATAGAAGATTAACACAACACATCAACTCTGAAACTTAATTGCAAATTCTATCCGCACACCAATTGAGGCACTTGTACTTGAATGAAATATCTGATCAAGCTCTGAAATTCCTCTGTTTAGAAACACAACTTAAGTTGATTGTTTGCATTCAAAAACTTCATACAATCTGCTGTTAATATATCACATTCTTTCCACAAAATCGCCCAACATAAAAAAGGTCTCCACACACAAAGCATTCTTCACAACTTTTCCAAATCTCACAAATAACAGCAAAATGAAAGTTTTCTGCAACTTCAAGATACTCGAGCCAGCTTATTAAATTGACTCTTGTAGCTTACCACTCCATGTTCAACATGGTTGACTCCAACAAAATACATAAAACTCTAATCGCAATTGGAAGAACTAACTTCAATAAAATTCACTTGAGAATTTGCTCGAATTTGTCCACTTCACACATAGCCAACCCAAAAAATGGACAGCAATGATGGCATATAAAAGGATCACCTCATACATATGAGTCGACTCACACTTCAAACTACCCTTCACAAATGCAAAACATATGATATTCACATACTCACCATATACAGCCCGAACCACAGGAATATTAAATCGAAAGCAATAATCATACTCGCACCTATAACCACATATGGCACGTCCCAAAAACAAAGTTGTGCGATAATGTGAATCAACTGAAACGTCCTCTAAAAATAGCAATGGCACCACACAATGCATCCATTATTATCGACTAAGAATAAAGATTGATGCTGCCACAAATACAGCAATCATTAATTTAATATCCATGACTACATAAATCTTTAGAACAATCCACCAAAAATTCTTTATTCAACACTACAGCCTCCCTTCTCTCAGTGGACATCCTCTGAAGATGTCATCGACTCCCACATTTTAAAAAAAAGCAATAGACTTAAAAGTCTCGTCTTTAGCTCATTTACGACATACACACAAGATCATGATTCTATCTAGCAAAGATAACTGCCATCATTTTAATATCCATGACTCTATTTTCTCCAATACACATACACCTCAAAGATTGGCATCTTCACATACCCGATAACAATAATGTCTCCTTATATTCGTTCATATTTTTATGCAAGGAATAGACTGAGAGGTAAAATACGAAAACATTTAAGAGCTACATTCCATATCCAAGGTCAAACGCATGATTACAAGAATAAATGGTCTTAACATATGTTGGTGTTTCAATTAGCACCTATGGAGTACTTATTGGAAACGGACATCTATGCATAGTGCATAATGACTGCTCTTCAAATTATGGAGGGGAAGCTCCCTCTTGTTTGTTGATGTTTGCGTAAAAGTAAAATGGACTAATGTTCCTATCTTTTTTACTCAGCGGCAGGACACAAGGGTGCATAAACACAATGCGTTGCAGCTAAGGTTTTCTCTGGTTTCTGCAGATCTTAACTCCAACTAGGCTAACTTTTAATCTATCCTATCTCCTCTAGATAAATAGAGCAAGAGAATATAGGAGCGGGAATGGCATGGTTGGATCACTTGGGCTGACCATCTCTCAGAACGCATCTGAAGGCTCTAAACTCTTCAGATCTATGCTGGAATAAGATCTTATGCAAGCAAACACTCTTATGGTAAGTTGAATCTCAGGATTGCCAAGGAGGAGGAACCCCTGTCTGAGGTGTAGGCTGGGATGCAACTTACTAGAAACAACAAAGGACGATGAACTGGATAACAAGATTCCTGAGGAGGTGACAACACCTGTCCAAAGTGTAGGCTGAAAAACAGATCATTACACAACATCAAAGGATAACCATTAACATCAAAAATCCCAAGGAGGTGACGGCACCTGTCCAAGGGGTAGATTGAGACAATAGATTATAAGAACAAGACGATAGAACTTGAAACTTTGGATCAAATTGCATGTGCCTTTTGATTTATTTCTTCAAACTTTTTCAACGAATTACAAAGATTTGGGACAGCAAAGGTACGAAATCATACACAATTGCGATCAAACCAAACAACTCTCATCCAAGAGTGAACAAATATAGACTTGCAAGCTTGTTGGCACAATGGCACAGCAATTTTGTGTAATAAATAAAGGTTACAAAATAATGAGTAAAGGCTCTTATTTATAGAAGCTCAAAGGAGTAGGCAACCCTAAAATCTCCTTGAATTAACACTTAGCTCTTGCCAATCTGCAAGATTTATTCCTATGTTTAAATGTAGGTGACCTAGCAGTTAACTGGAAAGCTACTTCAGTTAACTGTAACTAAACTAAAAATGAACTCCAATGTACAAAGTGCCTCCAAAATAGAGATCCACAATTAGTGGAGATAGACATGCATGATCAATGGGACGGTGAGTTAACTTGGAAAGAGGCATCAAATTAACTCGCGTTTGTCATTAATGCTATTTTGGAGAGTAGGATGTCCCAACTGGGTGTTTCACACCACATCACCACTAGTCAACAGTTTCTCTAACCAGTCGTTGACTTATTCTGCCTCCGGACAACAAATGCTCCAAAGGATGATGACGTGTCACTTCAGCATCTCTTCACCACTCGCAATTTGTTGCTGATATTCAATGGTCTTGGCAACTGCATCATCTAGCTTGGCCGACATGGCTGCAATCTTACTCAACTTGTGACTAGCAAGATCACTGCAAAGACTGTTGTGGATGAGGTCTTGGAACTGTTTTTGTACTTCAACTAGCTCAATGTATGCACCTCCTTCATGTTGATAAAGGCAAGGGATGGATGTTACCAACGTTCTTACAAACTTGATAACACTTGCTACAATCTGTTGGTACTCAATCAGTTCCACAGAGTTGGTATCATAGGCTTACACCTTGTATGCCAGTTGTTCTTTCCAAGCAAAACGATGTTGCTTGTTCTGCTCTATGGTAACTGAATTGTACGCCATTTCTAAGTCAGAGAAAGTAATCTAATCCCTAGACCTCTTCTCTGTTGCCTCTTGCTCTAATTGTTGAATCTTCGCGCGAAGGTCGTGGTCTCTATACCTTAACTGATACAGCTCTGCAAGTATATGCCTTCCTCTAATGAGAAATTCTTCCACTTGATTTCTCAAGTATTTTCCATATAAGATCAGTTGGTGATGATTCTGCTCCACAGGGAGGTCTAGCATCTCTCGAGGCAAGGCAAAGATATTTGGTGTACCATGTATCAAGCTAGATATATATAACCTCAGTTGCTGGTTTTCAGCCTTTAAGGCTACTTTATCTTTGTCGTCCTTTGCCATTCTTTCTTGGACACTTACTGATGCGACTTCGAGGAGCTCTGCCTCCACCTGACGAGTGGTTTTACCAAGGTTGACCTTCAATAAGGAGAATTCATCAACCTCTACCTCATGTGCATTCTTGTCTTCAGGTGGTGAAGTTGTCTCTATGACAATTTCATTGTCATCATTCTTTCCTACGTGGACCTGTTTCTTCAGCTTCTTTACTAGCATGTCTTGAGGGACATAGTCAACCTCTTTGAAGTCCAACTAGTAGGATGGTCTCTTTCTTTTCCTTCCCGGGAGATTCTCAATCCAAGATGTATCTTGACTAACCCCGCTAGAAGGATAGATGATAGGACCCTGAATGCTTGACGAATGGGATTGTGTTGCAATGTCGTGTGGTGGCGAATCCAAGTCAATGGGGACAGGTGACTACTATGATGGTGGCGAAGTGGGAGGTTTTGCTTCCACCTCTGGTACTGCATAGGCTGCAGCTACTTCCATTATTGGCTTTGTCTCAACAGTAATTGTCTCAATTACTGGCTCAGCTGCAACTGTTTCTATGATTGGCTCAGCTATGTCTGTGGTTGTCTCCACATGTACCTCTTGCTGATTTGTGTCAACAATCGGTATTATTCCCCTTGTGTGTCCTGTCATCCAAGCTCCTCTAGGAGGGTTACTCCATTGCTTTTGTCTAGGCTTCTTCCTTGACGTGGAAGGTAGTGAAGAATGAACCAGTGGCGGCTTTGTGCGGGGAATTACTACCTTCCTTGTCTTCTTGTTGTCCGAGTAGAGTTGGTTGTTTTTGACAACCCTACTTGTCCTTTCTTCAATCGACATACTTTCCTTGGCATACCAATCCACTTTTCCAAGTGGTTGTGAGTCAACCTGAGCTACGAAGAATGAAGGAAGCATAACTTCTCCATCATCATCGGATAGGCCTTCCACGTCTTCTGACATGAAGTCGGCAATTTGTGGAAGTCTAAACCGGCTGTAATTGCATCTTTGTACATCAAACTCATCTTCACAATTTACCCAATAGTCCTCCATGGAAGACTCGTGTGAAGAGTTTTGCTCAAGGTGTGTTGCATAGTAACCCTGAGGATCATACGGCTGTCTCTCGATGAGATAGTTAAGATTAAGTCTCACCATTTCGTGGTCTATGGACTTGGCATTAGTCGTTGTCTTGCACCTGTAAAGTCCCATCTCAAAAGGAAAGTTTGCGACTATCTTGTGTTTGTTACACAGATGAGAATGTACCTCGGGCAACTGCCGCAAGAATTCCATGAAGACCACCCTATCTGAAGGATAGCGGGGTAACATGGCAGGATGCCCCTTGTATCCATATACGCGTATGTAGGTGTAGGTGGAGAACTGGATGAACCAATCCGCCCAATCCATCATTGCTTCCTTGGTTGCTAGTGATACGCATATATGCATCTCATGGTCGAGGTCTCTCACGATGTGCATTCAGAAGAGATCATTTTTCCACTTGAAATGCCTTTCTGCTTGTGCGAACTCAAGTGACGGGAAATGCTCATGGACCTTTTGCACACCTAAGGTTTCCACTGTGTTTAATGCTCTGAACTGGCCTTGGAAGGCAATCAGATATACAAGATATGGGCACATGTGAAACCTATGAGCCTCTAAGAATTCGGTCATTTGCTTGTGGAGAGTATCACTAATGAGGGTGGGCCAATCATAATGTTCCCTGTTGCTTACAATTTTGGCGATGACATAGTACATCCATGACTGAAATTTGTTTCCCTCTTCTTGACTAGTGATGCAGTTGAGTAGAGTGATCATCACTGCATACTCATCCATGAACTCTCCACGTCCTACATTCTTGGGCAAGTTAGCGTTTTTTGTTTTAAGCCATTTTTCGGTCATTCTCTTCTGACACTTGTCATTTGACGTATCAAATGCCTTCTCGCATTTTGTCATAGATATGACCACATTTGTCTCACATGGTGGAATGGCAAAGCACCTTTCAATATCCCTTGACCTGAGGCTACATACCACTCGCCCATCCACTGAACGAATCTCTTGTGTGGTAGGATTGTAATGCTTAATACAAGCTATTACGAATTGTACGCTTTGTGTTGTGATGGAGATTGACGCTGCCTCAAGCAATCCGGATTGTTCGATGTTCTGTAATGTGCATTGATCTATGCCTTCCAACCTTTCTCTGTCGACCTCTGGGTGTACCTGATGCAGATCGGTGTCTATCATTTTCAGGAAGTCATGAACCAATACCGTTTTGGTCTCGTATTCGACTTGGGAGAACTGCATCCTGAAAAACTTAAAGATTGACTGTGCACACGATGTTGTTCGGGCAACTTTTTCTGTGACTACTAAAAATAGCTTTGTCAGGGCAACTTTTTACGAAAAATTCTAAGACGTGGGTTTTGTTGAGAATGATTTTCTAAACAAACCTAAATCATGAGATATTCGAAAAAATGAATTTTTCTATGGCATGCAAGAGCCCTTTGGCGGCAGAGGTAGCGAGGCACTAGAAAATGATTTTTCCCAGAAAAAATCTAACACATGGGTGTTATTTGTGCTTCAGAGTTGAACAAACCCAATTTGTCTGTTTTTCAAATTTGTGACTTTTTCTAGAAACCCTAAAAAATTGGGGCAGCAAGGCTACTTTTTTTGGAAAAATCTAACATGTGGATTTTGTTGAAAAACTTGTGTTGATCATACCCAGAAGGTCAGATCTGTGAATATTCATTGTTTTCTTGGACATGCAAGAAGATCTAAGACAAGAAAAGAGGAAAAAGACAAGAAGATTGGAAGTTATCAACTGTCTTTCTGGAAAAATTATGCCTTTGATGCACCCTCTAATAAATTGTCCCTCTGTGCAACAGATCTTCAAAAATATGAAGAACGATGAAAACCCCTCTGTCGGATTTTGAAAGGACGTCTTGGAGAAGAAAATGTTGTTTTTGGCTTCAACCTGCAAAGAAAGATGTTGAATTATGACGCCTAGGCTTGATATATAGTGATTGATGTTGAATGCATCAAGTTTGGGCGCCAACATATGATGGAGTCTTTCCGCCTGATCTAGAGTTCACAACACTAATCTCCACCTATTTGGGGACGTTTTAGCCATAGAAAGGCTTCTAAAATAGTCAACTGAGTCTTTCTTTGACTTTAGGGGTCTCTTGGAAGAGTTGAACACTTTTTCATTATTTTTTTGTGGTGAAATGCCTCCGTTCAATCCCTGATTCTAGTTGCTCAGTTGTTCTCAAGGTGTTGCTGATAGATCCATTGCTGAGATGGAACAACTCTGATGAAGTGTGCATGGGAGCTGCAAAGCTCAAAATCTGAGTTTGATGCCTCTAATTCTTGGGCGCCTTTTCCCACCAGGGGCGCTTTTAGCTTTAGACTTAGTTTCTTGAGTGTTCTTCAATTTCTCAATTTTGACCATCCGTGCTCTGATCTGAGATCACCGCTAACTGATGAGTCTGACGATCTCGCTGAAACATGGGATGGATAACCAGTCAGTCCCGAAAAGGATGACTAGCTTCGCGAATCCTAAAAACTGATTTAGGTACTTCAAAAGCATGGGCACCCCTGGCCTGCAAGGGCGCTTTTGACCCTTTGACTTGTGATTTTCAACTTGCAAACTTTCATGATCGGTCCCAGTTTGAACTTTGTCGTCAGATGTTGGATTTGTCTGTTGTCTTCGCTAACGGTGTCGTTGTTGAGATGGATGACAACGGAGGACGTCACCTTAGAGGTCACTGAGCTTACAAACTGCATCTGATTGCCCAAAAATTTGGGCACCTATTTCTAGGAAGATGCATTTTCCTTGACACTTGTTCAATTTCTCCATGTTCTTCATTTTGCCTTCACCTTTGGTGTTTTTTGCTTGATCTTCTTTTGCGAACGCTTGACAGGTCCTGTGAACATGCAATTGGATTGATCACGAAGCTGAGAGAGTGTTGAACAGATGCCTTGTAGAAAGCAATTGTTGAAAACCTCATCAAGTGACTCAAAATGAAGGGCGTCCCTGGCCAACAGGGGCACTTTTGCCTTGATGTGCATTGATTTTGCCTCCATTTCGCATGTTCTAACGATCAACAGTTGTTGTCATTTGATGTGTCTTGTAGGCTGGCAAACAGGTCTGTTGCAGAGCTGGGCTGATGATGGGGAGATCATTTGAAGACAGGCTTGCTCAACAACTAACATCTAGACCATCTAATTCAAGGGCGCCCCAGGTCAGCAGGGGTGCTTTTTCTCGTGTTTGATTGTCATTTTGATAGCACTTGCATTGCAACATCTCCTGACTTCGCTTACATTCGTCGTTGATCAATGAACCAGGTGAACTTTCTTGACGATGCGTCGGAAAGCCAGCAGAAACACAAAGATGACTGCCTTGATGAAAGTTGATGACTGCCCTTGACCTTTGGAATTCAAGGGCGCCCCTGGCCAGCAAGGGCACTTTTAGCTGTGGTTTCATCATTTTCATTGAAAATCTTCTTCTCTTCATGCTTCACGTTCGTCGTGCATCATGACTATTTTGAGCATTGTCATTGAGGACGCGAACGCGTGCATCTTAGCAATCACCTTCATCATGTTGCGTGTACAAGTGTTGGACAAATGACTAAGGCATTTGACTGCATAGCCTCCTCTTGGCAGCAAGGCGTGCATTCTCCAGACTTGGTCAATTTTTAGCATTTTCCACTTTTGAAAATCCCCTCTGTCACAAAGCATCTTTTCGAGCATTTTCACCATGGATTCTTCGTTGAAACTTTTGAGGCTTAGATTTCACCATCTAGTACTGGCCATTTTGCCATTAATGGTTGTGGAGGTCCTAGCTTTCTTCCTGAAAAATGAGAATAGACCCACCAGAGTAAAACAAACTTTTTGGTGATTTTGCCTTGACCAATGTGATCGTGAAGTCAAATTATCCTATCAAAATCATTTTCAATCATTTTTGGAAAGGTCCTATTTTTAGGGTTTTCCTAAAAAAGGGGTTTGAAACCCTAATTTTCAAATTTTCAGAAATTTGCAAGCATCTTCCTTGACATAAACCCACAAAAACCCTATGTTTGGTTTAACCTAAAACATACTTTTGACAACAATTTTGCATGATTTGGATTATTTTAAGCAAAATGCCTTATTGAAGCAAAAATTTATCATGGGTACAACAACATATATGCAACCACAAAATACTCAAGCCGTCTACATAAGTAAACATGTCGCAATAAAAAGAGAAAAAGCCACCACAAGGCATTACACCTCAAAGAATAAGCAGCCCCATAAATATGTCAGAGACGTTACAATTCAAATGGCTCGACCAAATGAGAACTCCAAGCTGATGTGGCATAAAATCGGACATGGCATGACAATCTGGCAATATTGCTAGGCTGACGATGATGTTGAAGTGTCTCACTAAGATTGACGACTTACACTAAATCGCCTCCATAAAACGCCGAGCTTCTCTTCTAGTGTTTTCCACGACTGGCAATATAAAAATGACTATGTAAAAGCATCGACCACTTACTGCATCTCTAAAGATGCGGTCAATCAATAGAAGGAATGACCAATGAGAGTAAATTGACTAATACTCCATAACAAACATCCAGCCATAGACATATTAATTGAATCAGACGAGTGGGTAGCTGAAGTAGACAAGCAAGTAGGTGAAGACGAAGTAGACAAGCATCCAGCCATAGTCATATTAATAGAATCAAACGAGCGGGTAGTTGAAGTAGACAAGCAAGTAGGTGAAATAGACAAGCAACCAGCTCAAGCACACAAGCAAGTAGCTTGACCTTTGACATCAATGACAAGATATTTCAACAAAACCATCTCTCGTGAGCACGAAATATCTACTTAATACTCATTGAATCTAGGCGATACTCACATTTCAACTGTATGATGAGTCAAATTCATTGACCCATATTTCAAGAGTAGTGGTTCAAACAAACCCATCTCTCATGAGCACATATGATCTACTTAACACTCATTAAATCTAGATGATACTCGCATTTCAACTATATGACAAATTGTTAATCTATATGAGAAATTTTAGATTTCAGCTCTAATTTACAGGAGTTAGTAATTTGATGTCCTTATGACTATGCTTATACATTTTTACATGAACTAGAATCAACCTTTCTCAGAAAGATTGTATTTGATGTTGGGAGGGATTGTGGACAGACCATTCAAAATTCTTATGGATTACAATTGTAGATATGTTTTATCTATTTGAATGCCCTGCCATGTGAATAAACATCATGTAAAATTTTGAAGACAGCCATGGTCAACTCTCGAATTCAATGCCTTGATGGTATGCCATGTACATTTTGATTTGATTGTGTAGAGTTTTACTTTTAATAATGTTTAATGCGTGGGGAAATGAAGCATTGAAATTTCAGAGGAATAAGGGCACATGTCTCTGCACACACTGAATATTCCAATTCCAGTCACACTGTCAATGATTAGGTTAGATAATCACCTAATTAAAAAAGGGAGTCAAAAGAGAGCTTTGGATACAAAATGAAAATGAATAAAAGGTGTATGAAACATTTGTGATTTTTATATTAGCATTCTCAGCAAGTTTGGATCTGTGAGTTTTGATAGGATTTTCTTTAAAGCCCTTATAACAGCCTTACATGTTTAAAAACTATAGAATACTTAAACAGTCTTCACCGTGAACTTGTATATAAGAAGTTTAATAGTATTGCAGGGCAGTATTTGTTTAGTGTGTTACACAAGTACATTTTGCATGCAGGAAGATATATAAATACTAACATATTGTAGGTTTACATGGTTTCTTCATAAAAGTAACAACATACCCTTTGTTGTTACCTCAAGATTTTCTTCATATAGAATACTTAAACAGTCTTCACCGTGAACTTGTATATAAGAAGTTTAATAGTATTGCAGGGCAGTATTTGTTTAGTGTGTTACACAAGTACATTTTGCATGCAGGAAGATATATAAATACTAACATATTGTAGGTTTACATGGTTTCTTCATAAAAGTAACAACATACCCTTTGTTGCTACCTCAAGATTTTCTTCATATAGCTTGGTCCTGACTCATCCACAGGCTGACTTGATTAGGGCTATGTGTTTAAGGAATGATCGCTTGTTGCACATACAGACTATGCATAGTACTGCCACTTGACTGCACAACACAATCACTACCATAAACACGGCAACTCTTGGCAAGCATTTTCTGTTGAAGAACAGGAAGGGAGCCACAACAGGTTGCTGCCACATAGTTTCTGGTTGCTGTCAAATCTCATATCAAAGGCCAAACATCCTCAATCCACAGGGATTCTGCCCCCAAGCTCAGTGTTAGATAGATCAACAGACATTAGGATGGGCAAGGAGCCCAGTGTTTCTGGAATTGTACCACTCAATTCATTGTTGACCAGATTGAGCTAGCTTAGATGCTGCTTGGGAATTTCTCCCATGAGATGGTTATGCTCAAGCTGGAGGCTGCAAAAAGGATCATGTTGCAAAACAAAAAACCTTCTGTGGACATCTTGCTGAAGCCAGAGAAAAACATAATGAAAAACCAGAATCTAAACTGGAAAAAAAGAAATTATTAATGAAGCATGAAGGTAAGCATACTCTTGCTATTGTAATTCAATCTGCTGTTCCATCTGCTATTTTTCAAACTACTGTTGGTCAATTGCTGTTCTGCAACTGCTTCTGTTCAGCTGTGAGTATTCTTCTACACAATCATTGAACTCAAGTGTGTTTTCTACACTATGGGCGGTGATCTAGGGTGGTGGCAGAGAAAGGATGACAATGGACAACAGCAAATGAATTAGTGGAAATCTCTTCTAAAGGGAGAAATCAGATTAGAGGACCTCATTGCATTCAAATACCTGCAAGCAGTAAACATTCCACATTTACACCATCCCGTACAATATTTATGAGAACTAGATGCCAGATTTTGAAAGAGAGGATGCAAGCAGATGTGATTGATCTTCTGCTGGATAAGTGAATCAGATTTTGCGCTATTTCCTCTTCAGAAACATTCTATGGGATGCTGTGCATGCACTCTGGGCGCAGCAAGACCACTTTAAAAGCCTATCAGCTAACTAGAGTTCAAAAATATATCTACCAAATGAGAAACTCGAAAAGCATCTCTAAACATGCTTGGAGACACACAAAAATGAATTAAGGTTGCAAATATTACAACTGGCCATGTGAAAAAAATCTCCCATGCCAAAGACGTCAATCAAGAAGAGAAAGCAATTGGGGAGAGGGGTTGGTGCTGTCCCACATCGAAATCAGAGCATGGGATAGAAGGACCAATATTCTCATCAATCACCAAGAAGAGGCCAATACAAGGCCTGATTGTGTTGACAAGTATGTGGTCTGGACTAAGCAAGCCTGACTATGTCCATCCCAAGAGTCTCATAAACTCTCCTCGCACCCAAGGTAGATGTTTCCCCCGATGCACATGGAAAAATGGGAACGTGTTCCTGCCCAGGTCACCTCTACTGTGGATGAGGCGGGCTGGATGACTTTCTAGGCATAAGTGCACCACTCTAACATGATATACATACAAAGTCCATGTGCATATTTACATCGAATTCCATTATTGAAATAAATTAGTAATTTCGGTCTACTGTTATAACGTATTCAAGAGACTATTCTCATGTTAAATTTGTGATGATAGTTGTTAGGTTATCATCTTGCAATCATCAACTGTCACTGTGTCAACAAAGACTTGCGATAGTGACATCAGAGATTCAACACAACTGTCATTATTTTGAAGCAATCACTAATGCTACATCTCAGTTTTTGAAACTGTTAAAATCATTTTAATTGTCACTTCACTTCCATCAATCTGTACTAACATTTCCATGTTCTGTTATTCTAACAGCTGAATTTTGCCAATAAATGGGTCTGATTCTCCCATTAGATTATTATATTGTAACCATCTATGTTGTACTAATTTAAAACCATTTATTGCTGCTTATTGGCTTTCAAATTATATGTCCAGGAACCTTATGTGTCGAGATACCTGCTATCCAATATAAAGTCTTCATCACAAACATGGACCTCACATAAGGGATTACACAAACCCCAAGACCTGGGTATGTAAATTGGATAGAAGAAAGAGATTGCAACTCTGACTAAATGACAAAAAGTCGTGCAGTTTAGCCACATAAATTCTTGACTCATTTATGTAATAACAATGGTATATTGAATTCCCTTCCAAGTCCATTCAGTGGTTATCATTCTACGGTGTCTTCCACTAAGTTATGTTTACTAATTTCTCAGCAAACCTGCTCCTCTTTGAATTATCGACTAACCTGGCTATTTGGATATTTTATTGCTTATGATGAAAATCAAATTCTCTTTCAAACTTCTATGGCATGGATTAGTTGAATTTGGGACACAGTGCCTATGAATTGAAAAATATCGATGGTTCAGGTTCTGCAGGACACATTATTGAGTAAATTTTTATTTCACAAAGAATGTTACTACAGCATTTGCAATATTTAACATGATCTCCTAAATGCATTACCATCCTTCCAAGTCTATGTCATTGATTTTTATGTTCCAATAATTGCTTTATGGGTTTCCAAGATTCACTTACAGTAACTATAAACCCATCATCCCTATAAGGGGCCTCAATTTTTGGTAAATAGGACAGACCATAAGGGGCACTAAATTGCCGTTATTTTACCAAAATTCAGTTCAGCACTCATTAAATTGCCCCAGCATGAATTAATTAATCTTTTATATTGGACCAATTTGCCACCGGGTATGATTGGCGCTTGATCACCTAGAATTTATAATACACATTGCAGTTCTATGTCAGGATCCCCATTATTCTTAAATTCCTATTTACTGTTGGGTACATATTCACTGTGAAATTACAACCCATTACAACGAAGTGCAGACATTATTAATTAGTACTGATCTCCAAAATTAATGCTAATAATATCCAATAAATAATGCCTTTGTTAAATAAATACAAAGGCATTAATTAACTACAACAAAAAATTTACCCAATTTTAATCAAAAGTTTTGTTCTTAATAAATATTTTGGTTGAAGTTGTTGCACAAACGATTGCCGTTGCACCAAAAGATCGACCTATTAATGCCTAATACAACCACTAGAGTTAATGAATCCACAAGAGGCAGTTAAGCCATGTCACGAACCCGAGCGCTGCGCTGCACAACACAAGGAGACCAAGGGCGCACACCTTGCAACAACTCGCCGCCCCCCCCCCCCAGCGCAAGCGAGGGGTTCGAACCCATGACCAAAGCTCTGATACCAATTGTTGCATAGACGATTGTCATTGCACCAAAAAATCGACCTATTAATGCCCGATACAACCGCCAAAGTTAACGAATCCACGGGAGGCAGTTAAGCCATGTCACGAACCCAAGCACTGCACTGCACAACACAAGGAGACCAAGGGCACACACCTTGCAACAGAAGTCCCCCACAGTAGCACAACATTTAACATTTCTAGATTAAAATCAATTATCCAGCAATGTCAATGCATTGTAAAGCTCAATCCTAGTTCTTTTTTCTAGTCAACTTGCTGCTGTAGATACTCAACACTGTTTCAGCAGGGTAAAGCTTACAAAATTTCATCAATGCACAGCAGGTCTGTTCTCTCACTTGGTCAGTGCAATCAGTGACAGTTTATGGGGATCATATTGCCTAAAAAGTAAAATTTAATGCTACAGTAAAAGTTGATCCTAGAATAGGTATGATCAACAGTACAACTGATATCAGCTCCCTTGTAAAATCTGGTTTTCTGCACCTGTCTCAAAATCTGTGCATAGGATTTGCAATTGGCCAATCAACCGAATAATGATCAATTGGATCATATAGCTGACCAGAGAATAGTCATTAATTGTGATTCAATCACATTGATGTCACGCCAAGTGGCTGACAAAAAACAAAATTTATTATTAAAAATCAGATTCCGGCACTGTTGTTAACACTGTGACTTGTATTTTGTAATTTGTAATTTATTCTTATGTTCAAACTTTGAACTTCGAGACAAAGAATATCTCTATGTACTATGCATTGTTCAGCAACCTCAAAATTAATGAACAAAATCCATATTTCATGTCTTACACTCTTATTTTGTTTCACTTTCCGTATATATGCAAGTTTATTTGGCATGAAATAAAAAACAGCACTTTTTTTCTCTATTTTTATGATTTTTTTAGTATTTTTTAATTTCCTACTCTTTTCCTGAATTACAATTATACTTTTAGTTAACAAGACAATAATCACAAGATTTTTTTTGCTCCTATTGTTTAGAGTTTAAATTATACTAAACCTGTGATCCATGTGGCAGCCCAGTGTGCCACAAGGGATATTTACTTTTCTGGGGCTGTAAATTACTGAACCTAGTTCAAAACAGACCTGTTAAAAAAAATTCATTGACCACCTCAAAAATAGCAAAACCCAATTCTGATTCAAATCAGGGAGACACCCCAGAAACATTTGTCCTTATCTGCTCATGCAGTTTGTCATTATCCATCAACACAGTTAGTACTTTTTATCTATAACTGAAGAATTCTTGTATTTCAAAGATGGAATACTTCATCTTTACCTTTAATTCTCTTCATTTCTTTATGTAATTAGTTGTATAACTGATGTAACTCACCAGAAAGGAAAGCATAGTAGTTGCATAGAAACACATCTCTTCGCAGAGATTGCTATCTTTTCGTAAATTAACTCTCATTTTCAATAAAAGCTTTCATTTATGCATATCATCTATGTTTATTGGGTTCATTTTTCTTTGATTCAACTCGTTGATTTAATAGCAAATTGAGTTTCTGCAGTTTAGTTTGCTGTCCAACAGACTGCCAACCAAATTTGGATCAATCTGAATGTTTTGAAGTTATGCAAAGCTAGAAATGTGTCATGTAAAATTGAATCCTTTGAATAATAATCCAAGTTGTGTGTATCATAAGATGATTATAAAGCACCTTCAAGCCAATACCTTTAGGGACAAAAGTACAACATAATTGAGCTGAATTGCATTCATTTGATGTTCATAACTTATGTCTATGCTTCGTCATACCATTAAATCAACCAGGAGGAAATTAAAGCATATATTCAATGTTGATGTCCCTAAGTGACAAAAATGTATCAGTGGTACCCATTGGTAAAACTTTAGCAGTGGCAAAATTTGAATGCCTAAAGCATCCCCTAACAAGGAACAATAAGATGTCAAATCTAGGATAGAGAAGAGCCCTTAACAAGATAATAAGAAAACAAAATGAATAAAAGATGATAAACCTTAGATGATGAAAGAGAATTACAACAATTAAAGGTGAAAGGAGTCATCACCATAGCCATCTTAAACAAAGGAAAGTGAAACAACTCCTATGACTCCAAAATATTAAGGATATAGCTCAGAACAGCTCCAAACCTGGATGTTTGGTAGTTACACAAAGTAAACAATGGGAACAACTATTATGACTCAAAAAAAAAAAAAGTTGAGATTAAAATAGCTCTAAATCTGAATGTTTGGCAGCTACACAAAATTAAGATTACAGTTGCAACCATTTGCATACCAATATTTCTATGACTCCAAAATATTAAGGATATAGCTCAGAACAGCTCCAAACCTGGATGTTTGGTAGTTACACAAAGTAAACAATGGGAACAACTATTATGACTCAAAAAAAAAAAAAGTTGAGATTAAAATAGCTCTAAATCTGAATGTTTGGCAGCTACACAAAATTAAGATTACAGTTGCAACCATTTGCATACCAATATTTCTAGACATGTTTCATGAGGTTACTATGAACCACTTATAAACCACTAATTTATATTTTATTAGATATATGTACACACCATCGGGCTGAGTTGCATTCAATGTTGTTCATAAATGAAATCTAAGCAAGTCATATTTGAAACAATGGTCAGAAAGAAAGACAAAGAATATTGATGTCAATTGGCAAACAAAGATATGTCAATGCAACTCAGGTTCAACATGTAGAAATGGAAATATGAGAGTTTTTGAAGCATCACATAACCAGCAAAGATATAAACAAAACAAGGAAGAAAAGATCTCATAACAAGATAGCACGGATGCAAAATGAACCAAGAACGAGAAGGTAAACCTATAATAAAGCTAAAAAGTACAAATGCAGGCAAACGAGAAGACAATAGATCCTGCCTAAGAAAATGCTTCCTGGCCCACAAGCAAAAGGCCAGGATAGGCACTGAGACCTGGACTGCATCAGAATCTGGAAATAATTCAGAATTACTAATTTGTTCCCAACAATTCTAAAGAATGCTCAGCAATTAATTTCTAAATTTCTTGTCAAAGTGATAAGCTTAATACATCCCCAACTTTACAAGATATTGAAAATTAAATCTATTACACATTAAAAACAACAGAAACTAGCATTTGTGAGTCCAACCATTAAACATACCATGTGGATGATAAAGCGCTCTTCCAAATTACTTCTTGCCAGGCATCTCTGCAATGAAGCATTCCAAGCGAACAGATAATTTAAGGAACATGACAAAGGTTACCCAGCAAATTGTATGACATAAGATAACCTACCATGCAGATTAAGAACTCAAAAGCAAAAATCCAATTCAACTAGAATAAAGGATATAGTACAATGAAATCTGCATATTGTGTGATACCTTACCAAAAAGTTCTCACTCAAATTGACAATTTAGTATGGAAATTAAACAGCTGACAGGAAGTTAGAAATCATATCAAAGAAGAAAATTCATATATCCAAGCCATTTTGTGGAAACTCGTCTCAACTTATATCAACTCGAACTGATAAAAAAATCAGCCAAGATACTTTAAGTTGATGCCCATAGAAGCAAATATCTTTCTTGGGAATATCTCAGCAAACCAAAAGATAAGATAGTTTCAATTTCTTGGGATGATATTGAGAACCCAAAAAATGCGGAAAAATTCAAAAACAAAAGGAAATAACTGATGTCTTTTATATTTAAAGCCATCTTAATTGCATACAGATTTTAAAACCCTAAAAACAGCATAGAGTTATTATTTATTATTAAAATTTATCAATATATTTTTATTTAAATTTAAAACAAAATAAAAAAACCCTATCCCTGATAAAATTAAAAATAAAACAGTATATTGTCAAAGGTTGTGAAGTTTGGGCTTACACCTGTCAATTGGATTTATTTGGAAGCTTGTAAAGCCATTTTAATAAAACCTATTTCATGCATATCTTGGAATCTTTGCGTGCCATTAGATTAGTTTTCTTTGAGGCACTTATCGAGCTGCTCATACACCATATCTATGCTTCCACATTTTGTAAACCCGTCAATACATTTGCTTAAAGCTTTTCAAAGTCTTTCAATGGCAGCTTGTGACTTCTAAAACCATTCGAGTCTTAATAAATCTTCATAACTTACTCTTGACGGCAGTTATGAAACGTGCAACTTTTAAGGGACGTGCAAAAAAATTTGGAAAGAGAATTTGAATTGTTTAAGCCACATTTATCGGTGCTCATATATGGGCTATCAACTTACATCGAACTCCCGATAAGCTTAGCCAGCCTTGTTGTCGGCATTCAGATTTGAGTTGGCAACTTGTTTGGAAATGCCAATAATAATCTGAATTTCCTTTCCTTCGGTGTTCAACAGTCAATTATTAACTTGCATAGGTCATTTAAAATTAGTTACAAACCTACATGTGTTTGTCAATGAGACATTAATTTTGCTTTGTCCGACATTCAAGTGGCGGTTGCAAACTTGTATGGAACTGCTGATGGGTTTTAAGGAGTTGTCAACCTGTAGGAAGATGTCAATAAATCTTATTTTCCCTTGTCATTGGCATTTGATGAAGGGTTGTAAACTTATGAGTTATCACCAACAGAACTTAATTTGCTTTGGATTGGTATTTAATAGTCAATGCATAACTTACATCGGTTATTCGGAATAGGTTATTAACTTGTGAACTATCACCGATAAGTCATAGTTTTTCCCTACTCAACCTCTTCCATAAAATGATACCTCAAAACTTAAAGAAGTTTAATCATACCAATCACAAAAAGTATCGATTTCTGATTGTGAATTTTAAAAACCTAGAAAGTGCTTGATGTTACTTTTGAAAACTTGATAAATTTTCTTGATGAATCCACCAAACCGCCAAATGAAGACTAATGCATAAATTTTAACTAGATCAATATTTTATTACAAAAGCTTGCCACATCACATATAATAACCTATGTTCCACTGTGTTTCGAGGACAGGGGTACGGCAGGGGACGCGTTTCGGGGACGTCCCCTAGGGGGCCATTTTTAGGGGACAACACAGGACGGCAATATACAAATTTATATATATATTTATGAATTTTTCCAAATTTATTAATATATAATAGAGAGAGAGGGGGGGAAAGAGATAGAGATATGTCAATAACTGATAACAACAATATCAATATGTAAATAAATCACGAGGGCAGTAGCATAACAGCATAATAAATGTCAATAAAACATTATATATTTATAACAGCAGTCTCAAACATCAATAAAACCATGGTCTATCAATATCCAAATGTCTCAAACATGTATCCAAAAGTCTCAAAGTTCAAATCAGTCCAATCTCTCCTCTATATCATGCCAATCTCTTCTCCAACAAGCAAACTTTCACAGCAGGGAGCACAAACTGAGAAAATGAAAGAGCAAAACATAGGATAAGTATATGTTTTCATTTTGTTTCATGTTCTTTTGGCATTTCAGGGTTCATATTAGGGTTGGACGTCATTGTGGACCCCCCACATCCCTAAACAGCAAAAAGAAAAATTTAAAAAAAATAGATTTTTATATTTTTTTGGCTATTGGAACTTCCCAATCCAAGGGGGACGGCAAACAAACAAGGGGACGTTTCTTGCCGTTTCCTGCAATTTAGTGTATTTCGAGGAGGGCAAGGGGACGCCCCCTTTGCATCCCCCCGTCCCAGGGATGGTTGGGGATGGGGACAGTCCATTTTGGGACAGGGGACACATCCCCATGTAAATCTCAAACCTCTCTACCAAGCAATTTGACTCTAGCTTTTACGAAACTTCAAATTAATTGTTTTCATAAATCACATCATGAAAAATTAAACTTTTAAAATATCCCAAACCGGAAGGCATTTTGAGCTAAAAGCTTGGCATGTTAGCCATAATGATACTAGGAACATCCCCATAAAACGAATTTGCACCATATTGCATAGATTTCGACAAAGTTCGAAAACTTTGCTGGACTTGCCACAGACTCAACGGACTCAGGAGTCTACACTCTAGTCGAGTCGACTTGACGCGGACTCGGGAGTCGAGTCCAAGAAAGTCCCTACACAGGACTCCCGAGTCCGACCTCAGGACAACTCGCATGAATCCTGAGGTCGAACTCGGGAGTCCTATGCAAGGACTCTCCTAGACGACTGGGACGTCAAAACAAGCTTTAAAACATTTTTTTTTTTTGTTTTTTTCTTCATTTCACTCCTCTACTTTGGCAAATACAGGTCTGCAACTTGAAGTGATCTTCGATGAAGTCAAGAATACGAGCTAAGGAGATCATAATAGATCTAGGTAAGTGATTTAGCTTCTCTTTTTTCTTTTTTTCTTCAATTAAAAATCAGAAAAATGAAGAAAAATAAGGGGAAATGCTGCCAATTTTTTTCTATTTCCCTTAATAGCCTAATTCCTACTATTTCTAGCTTTGGTTTTGCATTCTATTTTTTTGCAAATGTTTGAATCTCATCTATTTGCTGATTTTTTACCAAACCCTTGCTGATTTTTTTTTTCATGTTGAACTTCAAACAGCAATGTCATCTTCAAACCCAAGGGGAACGAGAAAAGACCCTGTATGGAAGTATGGAATACCAGGAAATAAAAAGGGTGAGGTGACATGTACCGAATGCAACAAATGGATGACAAGAGGAATAAACAGATTAAAATATCACCTTGCAAGAATACCTGGGCAAAATGTGAAGGGATGCCCTAAGTCGACTCCTAAGATTATTAGAAAGATGAAGGCCCTTCTTGCTGAATATGAGATGAAAAAAGATGAAAGACAAAAAACAAAGGATGCACTAACGGCAGCGATGAGTGGATCCACTTCTACACCGTCTATGCCCCATGGTACTCCAAGTCCAAGCATCAGTCATCCACATTCATCTTTTGGTGAGAGTTCTAAGGGTTCTTTCTCTTCTGCTAGTGCTGGCCAAGGTCCTTCATCAGGACCAAATTACTTTATTCCACGTAATGTTCTAGGAACACAACCTTCACTTGAAGGTACCGGTTGGAATAAGGAAAGCATCATGAAGCTAGGATGGCAACAACAAACTTTTGGTACTACAATAATTTACTTTTCAATGTGGCGAGCAGCCTATATTGGGAAGGTTTGGTGAATGCCCTTACAGTTGCAAGTAAAGGGGCTAAGACCCCAACAACTAAAGATTTGAGTGGGCCATTGCTAGAGGAAGCCGTAAAGAATACACGACTGTTGGTTGATGAGCAAAAGAAATTTTGGCGAAGAAAAGGTTGCAACATTTTATTTGATGGGTGGACAGATCAACGAAATAGGACTCTCCTAAACTTTTTAGTGGCCTCTAATAGTGGATTGGTGTTCCTAAAGTCAATAGATGCTTCCAATGAAGTCAAAAATGCTAAGACTTTATGCAATTTATTAGATGGGGTGATCCAGGAGGTTGGTGTTTATAATGTTGTCCAAATTATCACAGACAACGCAGTTGCATATGTAGTTCTAGGTAGACTACTTATGGAGAGGTATCCCACAATTGCATGTTCTCCCTGTGCTGCACATTGCTTGGACTTGTTGCTAGAGGACATTGGGAAGATTGGATGGGTCAAAAGTGTGGTTGAAGATGCAAAAAATGTTACAAAATTTATCTACAACCATACTTGGGTGCTTTCTTTGATGAGGAAATTCACAAATGGCAAGGACCTTGTGCAACCTAGAGTGACACGGTTTGCTAGCAACTTCCTCACATTGCAAAGCATTCTTGGTGCCATTGCTCATCTCAAGCAAATGTTTGTGTCTGATGCTTGGAGGGAGTCCCCATTTTCCACTAAACCTGACGGGGAGAGGATTGTACGCATAGTTTTTGATGACACATTCATCAAAAAAGGAGAGGAGTTGATCAAGATAAGTAACACAAAAATAAACTTTATACATGATAATCTATTTGCTTTTCTTTTTTTTAAGGGTTAATTTTGTAATAATTTAACATTTGTTTTCATTTTTTAGCTGACTGAACCTTTGGTGAGGGTTCTTCGTATGGTGGATGGAGAGGGTGTGCCAATGGGTTTCATCTATGAGGCCATGGATAGGGCCAAAGAAACCATTTCACGTTACTATGGCGGCAACAAAAGGAAATATGAAATCATTTGGAGCATCATTGATCGGAGATGAACAAACCAACTCCACCAGCCGATACATGCCTTTGCCTACTTCTTGAACCCAAAGTTCTACTTCTCAAACACATTTAAGGCGAATGAGGAGGTCATGGCAGGTCTTGTCACATGCATCGATAGGATGGTGCCTGATCGTGAGATGAGAGATATGGTGCTTGATGAGTTGCCTACTTCTTGAACCTGAAGTTCTACTTCTCAAACACATTTAAGGCAGATGAGGAGGTCATGGCAGGTCTTGTCACATGCATCGATAGGATGGTGCCTGATCGTGAGATGAGAGATAGGGTGCTTGATGAGTTGGAGGTGAGATTTGTTACATCTTATTTGTGAATTTGCAATGTTGACTATCTATGAATTTTCTATATTTGATTTACTTTTTCTTTTATCTATTCAAGGTCTACAAGGGTGCAAAGGGGGGACTCTTTTCCTCACAACAAGCAATTGAAAGGAGAGGAAAACAACAACCGGGTAAAAGAAATTGTTGAAATTTTCAATAGTATACTACAAAATGAAATTAGAAACTTGATTCTTACATATACTTTTTTTACTTTATTCTTATTTCTTAATACTTATATTTTGTAAATGTGTTTTTGTAGATTTATGGTGGGAGAACTATGGTGCTAGCATGCCAAATCTTCAAAAGCTAGCCATCTGTGTCTTGTCGCAGCCATGTAGCGCTTCTGGGTGTGAACATAATTGGAGTTTATTTGAGAACATTCACACAAAGAAGAGAAATAGATTGACCCAACAGTGCCTAAATGATCTACTTTTTGTTCGATACAACCTTCGCCTTCAAACTAGAAAGGTGGAGGGTGTTTCACATGAGTCCATTGACTTGGATGATATTGATCCATATGGTGAATGGACTACTAATAAACAAAATGATAATGTTGATGTCTTCCTTACTGATGAGGATCTTGCTGAATTGTAGAGAGCAGTAGCAAGAGAAGAAGCAACAACAGGATTGGATGCATTAGATGCCATGGCTGAGGACGAAGACACTTTTGAAGATCAAGAAACCACTCCTCAATCTCCTCATTTGGATATATAGCACCTACTAGTTCTAGGCCTTCAAAATTGAGTACCATTGGGAGGGGAAAGGGGAAGATATAGATTATATTTGGTTGTTAATTTTTTCCTCTTTTTGACATATGATTATATGTAAACATTTATAAACTTATGATGTTGTTATACATTTGAAAGTTTGAAACTATGAGTATGAATGATGAAATTTCAATTATTGAGTGTTTGATGATCATATGACATGTGTAATCTTTGAATTATGAGTGTTTGATAATCAAATAAGGCTCTTATGTTCTCTAAATGCATTAATTTCTTCTTCTTCTTTTTGTAAAACTACGGTTTTTTTTTGCTGAGTCCTAGCCGAGTTTTTTCTCAAGTTCGTGCTAAGTCCCGAGTCCGAGTCCTATTTTTGGGCTGCCAAGTTTTCCAACTTTGGATTTCGGGATTTAAATTTTTTTGTGATTCTCGACAAACTGCATCACTGCTCTTGAGGGTTTTGATTGACACAACTAACAATTTTGCTTCAAAATGGAAAGAGGCTCAGCATTTTCGGATGATTGGGGATACTTTTGACTAGGAGATTCTCGATATGTAATGTCCCCTTTTTTAGGGTTTCCTTTTTTGGCAGTTGGTGTTATCTTTCAAAATCTGTGTTTGCATATTCAAAGGAGTATATTGATATTGCTAGAGAGCTTTATGGGTTTTTATGGGTTTTCTCTAATTCTTGGTTGGCAGTATTGCTATTTTTAGCAATGTCTTTTTTAGTACTTACTATTTTTAGTAAGTTTCAAGCATCTCAGTTTGGGCTAATTTGGCATTTGGACACACTTACTATTTTTAGCAATTTGCTATTTTTAATAAGTGCTATTTTGGGTAGTTGGTCCTAGCAGTAGTATAGAGTAGGGTTTCTAGTTTTGGCAATGGTTGGCTCAGTGGCGAGTTCTAATATTTTGGCATATTGTCATCCACCGTCACTTAAGTCTTTGAATATTAATATTATGCTTTAAGTTATAAAAGGTTCAATTAAGTTCCCTTTTGTACCCCCACGCCTAGCCTTGATGACTTCAAGTTGTTTTAAAAAGGGGATCATGCATTTCCTAAGTTGGACACCCAAAAGGGAGGAACTCAGAAGTTTAAATGCCTTTTGGAGGGTCCATACAGTCATCAGTGCCTGCTGTACTATCAATATCAGACCTGTCATATGCTCAGAAAATTCATATCAGACCAGTTCTTTCCTGAAACAGTGTGTTTTAGGGCGATGTGAAGTGTTGAATGAGAGTGATACTTCAGTTTTAAGTCCTGTGGACGTGCCTTGGGCTTTGGGAAGCTTGCTGGGAGTGATAAACAAATTGTTTCAGAACTGTTGTTGCATATCAGACCTGTACTTATTGCTGATCAGTCCTTTTTCAGACTTTGGGGTGCCAACATTGAGGTATACTTGTTCATTTCTTGCAAGGGCAACTCATTTATGTTGTTCGTTTTCATTTTGGGCATCTCATTTCAGTTGGGTGATTTGTATTGGGGTGTCATTTCATATTTCTATCTCACAAACAGCTGGATTAAAATTGTTAGTATCATTTGTATTGAGCTTCATTGTAATACTGACTTGGTAGTACCATTTAGTAATCTTGCTCTATATGGTTTTGATACTAACCCCACTAAATAAGTGGCATTCCCGCTGTATAAGCAGATAATCTTGTTTTATGTACTGCATGTTGAATAAGCGAATGATTCTCTTTCCATATTAGCTACGCATCCCACTGCACAAGTGGTTTTGGTCAGCTAGCCACCTAATGCTTTCATTTCCTACAAATTTGTAATTCCCACTGAAGAAGTGGTTGTTTCCTTCATGTTTGAAGTTTTTATACTCACCCCACTGAACAAATGGTTCATTCAATAGTGTAGCATTGTAACCTTCCACCGTATGCTCTCACCTTGCCCGCATCAAGATCTAGGTGATGAAAAAGTGGAAGGAAGTTTACTTAAGTTGATCATCTTTGATTATTGGCTAATGCTAACAAGTTGTGAACTTTTGAAAAAAAAAAAACTAAAGGTGGTGGGTTATTACACGGTACAAGGATTTTGACACAAAATTTTAAAATTTGGCAAGTTTTTAAAATGGGGCTAACAGGACCTAACTATTTTGTGTGTCTACCTTCTATGCTACAAAGAGTCCTTTGAAGAGTGAGTGTAAGATGCCTACCTTTAAGGATACTGCTACGTCATTCACAAAAGAGCAAGATAAGCTTAATCAAATGGGCACACTTGTAAGTCTTTGAAACCACAGGTTTTTCTTCAAAACATGAGAAAACTGAAGAAAAAGAACATGCCTAAGAAAAACACACAACAACAATCCATGTACACATCCACAAAAGAACATAAAAACTCCTCTTCAAAAGTGGAATCATCTAAGAAAGAGAAACCCAAAAAAGCATATTGCAAGAAACTTGGGTATGATGAATATTAATGTTATTCAAACCAAAATGATGAGTCGATGCATCTTCTAATGAGAAACCAAATCAAATTGTCTTCAACAAAGCTACGAGGTTTATCATCTTCTTATAAACAGTTAGGGAAATAGAAGAGCAACGCACTTGTCACAAGTGTAGATTTTGAATCAAGGAGATGGAACCTTGATTTTGGCACTTCACATCATATAGCTTCATCACATGGTTTGTTCTCTCCATTTGAATATTGTTCATCTCCACATAACATTAAGGCTGGCTCAATAATTATGTGTCATTAACATGTCTTGCTTTGAAGTATAGTATGTATATTTTTAGATGGTATAAGTGTAATAGCTAATAATATGTATAAATGGAAAGTTTATAACAGTTTGTAACAGCGTTTTTCTACAAAAAGGGAATGGACCCCATAGAACCCTCAGCTAAACTATCTAAAAATAATAATAAATATTAAACTTGTTAAAACTTAAACATTAATAATAAATATACATAAGAAACAAAAATTTAATAATAAATATTGAAATCAATAAACAATAAACTTACTAGTAATTAATATGTTTAATATAAATATTTTAATTATTCTATACTTAATAATAAACTTAATAGAGAAAAATGTCTAGTTCATAACTTAGTCAAAGATCGATTATATCAAAGATAGAGCACAGGAATGAAGGGAACAAAGGACTGGAAGGCACAAATACAGCAGACTAGAAAAAGGGGCAGCATCATAGCAGATCAACAGGGGTCAAGCAGTATGAAAGTGGAAGTCCAGCAGACAACATCAAGGAAAAGAGGCATTGCAACTTGATTTTCTGTCCAGCATCTGTTCCGCAACTCTGAGCATGCTCTACCAGATCAGTCCTTGGTTGCGAATAAGGTGTTCCAGGAGTACAAATATGCCTCTAATCCTTTTCCCAACCGTCTTTTGCAAATCATAAATCCTTCAGGTGTCCCCAATCCTTCCTCCATTCTGATTGAACAAGGCCTGATTTCTTTACCTCCTGCATCTGAGTTGGTAAAGCAAGGGCTTGGCAAGGATGGGATACCTATGATGATTGTGAATGACAAGGAGAAGTTCTGGAAGAAGGAAGCTTTCTTTTCTTTAGGGAATGTCTCTTTGAAATTGGCAAAAGAGTTACATGTTTTGACCTGAGATGATGACAGTATTCAAGCAATGGAGGCAGAAACTGGAATAAGATCTCAGATTTGCAGGTGCAATGCCCAGGCAAGGGACCTGATCTCAATGATTCAGAAAATTGGATTGAAGATGTTTGGAAAAATATTAAATCTCCTTCCATTTCCTTACAGGATAGAGGATTCTTTTTAGTCCAATTTCAATCACAGGAAGATTGGGTTTTTGGGCATAACAATGGGCCTTGGTTCTTTGGTGAGTGTGATTTTTTCGTGTGCCCTTAGATTGCCTTTTTTAATCCAGCCATTCATCTGATTACTAAAGTGCCTCTTTGGGTGAGACTCTAAATCTCCCTTTGGCCACGAGAAACCTAGAAATATTCAGCAAGGTTGGAGATTTCATTAGATTTGACAAAACTCCAATCATTCACTCCATTAAAATCCTATCCTCTCATGGAGCTTCAATTCAATTCATAAACTTTGAATGTCTGCCTTTTTGATGCTTTCATCCTATGCTCCCCCAAGTTTTGGGGACGGGGATGGCAGGGGACGATGGGACATGTTTCCGGAACAGGGGTACTTTTGGGTCATTTTTAGGGGACAGTAGGGGGCGGCTATTAAAAAATAGGGAAATTTTTAAAAATATAGAAAAATTTCAAATATTCATATCAGAATATTGATTAAGCATTCATCATAGGCATTGGAGAAGATTAATAGTAAATACATAAAATTAGACTTGAATTGAGATTTCACATGAGAATTGACAAACAAATTAACAAAATTCAAATGCTTTTATTGTCAATGTGCATACATATTAAATAAGAATTATAACAAAATGCCCAAAGGCTCCAAGTTTCAACTATAAAATGACAGAAACATAGGAAGTATATGGCTGTCCCTAATCAGCAGATGCAACTGGCAGGTCTGTATCAAAATTGGAGCTCAAGTCTGAGTCACTGTCAGATGCAAAGGCGGGGGGGGAAGTTTCCGAGGAGTCCCCAAGTCCCCGAAATGTTTCTGGGACGAGGATTGGGGTACTAAGGTAGGGGATACGTCCCCAAGGAGCACTGCTTTCATCCTAATCAACTCGGTCATAAGATTAGAGATTGTTCTTCCATTAATCATTTGGGTGCTCACATGGTCAAAATGCAGCAATGGATGAGGAAAGCCGGCAGCCCAAATTCTAAGCAGCAAGCACAGGCTAAGGCTCAGATTTGTGGAGGTAAAAACTTTGGATAAAACTTCAGGCTTCAGTGGTTCAGTTGGAAGGGCAGGATGGCATGGTTCATCGGCTAGTATCTAGTAACATCTTAACTACATCTCAACAGAATCCACTAAGACTAAAGCAAATTGTGACCTTCCTAAACATCCTAAAAGAAAGTTTGAAGCTAAACATTTTTGCCTAGAAGCTTTCAGTCTGTTGGTGAGGATTCACAATGGACTATGGAGGCCCTTCTTTCCCAAAAAGGTAGAACGCTACTTCCAACTAAAAGATGATCATATCTCATGAGGATCTTTAAGGTTTTTGCTTGGTCTCTGCAAGTATAGGCTCTTTGGGGTTTAGGTGATCTTGTCTTTAAGCTTCTTCAAACTTATGACACCCTTTCCTTTTTAAGTTTTTAAGGATGTATTTTGGTTTTTTGTTTGGGTGTTGGCCCCAATAGATTCCGTCACTTTACATAGCAAAACAAAACATAAACTTAATAAATAAATAAAACATATACATTAATTAATGAGTCTATATGATTATATCCAATATATTAATAAATACATTGTATCTGATATATCATGAGAGTATTTGAATTGGTTTAGTAGGGTTCCTGCAGCTGCTTCGACAAATGTCATGTCATGTGTCCACCTATGAACTAAAGGAGGCTCTAAGCCTATATGTAATAAATCGTAGAGAAACAGCCACCCCTCCATGAATCACATAGAAATAGTTGCCCCTCAATGAATCACAGAGAAATAAGCGCCCCTTCATGAATAGCAGAGAAATAGCAAGCAAGCAAATAAAAATGCTTGATGTGGTTATTTCAAGCATTGATTCAAAAGATGTATACTTTCCTCACAGCTTTACTAGCACTCAAATAGTTCTGGTCCTTGAGGAGTCGGAGGGGTTTAAGAAGTTAAGACTAGAGAAAGACCACACGATATATCCTACACAAACAGCCCATCAACATGTCCCAGACATTGAACCTATTAAAAAGGGCTCCGATCTAGCTTCCTTGTTCATTCTGTTTCCAGCTGATAATGATAATGTTTTTCTAAATTTATTTTTTATACATCTTGGTTGAGAAGGGTGTTGTATTTTCACACACCAGCATGGATTAACATTTGCAGTAGTTTTGGGTACAGGCAGGTATGGTACCCAACCCTATACAGGCCATATTGTACATGCACCTACACCTATGCATGATGCAAGATTTGTTTTTGACAACTTTCAATATATATCCTGCAACTATGAATAATATGAAACATGATTTATATTGAAAGTTGTCAAAAACAAATCTTGTATCATGCATAGTACACAGGTACATTGGGAAACAAGCTCAGAAATTGGATTCATCCTCTGATTGATATCAAGGAAACTGCTCTTCTTCTATTTGTTGGAAATATTGTCATTGATGTCAAAGTAAAAGAATGAAGTCATTGGCCAGATGTTACATACAATGATATTGGCAAATACAAAGAACGGAAGTGTCAAGCAACATGAAATCAGAACATCAGTAAAGGATGTGATAATGACATTAATAAGTCAAGACTATGATTCAAAAACTCATGTTGGTCGATCATAGGAAATCATGGAACAAACTTATGATGAGTTCAACATAAAGGTGGGACGTAGTTAATAAAAGCAACGTATTTATGAAAAGAGTCTTTGTCGAACTTGTAGGTTGACTGCCACCGTTGATATCCTGGATCCGTGCTTTCACTTGTGAGGGGATATTACTCTCATATGAAATTATTATCGAATATATTTAGTGGCTGAATATTCAAGGACAAATCATGGAGCCTGAGAATTTATGGAGTCGCTCATAATGGACGAAGCAATCAGAATTAATTGCAATGTTATTATTTGTTTTAGAGAGCAACGAGTCTTAACTAAAGGAAGAAACAGATATATTCATTCCAGCGCTCTGATATAATACAAGTTTAGTCTTATTCAAAGTTGCATTGTAAAGTATGATTAAGAAAAAGGCACGATACTGAAGAGATGATTTTTTTTGAAAGAACGATTTTTATTCATTAAAGAGTAATCATGATAAAGGTGCGATTATTGAAAAAATACATTTTTTGTTAAGTATGAAGGATGCGACTTCAGAAAAGAAGCGCTTCAACACTAAATGGTGCGATCTCATCAAAAGACGTGTTTAATCACTAAAAGAAGATTTGTGAGAGACGTGTTTTTTTTTCCACTTAAACATTTTCGAATCTCTCCTTGAAAAGGCGTGCTTCTATGAAGAAGTGACTTATCATTAAAAAGACTTCACAAAAAGGACGTGTTTCATCACTAAGAGATGCGTCTAAATTCCAAAGGAAAAGAACAGATTTAATAATTAAACATATGGTAAAAGGGGAGGTAAGCAAAACAAAGAGATTCGATTAATATCAAACTAACTCAGATTTACTTTATGAAGGGATAGTTTTGAATGGATGCAAGTATAGTTATGTTCTTTCATCTAAAGGTTGCAATGTTTGAGTGACATACATAAATAACATCCAAATCAAGGTTGCAAGTGTGGTTGTGTGAGTAAGAGAGCAGTTCAGTCAGATTTCCATCTCCTTGTGTGGGCTGAAGGTGATATTATTTATCACATAGAGCAGATTGGAGAGTTGGGTTTGTGCAGATCAGATTGAAGGCAGTCTCACTTCCATCAAGTCAAGGATTGGTGCCTTACATTAGGGGTTGGTGCTCCTTGTAGGCAGGTGTCTACTAAATTTGTAAAGGTCTAGGTGTTCCTTGTAGGCTACATTCTACTAAATCATCTTGGTGTAAATCTGTAGGTTGGTGCCTACTTTAAAAATAGTATTTCAATAAAGTTGTATCAATTTGGGGAAATTGATTCATATCAAAAATTGATTGTAAAAAGTTTGAAAAGATTATTAAATAAAAGTTTGTGATTGATTTACTGATTCACCCCCCCCCCTCTCAGTAAATCTTTGTGCTCTTCAATTGGTATCAGAGCGAGGTCCTTCTTGAAAGCTTAATCACTTGAAGGAGATCCTTAAGAGCACATATGGCGAATCTAAGCAACACTATGAAAGCACCCATCTTTGATGGGACTAATTATGCCTTTTGGAATATCAAGATGGAAGCATACTTGAATGCACTTGGGTTTGATGTGTGGCAATCTGTTGTTGATGGGTATTTACCTCCAACTACCCCTCCAACGGATCAAACAGGGAAAAAGAGAAGTGAAAACAATGCCAAGGCTAAGCATGCTCTTCTTTGCAGCCTAACAGATTCTGAGTTTACAAAAGTCATGAGATGCAAATCAGCAAAAGAAATTTGGGACAAACTTCAAAATATTTATGAAGGAGATGCAAAAGTTAAAAAGGCAAAGTTGCAAATTCATAGAAGAAAGTTGGAGACTCTCAAAATGGAGGATGATGAAGATATTGCTTCATATTTCCTTCGTGTTGATGAAACAGTGAATATCATGAGGGGACTTGGTGAAGAGATCAAGGATGACTTCATTATTGACAAAATTCTAAGATCTCTTTCTACAAAGTTTGAAGCCAAGGTTGCAGCATTGGAGGAATTAACAAACTTGGATCAGCTAACCAAAAATGAATTACATGGAATCCTTGCTGCCTATGAGATAAAGACAAAATGTGCAAAGAATTTTCATCATGTATGCAAAAAGAGTTTGAAATGTCAATGTTGGGAGAATTATCATTTTTCCTTGGGCTACAAATTTCACAATCAAGTAAAGGTATTTTCATCTCCCAAACCAAATATGTGAAAGAAATGTTAAAAAGGTTTAGAATGGAAGATTGCAATCCTGTGAGCACTCCCATGGTTACAAGCTGCAAGCTAAGCAAAGATGATGAATCCCAAGAAGTAAATCAAACACTATATAGATCAATGATTGGGAGTTTGTTGTATCTAACTTCTACAAGACCAGACATAATGCAAGTTGTTGGAGTTGTGGCAAGATTTCAAGCAGCACCAAAAGAAACACACGTTCATGCAGTAAAGCGTATATTCAAGTATTTGAAAGGCACAATGGAATATGGTCTATGGTACCCTAGGAGCAATGATTTCACTCTTGAAGCATTCACAGATGCTGATTGGGCTGGCAATGTGGATGATAGAAAAAGTACAAGTGGAGGAGCCTTTTTTCTTGGAGGAAATCTAGTGTCTTGGATGAGCAAAAAACAAGAATCAGTCTCTCTATCTACAGCAAAAGCTGAATATATTGCAGCAGCAGCATGTTGCACTCAACTTTTGTGGATGAGGCAAACCTTAAGAGACATCAAGGTGGAGTATGATCATCCCTGCACTATCTATTGTGATAATACTAGTGCAATCAATATCTCCAAGAATCCAGTGATGCACTCAAGAACCAAGCACATCCCTATTAAGTATCACTTTTTGAGAGAACAAGTAGGAGAAGGACAAGTGTGTTTAGAATACATAACTACAAAAGAGCAAACTGCTGATATATTTACTAAACCACTTCCAAGAGATACATTTGAATATCTAAGGGACAAATTGAGAGTTGTTTCACATTCATCAAATTAATTGATGGAAGTATGTATTCAGGGGGAGCTACGCACAAAATCTTGAAGCTTCATGGAGCTGACATATTGTTGAAAGACCCTTTGCCATTGATGTCAAAGGGGGAGAAATTGGACACAGGGGGAGCAAACAAAGGATCAAAGTTGCCATTGAATAGGTTGCCATCAATAACAAAGGGGGAGATTGTTGGAAATATTGTCATTGATGTCAAAGTAAAAGAATGAAGTCATTGGCCAGATGTTACATACAATGATATTGGCAAATACAAAGAACGGAAGTGTCAAGCAACATGAAATCAGAACATCAGTAAAGGATGTGATAATGACATTAATAAGTCAAGACTATGATTCAGAAACTCATGTTGGTCGATCATAGGAAATCGTGGAACAAACTTATGATGAGTTCAACATAAAGGTGGGACGTAGTTAATAAAAGCAACGTATTTATGAAAAGAGTCTTTGTCGAACTTGTAGGTTGACTGCCACCATTGATATCCTGGATCCGTGCTTTCACTTGTGAAGGGATATTACTCTCATATGAAATTATTATCGAATATATTTAGTGGCTGAATATTCAAGGACAAATCATGGAGCCTGAGAATTTATGGAGTCGCTCATAATGGACGAAGCAATCAGAATTAATTGCAATGTTATTATTTGTTTTAGAGAGCAACGAGTCTTAACTAAAGGAAGAAACAGATATATTCATTCCATCGCTCTGATATAATACAAGTTTAGTCTTATTCAAAGTTGCATTGTAAAGTATGATTAAGAAAAAGGCACGATACTGAAGAGATGATTTTTTTTGAAAGAACGATTTTTATTCATTAAAGAGTAATCATGATAAAGGTGCGATTATTGAAAAAATACATTTTTTGTTAAGTATGAAGGATGCGACTTCAGAAAAGAAGCGCTTCAACACTAAATGGTGGGATCTCATCAAAAGACATGTTTAATCACTAAAAGAAGATTTGTGAGAGACGTGTTTTTTTTTTCCACTTAAACATTTTCGAATCTCTCCTTGAAAAGGCGTGCTTCTATGAAGAAGTGACTTATCATTAAAAAGACTTCACAAAAAGGACGTGTTTCATCACTAAGAGATGCGTCTAAATTCCAAAGGAAAAGAACAGATTTAATAATTAAACATATGGTAGAAGGGGAGGTAAGCAAAACAAAGAGATTCGATTAATATCAAACTAACTCAGATTTACTTTATGAAGGGATAGTTTTGAATGGATGCAAGTATAGTTATGTTCTTTCATCTAAAGGTTGCAATGTTTGAGTGACATACATAAATAACATCCAAATCAAGGTTGCAAGTGTGGTTGTGTGAGTAAGAGAGCAGTTCAGTCAGATTTCCATCTCCTTGTGTGGGCTGAAGGTGATATTATTTATCACATAGAGCAGATTGGAGAGTTGGGTTTGTGCAGATCAGATTGAAGGCAGTCTCACTTCCATCAAGTCAAGGATTGGTGCCTTACATTAGGGGTTGGTGCTCCTTGTAGGCAGGTGTCTACTAAATTTGTAAAGGTCTAGGTGTTCCTTGTAGGCTACATTCTACTAAATCATCTTGGTGTAAATCTGTAGGTTGGTGCCTACTTTAAAAATAGTATTTCAATAAAGTTGTATCAATTTGGGGAAATTGATTCATATCAAAAATTGATTGTAAAAAGTTTGAAAAGATTATAAAATAAAAGTTTGTGATTGATTTACTGATTCACCCCCCCCTCTCAGTAAATCTTTGTGCTCTTCACTATTTTCCTCCTCTTCTTCTTCCTTTTTGCTCTAAGCAAAACAGCAACAGCCATAGGTTATTAATTTTTTTTTGGTTCAAAGGCCTTGGTAGGTCCCCTATTAGGATTTTATTTTTTTTAGAATGTTTTTTAATCCTTTTCTACTGTTTTTTATGCAATTGATGCATGTGACACCCTTAAGTCTCGGAGACAGCCAAGGGCCATTGCGATGTCTAGGGGATGCTAGTTGGACTAAGTCCCCAAAAGACCAAAAAAGGGGGGTTGTCCCAAAAACTTCAAAAAAGAAGGTGCAGAGAGGGGACACCACCTCCAGGTCCCCAAGTCCCCTCAGCATCACTTGGACACATCCCCATGGAACATTGATTTCATCAGTACCTTCACGCTTTTGTGATGTGTGGCTTTGGGTCTATAAACTTTTTTATCTTGATATAAAAATAAATAAATTATTTGTGTGTATTAATATGTTCAGTAAAAATTATATGAACCAACAAATCCATACATTTAGGACCCCTGCAAGACCCTGCATCTCAATTTTTGGTCAATAGTGTGTATCTGTGAGTATCTCTGTACAAGTGTGCCTAAGTTGTTTATGTTAGTTCCATTCTCACATGAGAGTTGAACACTGTACTAGCAAATCCATTTTCTATTTAAGCTACAAGTAGATAACAAAAAATGTTTTCTTTAAATTGACTACTTACAGCTTTTATAGATGAAAGGACATAATCTTCTCCAGGAGTCAGTACATTGGCTGGTACCCTTATCCTGTAAAAGTCATCCTCTTTCAACAGCTCCTAATTACAGCAGAATTAAAACATTATAATAGATTATTGTACAAAGAACTTTTACAAAATAATGAACTATGAAGTTCAGTCCAGAAATGATTGTTGAAAGTGCAAAGTTCTAAATCTCCAGAACAAAGAACTTTCACAAGATAATGTACTACGAAGTGCAGTCCAGAAATTATTATTGAAAGTGCAAAGTTTTAAATCTCCAGAACAAGTACTTACTTCAAATGCTTTCTGCTCACTTTCAGTTAAAGTATTTCTTGTAATGCGAACCTTGGTTAATGTCTGCATATAAACAGAATATTATCTCCTAGTAAAAACTTCATCCTTTTAAAAATGGCCATAATGATAATACATATCACTGGCAGCAAATTCTTTAATCTTGGTGAATCAATTTTATAATCAATAGAATATATCAACAGGGCCAAAAATTCCAACTATAGTTCTGAGTCAATCACTAGTTTAAGCTTCAATTGGATAGCTAATCAAATGCAATCAATAAATAGCTGCAGTTCTAGATTGAAAAAAAAATGTAGAATTAAAAAGATCACAAGTTCTTATCTTGAAAAAGAAAAGAGATTTGCTTCCATTAATGAAAAGAAACTAAGCAATATATAGAGTGTTTTTATGAGCCTGAAGTTTGATCCAAGTTCACAAGAATTGTCATCCCTGAAATGATAATGTTTATCATCTCAAACATGCCACAAAGAATGCTAATGCTTTTATAAAACCTTGGATCCACAAAATTCTATAAAATGAGAATTTGTGAAATACAAACAACCTGCACATGCATGTCAAAAGCATGACTTTGCCAGTGGATACGCCCGCCACTTTCCCCGGTTATATGTTTCTAATTAAATATGCTTAGATATAACCATGGTATCGATCAGATTTTGTACGTCAGTGGATACGCCCGCCACTTTCCCCGGTTATATATTTCTAATTAAATATGCTTAGATACAACCATGGTATCAATCAGATATTGTACGTCCCAGGTGCAATCAGGAGAGATTTTGCACATGGCACACAAGAATCCAAGATGAATTCCACAAAATAAGAAGAAAGAAAACACTCAAGAAACACTCCACCAAATAAAAAGAATGCTCGTCCGTTGTAATGAGAAGGGGTTTGTAATTGTTCTTGCATGTTCTCCAGTTTCTTGTAGAAATATTTTTATTAACAATATGATTTGCTGGAACTGAGTGTGCACAAGAATTTAGATAGCTTGGCGAAATTGTCCCTCGTATTCTTTCAGTCAAAATTTGTAGATCGAATCCCCTTCTTTATCCAGCATTAAGTTCATTATAATATTACATAATGTTTGCTGTCAAGCTTAGTCCTAAGGTTAAAACTTTGGGGTTAATGTGTACAATACAACGTAAAAGGAAAAGAATTCATGTGAGAAAACTGGCCTCTGGCTTCCCCAGTGATCTGAAAAGAAAAGAAAAAATAGCATTTTTTACATAGCGTTCACTAAAATGGCTTAAAGAATGGGTGTAGAGACGGTGAATAACTTCTTAAAACAGTAGAAAATACTTTTTATTCACTAAAAATTAACTAATAAATAAGTGTGAAAACCCCGTTGTGGATCCTTTTAACAACAATTGAAAGAAATAATGTGATCTAACGCACAGAAAAACACCATAACCTACAAAAAAACGAGTCATCAATGTTTTCCTCAAAAGTACTCAAACCCCTGCCAAATCCAATACGCATAGACGGAATTAAACACACGGACTTGCTATATTTCCATGATATCCCGTGATCATGCTTAATTTTGTATTATTTGAAACCCTAAAAATGAATAATGCATGCCTGTCCACCGTGAGGGGATGCCTTCAAGCGCGCGGTGAAATGGCCGGCGGGGGTAAAATCCGAGTTACCAAAGGCGTGTTCGATAGAAAACTGAAGGCGCGAATCCGCGGGGATGTTATCGACTGGAGGCACCGTCCTACTAGAAGATTTACGTTTAGAAGGCGCGACAACGAAATCGCCTTCGCTATGTTGGCCTCCGACAAGACCCCATTCTTCATCGTCTTGCAGCTCGTCCGAGCGGAAGGCGTATGCAGCTCCGGAGGACACAAGGAATGCTACTGTGGCCACCACCAAGCATTTCAACAAACACTCCATTCTTTGCCTATAATCGAGCCGAATCTACTGCTTCTAGTCAGCCGTGTAGCATCGCAATCCTTTTGCCCGTCCTGAATTTTTCAATTTGCATTGCTTTTATGATTTGACTGGCTCGTCATGTTTTGTTTTTCTAGGAGTTGTAAATTTTGAAGCGCTGAGGGTATTATGGCAGCAGGTGACGAAATATTTTAAATGAAATGATTTTAATTACGTGCACATTTGGTCAATGGGACTACAATATAATCGCCCCTATAGCTATTTGTTCCTTTTGTTGGTTAGTTTTATTATGGAGTTGAATTTTTAATATTTATTTATTACGCCAAGCGTGTCCTATATGAACTTTCGAAGTTCATTTTGCCCGTCGACGATTCAAAAAGAGTTAGAAGGCATGGTTGACAAATCCTCCATTGCCAACCGTTGCTCGTTTAAAGCAGCCTGCAAGAGGAGTCTCCATCAAAATGTTTGCAGCCTCCGTCTACCCACAGACCGCAGCCACCAGGCACGTGTAAGTTGAGGAGTGGAGGAGCCTCTGCAGCGATGGTTTATTGCCAAGACTGTCACTTCAATCCCTGTCGCTGCCAATGAAACGTCAATACGAGCTAGGAAGAGTTTGGAGGAGCGGAAACCAACGGCGGCATAGACAAAGTACGCGAACCGTTTGACCTAATTGACCTTTCAAGCCTCTTCGGCGTACCCATTGCACAAGGTTGCAATAGCTAGTATATGGTTATGATGTTCTTGTATCTTGGATATTCAAAGATGAAATAATTATTTATTTGTATTATTTATGTCGTGTAAGAAATACAGATTTTTTCCAATTTATATTTTTGTGTTACCCATTTGTTTGTCTCACAATTAAATCTATGAGAACTAGTCCTTAATTGAACAATAAGAATCTTTCCTATCCATTTGATTTTAGTTGTTATATAATATTTTTGTACAATGCTTATAAGCTAGATTGAATCTTTAATATAATGATGTTTTCTATTCATTGTATTCTTTTATGTTGCTACTTTAAACTTTTCATTCACATAATTTTTATGTCTTAATTGAAGTTTGGGCATTCATTTGAGTTGATTCCCCAATTTTCATCCATGTTTTGTCTTCTTTCTAGACAACTCTTCATCTCTTGCAACCCTAGGCCACTTATCTATCTTCATATTTTCTATCTTTTCAAGTAGCATGGTAGCTTGGTCATAGAAATTGCTTCTAAAGAGAAATTTCCTACCTCTACAAGGATATATTTGTAGAGAACTAAAGCTTTGATTTTGAAATTGTTAATGCCTCCATTTTAAACTTGATGTTCCACTAGCCCATACCTTGTAGCCATATAACACTATCAATGTGACAAGAAAACCATATAGAACCTTGGTGGTCTTCCAATCTCACAAGTTGGCATTCCTACACCTATATTGAAGTTCGCAAAGAGCTCTTTGCCCCCCTTTATCTTTTTTTTCTTGCATTTTCCCAACTAAGTTTATTGTAAAAGTTTGGGCTAGGATACATGTATTATGACACCACTTCAAGAGACTCTCCTTCTTGAACTAAAAGTTAAAAAAAATCTTCTTCATTTTCAAAGAGAACCATAATTTTGATTTTGTTGATATTTCTATGCATTCGTATATCTTTACAAAAGATTTTAAAGCCAACAAGTGGTCTCTCAAACCTTGCGTTGTCTCTATCATTAAAATTTGGTTATCAACATAAAGCAAAAATTTCACCACATATTTGGTTAAGTGGCCCACTTCCCCCTATATTTTTTAATTCAATCTTCTAGTTTGTCAATGTATAGCCCAAATAAAGTTGGAAATAGAGTGCATCCCTATTTGAAGCCTATATTAATCCCAAAAGAATTGAATAACACTACTTACATTTTGATTTTAACCTTGACTTGCACATAATCTATGAATTGTTGTCCTATAATGTATGGGTACTCCTAGCTCCTCTATTTTTCTCCATAATTTACTCCTAGGAATTGTGTCAAAAAAATTTGTTGTTGTGTTTTACTGCCATGTGCAACTCACTTAAAAATCACTATGAACTTTACCTCTCTTGAAAGAAAAATAAATTTTGGAATAGAATTCAATTATCTCAAGGCTTTGATTGTCAAGTCTTAACTTACAAGATAACTCAGTAGTTTATGATGTATATTATTCAACAAAGGGACTTACATGTTGGAGTCTTAAGAATATGATGAATTTACAAAAGATATACAAAGATTTAAGAGAATTTCATCCAAGAACACACAAATCAGAAGTTACTCAAAGGATTTATAGATTATCAATAACTTTGATCAATTCTTCTCAAGGATTTAAGAAAATGAAAAAATAAAGGTGTGGAAAAAAATGTTAGAAATCTAAATTCTCGAGAATTTTGCACAAATACACTTCAAAATCATATCAAGACACCATAGCCAATTTATGTTTTACCATAATTACTCACAATTAGACATGAATGGTGCAAGTTTAAAAGGAAATTTTGAAATTAAGAAATGGATCACAATATACCTAAACAGTGGTGCAATATTATGATATTTCATAATATTGAAAGGAAAATTTATAAGACACTTGAAATTCGCATGAGACATGACTCAATTTGGCATCACAGTTATAATTTAGTAATAAATGAACAAACTATTGAACTAATTGGAAGTAAAACATGAAGGAAGCAATATAATGATAACTCTTTCGAATATGTCTCATGGTAATCAACAATTTCCAATCCCAAAAATAGAATAATGATGGCCCTTTTATAGAGACAAGGTGCTAAAGTTAGTTACAAATCAATGGCTTAAATTACACCAAGATAACGAGCAGTTATAATTTGAAAGGAAAAATAATATCCCAACAACATCAACACCTTTCAATTTGAAAAGGTATGAAATATTTGATTGGCATTGGTATCTTTTTATTGATAGTTGACACATTTTAAATGAAGATAAAAAAAATTGCAAATCGTGAAAACACATCTTCATGAATACTTTGCGCAAAGGAAGCTGGAAGTGAAAGTTTTAATGGGCGATTAAAAGCACAATCCATGCAAAACCTATTGGAACTCATAACTCCACAAGTCATAACAAGGACCAAAATTTACAAAATTCAAAACTTTGTAGTTCAAACTCTTGTTTCACTATCTGATTTAGTAATACATTCGCTTTCTTTTGCAGTCTCTCTCCTTTTATAATTAATTAAGATGATTAGGGATTTATTTATTTTATTCCTATATTGGTCTTACAAGAACTTCCACTTGTACCTATATGTTTCATAAATATGTGATATTTTTTCTAATTCAACCATTATTGTCTTTGTCTTCTTATGTTACTCCTTTATCAAAGGCATGGCCTCCATAGCTCTATTCGTTACCTCTTCGCAAAATTTATAGCTTTGTCTTTAAGGGAATCACTAAATTCCCTCTTGAATTCACTCTACCAATATAGCTTCATCATCTTCTACATCACTCATATTACAATATAGCCCTATCAAGTTATTGATGATACTCAACTCATCAAACTTTAGATCAAGAGCTACCTAGTTTAGCTCTCTCATCTTGTCAAGACATTCCTTGAGTAGTTGCTCTTCAAACTTTAGTTGCTCTACCCAATTCCTTATGTGTGGGATAGTTTCATTTGTTAAAATATCCTCTTTTATGATAATTTGATCACAAACTCTCAATTGTCAATAATCTAGGCAATTATATCCCATTTTATTTTAACCTTTGTTCACAATCTTGTATTAATTTGACTACTTACCTTCCAAATGGATTGCTTCATCCTAGCCTCTAGAGGCAATTTTGAGTGTTTCTTCTCCTTTTAATATCACTTTTCTCATCCACTCTTCCATTGTAGTGCTTATATTATTCATCCTATCTGAGAGACCTCATCTTGCAAGAGTAGCACTATAGTTATAGAAATTTGATCTACAAATTGCAAAGGACCTGCTAGTTGATTGAGACATCCTTGCAATTCTACAACCTACCTTCTCAATTTATGTTTATTTTTCTTGTACATCTTCCTAGAGGTTGAAACATCTACATTAGTTATTAACTATTATTTATTGTTGCCTGATTGAATACCCCAAATTAATTTTAAAGATTTTATATTCCCTAGGGGTTATATCATGTTGGTCTTTAGACACCATGGCCATATCAATCTATGAAATTCTTGATCTTAATGCATCTCTTGCTATGAAAGACAAGACTTTAGCCTTTCTTCTAGGCTTAAATGTATTTATTTGCTATATCAAACTTTTCAAATCAATTGAAACGATTTCAACTTGATATTTTCTTTATACCTTCTCAACTAGCCAGGTTGGAGTATTGGTTTGTTGCTTAGCTTCTTGTTGTTGTGGCATCTTAGGTGATCCATGTTGATCTATTATTTCCTCTATATTTTTCCTATTTGTGTCTTGGATATGTTCTTGACAAACTTCCTTCATTATCTCCTCTTGAGTTAATAAGATTTAATTATTGTTGTTATGTTGGTTCTTCCATTTGCACTCCAATATCAATCTCTTTATTTTTTTCAAGAATGAGGGTTTCTTAATTATGCTCATCCAAATCCTTGGGAGCTTCCATTTAAATTTGTTCTCACAATTATTGTACAAATGGTATGCTTAGAGAATATGCCTCATTTATTTTGTCAACGATATGTTGAGAAGAAAGAATTTATTGATGTACGTCTTCAATCTCTTGTTGAACCTCATACAAACTATCAATTCATTTCTCTTTTTCAGTATCTTTATCATTCTCTTCTTAGAATGGGGCTCTAGAACTATTTATTTGAAAATTGGAGATGCTTATGTCCTACTACTTGCCTCTTTTTCCATCTCATCCTTCTTTAACTCCTTGGCTATCTTGATTGTATTTGACATAGAAGGAGGTGATAGGAAAAATATTTGTATGGATTCTAGAGAGGAAGAAAATCTTACCACCATATGTTTCTTATCCTTTTGTGCCACCTCTTGAATTCTCTGTTTTGCTAGTGGTTCTTAGATTGCTTGAGTAATGACTAGGGTTACAACTTGTGCTTGTGGAAGTAATGTAAACAAAATTCCTTGTACACTTGAGGTAGTAATTAGTACATGGCACTTAGTGTTGAGAATCAATAGAGGTTATATCTTCAAGAATTGTGGCAATAGTTATCCCTATAGTTGAAGGAAATTCCTCACCAGGTCCTTCCCGAGACTGCATAACCTAAGTTTCTTACACTATCATCTTCTTGATGACAAAGTCATCAAAATCATCATCTTCTTTGTCAAAATTTTATTTTATTTTCTTGGCATTGTTTCTACTATAGGTTATTACAACTCCTTTGGCTTTGAAAGATTGAATATGTGTAGTTAACCAAGTAGTATTGTTATATATAATATGTTGTGTTAATTATTTATTTGAAGAAACTCTCCTCTCAGACCAATTAGGGTCTAAGATAGGTTCATTAAAGACCTTGTTTATTTCATAGCTTGAATGCAAGATGTTTTCATCATCCTTTACTTGTTGCAGCACTATGCGTGTTCCCAAATTTCTCATTTGTTTCAAAATGATTTTTTGGTGGATCTTTTTTCTTACTTCATGACCATGTAGGCAATAAAACCAAAAATCCTCAATATGGGGCACATATTTCATGGAAGAAAATATATGTTTTTCCATCCTCCCATGGGGATTAATCCCAAAATTACCTCATCATAGAGTTGTAGATTGTGTAACCGCAATTTTCTTTCTAAAGCCTTTGCACAACTAATATTATGACATACATACCAACCAATGGTGATGGGGAATTTCACCCTTTCCATGTGTTTATATTCTAGGATTCCATGGGATATTACTAATTTCCTTAATATTTTCAACAATACCATTTTGTATATCGAGTATCAAGGCAAATTGAAAGGTTTTTCAAAAACTACTTCCATCCTTATGTAGGTGAACTTTGGAAATTAGATAAACTAACTTCCCTTGCTATCAATGGCACCTTATGCCTTTGTAGATAATCTCTTGGCTTTATCTCCTTCCATAGTCCTTACCAACCACATGGAAAAAGTGTCATTCACACTTTTTTAATGCTTGATTGGCTCTTTGTGTTCTAATTATGGGTAATAGTCACAAACTACATTTTTTCACGGCCTTGTACCAAGAGTACCCATTATATCCAATCCAACAAAATTAGTTTTTAAATTCAAAGAGTAAACTAGATATGAGTTCATGAAAAACTTATGATTTACCTCAAAGGTAGTAATTTGTCCATGTAAAGTTGTCACTAATGATTTTATCCTAATGCATCATATCTTATCCTACAAAGAAAACTTAAACAAAGAAATACATCAATTATTTGAAAGTAGGGTAGTGGGAAGTCTAACAACTCGACTCAAAAGAGTTACAATGTACCTAATCTCATTTTGAAATTCACTTCTGTGTAAATCCTTAGGAATTTTAAACATAGAGTTATCCAAACTTCCCATCCACTTGATGTTAATAATTCTTTTGCATTTTTTTACTGCATCATTAAACTATTTCTTTGGATATTCTCTTTTTATGAATACCACTTTAGTGAAGAAGGGGATATTAAAAGTTCTCTAAATGGCATCATCACTTAAGTCCACAAAGATTCTTCCTCTAGTTATCACTTGTCTTTTATTTGCATCATAATTTTTGATGCATTTAAATACTAGATCTAAGAATTCCATGGACACTAGGAAGGTTGCAGCTTTGTGTAACCCATTTAGGTCTTTTTTCTTAGCCCAAGGTGTGGCATTATTACTGATGGGTTTCTTTATTAGCCTATTTTATGTTGCTTTTATGCATACTTTCAGACACTTTTAGATAAACCTTTTAGACAATACTCCTATATTATGCTATCTTTTCATACTTATTATACAGACTTGGACCTAAAAATAGTAATGGAAATATGGTTATGACATAATAACATTGCATGGTTTATATGTGAGTATGCATGAAATGTGGATGGAATTATATGTTTTAATTATGGTAGTTAGTCTTGTGCACATGTTTTTTGAATTAACCTTTTGCAACCAATGAGGAATTGTAGCACATAGCAACTGAAAGTTGTAACCCACAGTAAAAGGCAGACTAGGACAACAAAATAGGAGAAGTTCCAGATTAAGTTGAATGCAATAACTACTATTTGAAGACACCTGATGGAGATTGAACGTCATCATTATAACAAGTTAATAAAGTGATGGAGAAGAACTCTTTTGCTAATAGGATTTTGATAAATGTTTGTGTGTTTTACATGCAATTCTATTTTATAGAGTTTCAGTTTTATTAGGAATCTTCTTTCTTTTCAGTTATGGTTTGAACAATTTCTAATATTTAGGAGTGGAAGTTAATGATTACAGTTAGTTGTTGCTTAGAATAAGACTCCCTCGTGCTTGTATATAGCCAGTGGTTGAGTCCTTAGATAAGTTAGTTAATTCCAACATTTCGCTATCAATTGTTTTTTAGTTTTAGTTATCTACAGACATGATTATTAAAAATGGTTTTTATAGAATATAATCTGTGAAGGAGATTTTATGTAATATTTTTTGATATGCAATGGATGAAGTCAATTTCACATGGATGCGTAAAATCTGATAGTTAGAATTGGTTCAAGTTAAGTGAGAACATCCACTTGAGCAGGCCACTCAAGGTAATTGTTCTTCACTTCATTTATAACTATTTATTTCTATGTAGTAGATATTTTGTATTTATTATTACTTCATGAATTACAAGCAAGTTGAATTAGAATCTCATACTTTGATTATTACTAATGAATGTTCATGAGAATGTGTGTATTTAGTTAACCAATAGTACTACAGAGGTTAGAATAAATTTAGTTGTTAGTTTTGATCAATTTTGAGTTGATACAATAATACTCTATTAGCAGCAGTTTAGTTATACGTTAAGTTGTAGGCACCTGTAGCCATTAGCACTAGTTTGATTATTTTATTGCTTTACAATTTTGTGAGTTTTCAGCAAGTATAACATCTTGAATAGAATAACTTAGGCAATCTTGAGTCTTTGAAGGCACATATAGTTCAACACCATCACAAGTTTACAAACCTTGGGTTGACATTTTAATGTAGTATTTACAATGTTTTTGATTAGTTTAGCAGGGAAGGGCCCTGATCCCATGGTTACATCCAAAAGAAAAAAAGGAACCAAATAAAGGTGGGAGACAACACCACTAGAACCAACCAAGAAACAACATTTAGAGTGGCTCGCATGTCATCATTTAACATAGTAACCATAGTCCATCCACTATTAATCAAAAACAACCAGTTTCTACTAGCAAGTTTAAAACTACATTAACCATTAATCAGATCAAAAATGTCCCAGGTTATATTAAACCACAACAAAGCTATAATAAAATAACAGTCCAAGATATGGAACCAAAAAGACAAAAAATAGAAAGCAGTCATTAAAGCAGTAACAAGAAGTCATTACTTTGCTTTCTTCAGCAGATCACCATATTCTCCAATGAGGGAGATGTATTCCCTCCATTCAGGTTCCTCGATCTCATCCAGTATCTTTAACACATCCAACTTCCTCTATTTTTTCAGGTTCCTGGCAATTCTAGTTTCTCCAGAAATAGCTCCCAGCATGGCCCTCCTCATCAGTCTGTTAGTTACCTTCGTAAGCGTAACAAGAGCTTTTTCCATGTCATCAAATTAAACCTGCAAAAAATTTAATCTACTCTTCAAAAAGTTAGTGCTAGAGTCATCAACATTTGTCTCCATTCACGTATTCCCAACATCCTACACATTCTCACTATCATTCTTAAGTTCCTCAACTTTCTCAATTTGGTCCTCCTCTTCCTCATCCTTTTCAATGTGCATGTCCTCTTCTCCCATGTCATAAGCAAAGTCCTAAAAATCCATATCCTTTGAATCATCTTCCTCCTGGGCTTCAAACTCTTCAAATTCAAGGTCTTCCTCACCACAACCAAAAAAAATTGTTTGCCTTTCTTTTCCATAGATGTAGCTTTTTCCAATCGAGCAGACCTTCTACTGTTGCTACCACCACTCCCCTACCCATGCGAAGTCACCTTAAAATCCTCATTATGCACACCTTCTTCAGAAATATTAATGATATCATTTGGGTTAATATCTTTTTTTATTTTCTTCGCCTTAGGAAGGTCCACCAGTAAAGGAAAGTGTTTTCTTTTCTCAGGCGTAGCCTTGAAGATCTGTATCTCATACACGCCTCTTTCCTCAACTTTTTGCACCACAGGAGTAGAGGGATTGGAGATATTGGTCACAAGGGATGGGCTCATAGCAGGGATTATCACCCTCCTGGTAGGAACAAAGGGAGGAGGACGAGGATTAGGAGCCATAGCGGGGATATCTTCAACAGGAGGTTCCTCAATAATCCTATCCGAATTAGGATTGTCAATTCTAACAACCAAAGGGTTGCCTTGAGGATTGTTAGCCAAAGCATATTTATACAGAGTTAACATCAAACCTTGGTGAAGGGGAGGACTAGCACCCTTTTCTATATTGAGTTGCAGGGATGACAAAAGATAAAAGGGTAAATTGATAATCTCACCGTTGCCTAATATGGTTAAGCAGAGGGAAATGGTAAGCATGCACTGACATATATCTTCCCTCTAAGGTAAAATACTGTATAATAAAAAGGCTAACCAAAGAAAAGGGAGGAGGAAGTTCCAGTCTAGCATACCCATTTTAAAAAATTTTGAGGTTCTCCCCTTCATGCAAAAATTTGTCCACAAACTTCTGATATTCCGCTCCGCTCTTCTTGGCAACCTTCATCCCTTGGTTTTGTAGACCAGTAGCTTCCACTATGAGTTGTGTCATTACTCAAACTTCACCACCCCAATAGCCACACTACCTTTCCTCCAAGAGTTTGTAAACTTAGCAGTTAAATTCTCATTATAGCCTTTCAAGGATTCAAAATATGGAACAATACCAACATTATCAAAGAACCTCTAGAGGTCCACATTCTGCTTGAGGGCTTGATAGTTTGGCAACTCGGTGTGCTTCCTAGGGCCTCCCATTTTCACTCTTTGCAAGTTCTTTGGCTTCTTCAAACTATGCTTCATAATCCCCCAGTTCTTTAGCTTTTTATTCTTGTTGTAGAAGACACAATCCAAATAACTAAATGAGCCCTTAAGAAATGCGAGATCGAGAAGTTTCTTTTAGGAAGAGCCAATGACACAATTCTCGGGACCAATAGCTCATCATTAATATTGCAAGTATTAACATTCACATTTAATTCCATAGTTTTCCACTCTTTGCAAATTCAGGGGAGGCTAACATTAGGCAAGTTAGCATGATTCGAAATGACAACCTTTAACAATTTGAAAATCTCCATGCGATCATCGAGCATCTCGAGAAGGGAAGAAAGATTTAATTTAGTACTTAATGAGATCATCTAATACTTCACTGTACCCCCAAAATCATCATTTCTCTTTAAACCTTTAAACATCTCAAATTTCCCCTGTTGTCTGTGTAACTTCAGCATTGGACTATTCATCTAGATATACCTCTAAATTGTGTAGGTTCTACCAAGTTTACAATACATTAGTTTAGACTCTACAATTGCTAGTCATTCTTTGATGGAAGTTAGTCTTACTAATGTTCCGTGAGTTTGTATTTGATATAGCCCCTCATGTTGGAGTGATAGGAGAAGGGAGATGTGTAGTGCACACACAAACACACACACACTCTTCTTTAATCATTGATAGGAATCACTTTTCACATATAACTCAATAAAATCCAAAAAACATATTTAGTAACAACATTTTGGAGATTTATTCTATTATATACTCTAACACAATGTGAATACAATTGAATCCAAACATATGCATCCCATACATACAACAAAGTTTAATTTTTAGATATCACCAAAGCTAGTAAAAAGCGATTAGGTGGAATGGTTCAATTTTAGAATTAAATACAATACAAATTGTAGTGTACACTTCAATTTTGACAACTAGTTTTTCAATTTCTTGGCTATTGAAATTAATTTTTCACCCATAATATCATTTATATTTATTTAAAGCCAACAATACTAACTACTTAATGTGACATGATTGATTATAAAAATTAATTTTATTTTTATTTTTGTGTCTTACAAATAGAAAGTATGTTGCACATTGCACATGAGTTGACATTTGTAAAAGAAGTTGTTTAGCATTATTATTCAAGTTCAACTAAAAGTTTTTAAAAACATAAACATTGAAATAAAAGATACTAATATATACAAATTTAAAGTTAAGAAAATATAACTTACACACTTAGCTTCAACGAGTCTTTCATATTGATTTTCTTGTCTTTTCCTAAACTCCTCCAATAAACTTGTTAAAAATAAATTACAAATTTATAAACAATTCTTCAAGCCTTATTTAGGATACAAGGACAAGCACAGTAATTATCTTCATTCCTATGTCATATCAAAAATTTGTATCATTAAATTTTTATTATTTTATATGTTCACTTGAGGGGGTAATGCCTATAGATTATTAAAAAAATATTATTTTTCTTGAATAGGCCATTTTTATTCACTCTCCAATCTATTTTGTTTGTTAAATGAATATTTATGACTAAAATTATATTCTAGTTTTTTAATTGTTGAATAGCATGATATTTATGGTCTCATAATCATTCATGGGAGCCCTAGAGAGCTTACATATATCTTTCACAATAAGTAACAAAATACAAAGCTTCCTAACCATAAAAGTGTCAATGCCCCATGGGCGGTTAGATTGGAATGGTTAATGTTATATGGGGTTTTTCCTTACCCAAACTTATCATGGTCCATGCATATAATTATGATGAAAATATAAAAATAATTATTAAAAAAGACACCCAAGAAGAAATATTGTCCATTTTTGAGGAAAATGTTGTTTATGGGTTGGGTTTGTACCCGTAGAATTAAGAGCCATCCCATTAACCCTAAAACACTTGCTAATGATTATAAGGTAATTGAAAAAGTTTCCAAAGAATAATAATAGATAGGAAAGTACCTAAAGATAATATTCCTTATTAAAACGAATATTAAATCATGGGTAAAGGATATTATTTTTATGCTAGCATTTTTCCTTGGATTGGACATGTAAGTGCCTATAAAAATGTATAGGTTGACATGATACTCCAATTAATATTTGGTAGTCCATCTCATAATCCACATGGTATGAACTACACATTCTCTTAATAGTTTTGAATTTGATTATAGTGTCTTACCCCTCCTAGTCTCTTATCTACATCATTTAACCTTTGAATTGAGTTCTAGGTACTTGTACAACACCAAAAATATTTTATAGGCCTTTAATTTAAGGGTCACTTGGGAGAATATAAATTTTACCAAATGAAGTTTAAGTTGAAGGGTCACCTAGGTGATTTTCCCTAGCAAAATGGGTGACCTTGATCCCTAAAAGGGGAAATTCTATCATGTTTGGTTTGAATATTTATTCACACACCACTCTTTTCCTTCGCGGTTTCTCTTTCTTTCGCGGCTTCGCCTTTTATTTTGGTATTGCTCGTAGCTTTCCAGCTATTGCCACGTGGAATCATATTGGATCTTTCTTTGAGATGCCTCTTCTTCCTTTTATTGGGCTTCAATTTCTTAACACGTCGCCTCTACTTGTTTTGTTTCTGAGTGGGGCCCACACCGTAGTTACTTTCGTTGGGATATTTCTGCATGGCGTTCGTTCATGCGTTTGTTGTCTTGGGTTCGACGTTTGTTGCAACGGTCTCTGTTTTGATGCCACGTGTTCTTTCCTTCTGCTATTATGTGGCCCATATCTCCTCGGGATGTACCTACTAGTGTGTTGCTGGAGCATCTTTCTGTTGGTGCCAACTTGAGAAAATATTGATCGTTGGTGGCTTCGCTAGAGCATCTTTCTTGTTGGGGTCTCCAGGTGGTGGGTTGGCTTATTTAAGCAGCCTTTTCTTCATTTTGTTGTTGTTGTTAGATGGACAAGATTTTGCTAGCGCTGAGAATTAGCCTTTGTAGTGTTTCATATTAAATCTAGACTTGCAGACTGTGCCATTCTATTCGGCCTCTCTATTTCCAAGCATTTGATAGAACATTAAATTGTGCTTACATTTTCTGAAACATAGATATTTGTTTCAAGCTTTTGTAATCTTTATATAGCTTAGCGTAGTAAAAATCATGTTACTACTCTTTTGTGTTAGCTTTTGGTATATGGGTTATATTATGCAAATGGTTTGATATTCTTATGTTCCAGTGTTGGGAATTGTCTATTTGATATACGCTAACTACTACCCAAGCCTTTGTTTCGGCAATGTGCTTACTTATCTCATTATTGCTCTAGCGCATCGCCTTAGTTTAGGTTTGTTTATTTTATGTTTATCTTCTCCCCCTTTTCCTCCCCCCATTAAAAAACAAAGAGTCAGCTTTGATAAAATCCTGGAGGACACTTAGCTACACACATAAGTCCCCCAATAGCTAAGTTTCCCATAAGGTTGTTGCCTGCAAACTTTTGCATCAATAGTTTTTTTTTTGGCATGCCCGATGGGACACGAACTAACACGTTCGCAAATCAATAGGAGTGTATGAGCCATAGGCCCATCATTAGGTCTCAAACCGCAAGAATTCTTGGCCTGCTTGTACCACCGTTGGTTTCAATCAAGGCGAGAAGTCAATAGGCTAACACTTCACCTCTGACTTCTCCTCCACCCCTTATGCAAATGGCTAGAAATTTTGTAGACTGGGATGTTGGTAGCCCTTTGGTACCCCCTGTACCACCTACAGTGTGGGATCCAATCCTAACTTCCGCTTTAAAGGCTATCCCGAAGTTCTTTGGGGACGATTCAAAAACTCCAGCGGAGCACTTGCAAGATGTGGTTGATGTATGTCTGGTTCATGGCATTACTAACCAGAATGTGGCTTTGCAGTTGCTTGCCACCTCTTTCAGAGGGAAGGCATTGGACTGGTATTGTACTCTTCCAGCTAATACAATTGAGACTTGGGATTAGCTCGGGATCCCTTCTATGAGTGCTTCTCAAATAATGGTGATAGATCTTCATTATATCATCAGATGACCCATATAAAGCGGGCTCCCCATGAAGCTTTGGTCAATTTCAATGCTCGGTTTCATTCGACTTGTTAGAGAGTTCCTGTTGGTAGTCGACCACCTGTAGATCTGGCATTCATGTTCTATCTAAATTCTATAAATGTTGATGCTACAAGCTCTCAGCGGGAATACCTTACTCGATGCATATAGCCTTGTCGTCACTACGGAGAACAATCTTATTGCTGCCAGAAAATTGGCACTGTGACCTATCATGCCAATGTTCCCAGAATTGACTACAACAGAACTAGAGGTAGCTTCAACCAGCGTTCCCGCACCCCCCAATCTATGTATGTGTACTCGAGAATGACACCGAGCGTGGCTCTAATGCCTAACCCCTATTGGTGTTTTTTCAAGCTAGGCTTTGAAACTCTCTAAGAGGTAGCCAACCTCTATGTTTAAGAATTCTCAAAGTTAGTGGCCAACTGACAAGCTTCAGTCAAAGATTGAAATCTCCTACACTTTTGGCTCTACAGGACCAAGGTGGGTAAACCTATACAATGCCCAAAACTTAATTCAATTATACACAGACATTGCTTTTTATAGCAGATAATTTCCAATTCAAATATACTAAAGAAAGCATTGACAACCTCAAATATGGCTAAATTCTCAGTAAATCAATACTCACTTAGCAATTGGGAGGCATAACACAACATTAAACCTCAACCGAACAATAAGGATTTAAAATGACTTTGCATTTAAAATGTTTTCGAGAATGCATCAAGTTGAATAACAGACTAGTGCCTAACTTTGGGTCACAGAGTCAAAATACATAAAATGAATTCATCAACAAACGAACTTCAGCCAGTGGATTTAAAATTGTTAATGCTTTGCATCAATTGTTAGTGTCTTACACCAACAATCCCACTCCTATTATCAATCAAATTCTCCTTATCAAATCCAACCTGCACTCTTGAAATCACTATTATTTGCTCAAAGTATTTAACCATCTCTTTGAAATAGACCCATAAACAAATAACACAATCTCATGAAATTTGAGATGACAAACTCAAAATACTTGGTATTATTGAATTCGTATGATTTAACTGTACAAGTATGGAGACAATTTGAAGATATTTGTGAATATGCAAACACATTTCATGATTTATTTGCACAAACTACCTGTATTTGCTCATAAAATAAGAAATTATAGCTTATAGACTCAAAAATAACTTAGACTTAGCAAACCTCTATCTATCTAGCCCCATACAAAATTTCAGAACTTCAAAACCCCCTACAATTGAGAGAAAAAGAGAAGATATAGAGAACAAAAGAAACCAAGAGCAGCCCTAAAATGCATCCACAATTGACAACTGGTAGCTTCATCCTCCGTTAACCTACAAAAAGAAAAACATCTCTCTTCTCTCATCCAACAAACTCTGCCTCTCAATACTGCCTTTGCCCAAGTTGTTGAGTAACAAAAAAAATCACCATGAAGAATTTCCATTTTACCTAGCTGCTTGGAAAATAATCTTTGCTTGCCCGTGAAAACTCATTCACTCTCTTTTAATGTTGCACTTTATATTTATCATGCTCCTGTTCAATTAATCGGTGGAAACATATAAAAATCATTTGGTAAAATATTTTACCCACACCACTATGTTCAACATTAAAATGTTTTCCTTTATGAAGGCATTCAAAAATTAAAATACTTTGGAAGACTTTACTCTGCCTTCACTTTTTCCCTAGGCCCACCATTTTACTTAGCACTCACATGAAACCCATTTTATTGTGCTCACCCTGCCCATGCATTATTACTTTTCACAATTTAAAGCACTTAGCTTTAAATACAAAATAAAACCTCACATTATATCCTTTGTCCCATTGGGCAATATTTTAGTTTTGAAATATTTTGCTTTTTGTAAAAGCAAATGAAGGCTTTTAAAAGTTGAAGCATCGGGCCTCTAAAATATTAAATTTATTAATTCTTCCACCGAAGACCATCATTACCACATGGCACAAATTTGCAAACCTCACAGCAATTTCCCTGAAGTCACCCCTCCTCCTGTGAGGTCCGCAAGCAACATACGAAATGCACTCATGGTGCCAGGATCATGATGGTTGTTCATCCTCTTTTCATGCCCTAATTCCTTTGTCACTCGCCTCTGCAACCATTGACAACCTGCAAACTCAAATCAGAAGAAAAACGACCCATTTGCAACATAAACCTCTCCAATGAATTCATTTTGCACCCTATTCAGATGCCCTCCTTCATTACATTCGATGGTGCCCTTTGAATATTTCCTTCAAGCTTTGATGGATGCTCGTATCCTTCTCAAACCACGCCCTTCATTTCACCTGGCGCATATCCATCCATCTTGCTTTGAATAAAAGCATCTAAGCTTTATTCACAAATCTATTCCATAAGGAAGTTCTATGAGATCACATTTAATTGATGGATTTCTTTAAACCGATTTGCATGCTTTGTTTGTGTTGATGGCGTAACCTGCAAGATTGAAAATAGTTCCCCTCCATTCCACGCATTGGCATTTGCTTTCCATTCATGGATCGATTCCTAAATCGAGCTCCTCAATGGTCTATGCCTTGATGGATGTACATACCCTGCTTCATGCGCTCCCATGTCATGCTCTACGAAGTGTAGTTGCTTGAAACTTACAAAAGCCTTTTCAACATAAATTTTGTGCATAAGCTGCGCCATTCTTATTTGCATTTTCCCATCCCTGCCTGGAGTGTAGGTTGTGCATTTGCTTGAGGGTTTTTAAGATTTTCTTTAAATACATTTTGTGCTTCTCTTGGTGCGTGGAACCCACAGTCTCTAATGGTGTCCTTACAATTAATTCAAAATCATTATGTCCAACATGGCATGCGCCTTGCCGATGCTCCCCATTTGCATTCGCTTGGAGGTTTCAAAGATATTTTCAATACATCCCTTTGTGCATACACAACCATGATGACATTCTCCATCGAGCTCTTTGCAACTTCAAACACTTTGCATACAGTGGATTTGCAAAGGTGTCCCTTGATCTGGTGTGATTTCTTCATTCAAACTCATTGAGACAGGTCCATCAAGAATTGATATTAATAATTGTATATCTTGGAGACATTGTAACTTGAGAATTATAGGTGATTTTCTCCATTCTTCATATTCTTCCATATTGTTCCCCAAAGGATGCTCAGCTGCGATGTGACAATATGAACCTGATCATTTCCACATTGATAATTGGTATATAGTGAGAGTGTGTTTTCCAAAATTTGTGAAAACACAAGTTTCTCATTTAGGGAAGTTGTACTCATTTGATAGGAATTAGCTAACACCGATTTATATTGTAGTTATCAAGCCTTTTCAATGTAGTTTCCATGTTCCTTCATTTATCTCCATATTGTAAGATAAAATTGAATTTGGTTGTTGACACAATAAAGTGGCTATGGCTTCTTGTCACAAATTTTTTAGATGGCATCCAGTGTGTCTCTTGAGCAGCAAAATCAAACTTAACTTATGCTTAATTCATAATCTATGTATTTGAATCAAAGATGGGCCTTGCACTATATTTGAACTTCTTGGAGGCAATGACATTTGTATACCTTTCCACTTATTGACTATTTCAAGGAAATTTACTTGATGAGGTTGTAACACTGCAAAGACTACAAGTTCATGACTATGCAAGGCATGTCGGGTCCACATGTGGGTCTGGCTAAAAAAAAAATCATTTTCAAACAACTATTACCTTGAACTAATTAGACACAACTCCTGAATGCTTCTGGAGTTAAAACACGAACTGGGTTTTCATCAAAATTGGTCTTTGGGCACATTTGGGAAATGAGCAAAATTGGCCAAGTTGGCTCTAGAATCGGCCCGGGAGATAGGTCAAATGACCTCTTGGAGCTATAAAAACTTGTAGGCACATAGTAATTTGACCCAAGAATGCAGTGCATAAGACGACTCGAAAAAAAAAATCATGAGGCAAAAGTTATTAACTGTCAAAGTTTCTTACTCGAACTTTCTGCAACAACCTGTTCAGAGTCAATTAGAACCCACCTGATTGCCAATTTGAAAAATTAGCAAATCAACTCTTGGCGAGTTGTCATCAGACACATAAGTTCATTTAGGTACCCTGAGCACGTGTGCAAAAGGAAATTTCTTGAATCATTACTGATCAAAAGATATTAGGTGCCAAAGTTGACCTTCCTAAAAGATTTTTGAAAATGCAAGTGCAAAACTAAAGAAATTGCATTTGGTTTTGATCTGTTAAAAATAACAGATCAACTCATGAAACTTTGAAACCTGACATACAAGCTCATTTAGTTATGGAGAATACAAGGCAATAATCATTTTGACTTGACAGTTAACCAATTGCAAATTACAAGCTCAAACGGGAGGCCACTTTGCACAATTGAAAGTTTGCAAACAACAAAACAGTGCCAAAATCCTCCAGCTTCACTTTTCGAAACCTTATCAAAACTTATCCTAGGAAGCTGAAAATTGACATGCATGTTCACATATGTCAATTGAATGTGTCTGCAAATGGGTTTTGCACGAAATACAACAGGATTTGAATTACAAGCCTCCAAAGTGGGTCACTTAGGCAGATTTCTCTAATGCATTTCTGAAAGTGCAAAGGCAAATTTTTTGAAATGGGCACTTCAAATTTGTAAAATTTGAGAGTACCATCAGTGGCTCCGATTACGGATGTATGCCCCCTATGGGCATAGCAAGATTCCAGATCTCTGGGGAGTAGACCAAAAGCTAAGTCCATCAAGTGTCCTCAAATTGCTCCTTTATTCAATCTTTCTTTTTCAACTTCATCTGGTGACCCCAGGCCACCAAATGAAAAAGGGGAGTCAACATTTACCCCTGTCAAACACCAATCTTCAAAAAGAGTTGATCTCCCTCAACTCATGTTTGCTCTTGTCACACCACAATAACATGAGTGACAATAATTCTGCAAAAACAAGTATCAGGCTACCTTCACACAAATTGAAACTGGTTCTTTGTTTATCTTTGTCATCAAGTGGCAACCAAATCAAATAGGCCACATTATTACCACTCTCTTCATTTTTCAATTTTGCATTAAGTGGCAACATGAGAGGGAAGTGATCAAAACCATATGGAAACATGATCTTATCACATTTACTAATCCCTTCATAATGATCATGCTCAAATAAAATATCATATCTGAAAAACAACATGCAATCCTCTTGTGTATTGAGCAAAGATTGTCCACTCATTTCTAACTCTTCTACTTGGATTGCGTCACAAGTCAGTCTATCATCACCCGAACAACACAACCCAAACACATTGCCATGTGTTTCAAGATTCTGAAAATCAGGTTTATCAACACCCACAATACCTTCATCATCATTCAAATCATGGCATTTAGAAGAAATTCTAGCATCCCAAACAATGTTCTCCACCTCATGTTCATAGACAAGATCATCAACATTCAACATGTTACCACAAAGGGAAACCTCAAGTATAGGTTCATATGAATCAGAACTTTCATTTGCAACAAACTCATCATAGTGAGTGTCAAAGACACATTCACCAATGCAAGGTGTATTGAAATCAACATCATATCTTGTTGCTTCAACATGAAAATCTAAAACATAGTGCTCATGAGAGGAAATATGAATTGCAGATTGAGAAAAAAGGTCCTCATATGCATCAATATGATAGACACGATCACGTTCCTTATGTACAAACTCATCATGAAAGTTGTCATTAGTTGTACCAATGTTTATCTCTACATTTTCACTTTCATGTACAATTATATAGATGCTTTCCTCATGCAAACATTTAGTAATGGCTTCAAAGGAAGCAAAAGGAATAGAAGAAGGTAAAACATTAAGAAAAACAGGGGTTCCTTGTTCATCATTATCAATTGCTTGTATTGATTCATTTAACACATCTCCTGCATGCATATCCTTCTCTTTGTTCACACTGTTGCAACAATCAACAGGGTTGCATTCCTCACCGTCAAAGTGAAAATCATCATTTGTTTCTTCATGGCAACTTCTCATAAGTGACTGCTTTGACTGAAAATCCTTCCATACTCTGTTGTTTGCAGCTGATACATCAATTCTCCCAAAAGCATTCTTCAAATTTGCAGGCTCCTTTATCTCATCATGAAAGCTCTCATCAATGCTACATACACTCAAAATATTGGTATAACCAAGTGTACTGTAGTACTATTGATTACACATGTCTTCTTCAAACAAGATGTTCAATTCGTATGCATCATATTCTTGTTCTTGTGAGCCTTCAAAAACATTGTCATCATCTTCATTAGGGTAATTTTCATTCAAGAGGATTAATTTCACTTCTTGCTTTTGAAAGGAATCAGAATTACTAGGACCGCAAATAGAGTTGAAATCCTCTTGATCACCTATACAAGAATGCTTTTCAGCTGATTGCAAACTTCCATCTACAACACCATTGTTCTCATCAGGAAGACTTAAAACATAAGAATCAACATGATCTTCGATTGTATATTCAAAGTCCATAGAGGAGAAAAAATCTCAGTATCATCTACATCATTGTAGCCTTCATTTGCTACAAAAAAATTGCTTTCTATCTCTATATTTTCAAAGCAAATAGAAGACAATTCACATGTTTCATTTATCTCTTCATGACCATCATGGCTGCAATATTCTTCTGGATATATTTCTTTTGTAGGTTCTTCAAAAAAAACATCCTTATCATTGCATGATGCAATATCAGTCTTGTCTTCTAGTATATCATCCACATCCATTGGACTAAGTCTTGAAAAAGTACCATCACACAATTGAGTTAAGAGATGACTTCCACATTTATCTATCATTTCCTCAATTATTGAAAGCCATTGATATAAACATCCAAAGCTAGGGGGCCTCAAGTGAACTGGCATGGTACTCAGACCTGGCTTATAATTCTCACAGAATAAATCAATAGAAAATGATTTATTAGGTCTTTCTAATTTTGGTATAGCAAGCAAAAATTTCATAAATCTATCATGAAAATCACAGATAGATTCATCCTCCACTCTTTCTATATCACATAGTGCATTAATATATTATATGGACTCAACCTTGTTTGTAATTTCCTCTTCAAATTCTTCTTGAGTATGCAGGTTTCTATCTTCAGACAAGCATTCATCATTCACTATTGACTCATCTTTAAAAGTATCAAGGAAACATGTTACGAGCTCATGCCATGAATCTATGGAATGCATTGGTAAGCAAGTAAACCAACCTTCAACCATACCTTCCAAATTTCTTACAAAAGATTTCATGATAACATCTTCTTCTTCAATCTGACAATCTTCAATCAAATCAATGAAACACTATACATGTCTTGACGCCGATTCTTCAAAGTCATCTCTAAACTTAGGCAAACATTCATCAATTCTTCTTGGGACATAATGTGGGTAACCTTGGATTTTACTAAAATCTAAAGGGTTGTATCTTTCATTATCGAACACCTTCCTTTGAGGACAAGGTTGTGTTCTAAGCATGATATTACAGCTTGTAGAGGGAGAATTAGGACAACAATGCATTTTGCAAATGAAAACGATTCCCCCTTATAACTATTCAATTACAATATTCAACCTCCCTTGCTTGTAGTGCTTAATTTCACTAAATAAGGGAACCAAAAATTTCTAGGACTCAAATATGTGAAGAATACCTGGAAACATTGCAGCTACTGCTAATTGTCTTCCTGACTGGAAATATTTATAGATCTGGAACTGTATTCACCTCTTCATCAGGTTCTTTTAACAGAGTCGCCATCTCTCTTCTTAGAGGACTGAACTTCAAGCATTATGAAGCTCTTTCACATGTAAATTTTCTTCTAAGTTCCTTCCACCAATAGAGCACCACAAATCATGGAATCTTCAGGTTCACTGCAAAAAAAATTTCTCCAGGCTTGAAATCCTTCAATATTTGAACTAAAATTAGAATGAGAAATGGTATGAATCTATGCAATGAATCTTAAGGCTAGATTATTTGATCATAATTTTCTCGAATTCTCTCCAACGGAGTCGCCATTTTGTTGGTGTTTTTTCCAGCTAGGCTTTGAAACTCTCTAAGAGGTAGCCAACCTCTTTTTTTAAGAATTCTCAAAGTTAGTGGCCAACTGACAAGCTTCAGTCAAAGATTGAAGTCTCCTACACTTTTGGCTCTATAGGACCAAGGTGGGTAAACCTATACAATGCCCTAAAACTTAATTCAATTATACACAGACATTGCTTTTTATAGAAAATAATTTCCAATTCAAATATACTAAAGAAAGCATTGACAACCTCAAATAGGGCTAAATTCTCAATAAATCAATACTCACTCAGCAATTGAGAGGCATAACACAACATTAAACCTCAACCGAACAACACGGATTTAAAATGATTTTGCATTTAAAATGTTTCTGAGAATGCATCAAGCTGAATAATAGATCAGTGCCTAACTTTGGGTCATAAAGTCAAAATACATAAAATGAATTCATCAACAAATGAACTTCAGCCAGTGGGTTTAAAATTGTTAATGCTTTGCATCAACTGTTAGTGTCTCACACCAACAATCCCACTCCTATTATCAATCAAGTTCTCGTTATCAAATCCAACCTGCACACTTGAAATCACTATTATCTGCTCAAAGTATTTAACCATTTCTTTGAAATAGACCCATAAACAAATAACACAATCTCATGAAATTTGAGATGACAAACTCAAAATACTTGGTATTATTGAATTCATATGATTTAACTGTACAAGTATGGAGACAATTTGAATATATTCATGAATATGCAAACACATTTCATGATTTATTTGCACAAACTGGTTGTATTTTCTCATAAAATCAGAAATTACAGCTTATAGACTCAAAAATAACTCAAACTTAGCAAACCTCTATCTACCCAACCCCATACAAAATTTCAAAACCTCTGAACCTCAGAACTCCCTACAATTGAGAGAAAAAGAGAAGATATAGAGAACAAAAGAAACCAAGAGCAGCCCTAAAATGCATCCATAGTTAACAACTGGAAGCTTCATCCTCCGTTAACCTGCAAAAAGAAAAAAACATCTCTCTTCAATTAATCAGTGGAAACATATAAAACTCATTTGGTAAAATATTTTACCCACACCACTATGTTCAACATTAAAATGTTTTCCTTTATGAAGGCATTCAAAAATTAAAAAAATACTTTGGAAGACTTTACTCGTGCCTTCACTTTTTCCTTAGGCCCACCATTTTACTTAGCACTCATGTGAAACCCATTTTACTGTGCTCACCCTACCTGTGCATTATTACTTTTCACAATTTAAAGCACTTAGCTTTAAATACAAAATAAAACCTCACATTATATCCTTTGTCCCATCGGGCAATATTTTAGTTTTGAAATATTTTGCTTTTTGTAAAAGCAAATGAAGGCTTTTATAAAGTTAAAGCATTGGGCCTCTAAAATATTAAACATTAATTCTTCCACCAGAGAGCATCATTGCCACGTGACACAAATTTGCAAACCTCATAGCAATTTCCCTGACGTCACCCCTCCTCCTGCGAGGTTCGCAAGCGACGAACAAGATGCACTCATAGTGCCAGCATCATCATGGTCGTTCATCCTCTTTTCCTGCCCTAATTCCTTTGTCACTCACCTCTGCAACCATGGACAACCTACAAACTTGAACCATAAGAAAACTTGACCCATTTGCAGCATAAACCACTCCAATGAATTCATTTTGCACCCTGCTCAGATGCCCTCCTTCATTACATTCGATGGTGCCCTTTGAATATTTCCTTCAAGATTTGATGGATGCCTGTATCCTTCTCAAACCGTGCCCTTCATTTCACCTAGCGCATCTCCATCCATCTTTCTTTGAATAAAAGCATCTAAGCTTTATTCATAAATCTATTCCATAAGGACGTTCTATGAGATCACGTTTAATTGATGGATTACTTTAAACCAATTTGCATGCTTTATTTGTGTTGATGGCATTCCTTGCAAGATTGAAAATAGTTCCCCTCCATTCCACGCACTGGCATTTGCTTTCCATTTATGGATCAATCCCCAAATCCAGCTCCTCAATGCTCTATGCCTTGATGGATGTGCGTACCCTGCTCCATGCACTCCCATGTCATGCTCTATGAATTGTAGTTGCTTGAAAGTTACTAAAGCCTTTTCAACATACATTTTATGCATAAATTGCACCATTCTTATTTGCATTTTCCCATCCCTGCTTGGAGTGTAGGTTGTGCATTTGCTTGAGAGTTTTTAAGATTTTCTTTAAATACATTTTGTGCTTCTCCTTGTGCATGGCACCCACAATCACTGATGGTATCATTACCATTAATTCAAAATCATTTTGTCCAACATGGCGCGCGCCCTACTGATGCTCCCCATTTGCATTTGCTTGGAGGTTTCAAAGATATTTTCAATACATCCCTTTGTGCATACGCAACCATGATGACATTCTCCATTGAGCTCTTTGCAACTTCAAACACTTTGCATACAATGGATTTGCAAGGCGTCCCTTGATCTGGTGTGATTTCTTCATTCAAACTCATTGAGACAAGTCCATCAAGAATTGATATTAATAATTGTATATCTTGGAGACATTGTAACTTGAGAGTTATAGTTGATTTTCTCCATTCTTCATATTCTTCCATATTGTTCCCCAAAGGATGCTCAGCTATGATGTGGAAATAGGAACCTGATCGTTTCCACATTGATAATCGGTATATAGTGAGAGTGTGTTTTCCAAAATTTGTGAAAACACAGGTTTCTCATTTGGGGAAGTTGTACTCATTTGATAGGAATTAGCTAACACTGATTTATATTGTAGTTATCAAGCCTTTTGAATGTAGTTTCCATGTTACTTCATTTATCTCCATATTGTAAGATACAATTCAATTTAGCTGTTGACACAATAAATTAACTATGGCTTCTTGTCAGAATTTTTTTAGATGGCATCCAATGTGTCTCTTGAGCGGAAAAATCAAACTTAAATTATGCTCAATTCATAATCTATGTATTTGAATCAAAGATGGGCCCTGCATTGTATTTGAACCTCTTGGAGGCAATGACATTTGTATACCTTTCCACTTATTGACCATTTCAAGGAAATTTTCTTGATGAGGTTGTAACACTGCAAAGACTACAAGTTCATGACTATGCAAGGCATGTCGAGTCCACATGTGGGTTAGGCTAAAAAATAAATCATTTTCAAACAACTATTACCTTGAACTGATTAGAAACAACTATTGAATGCTTTTGGAGTGAAAACACGAACTGGGTTTTCATCAAAATTGGTCTTTGGGCACATTTGGGAAATGAGCAAAACTGGCCAAGTTGGCTCTAGAATCGGCCCGGGAAATAGGTCAAACGACCTCTTGGAGCTATAAAAACTTGTAGGCACGCAATCATTTGACCCAAGAATGTAGTGCATTAGACGACTCAGAAAAAATAAATCATGAGGCAAAAGCTATTAACTGTCAAAGTTTCTTACTCGAACTTTCTACAACAATAGCCTATTCAGAGTCAATTAGAACCCACCCGATTGCCAATTTGAAAAATTAGCAAATCAACCCCTAGTGAGCTTCCATCAAAGACATAAGTTCATTTAGGTACCCTGAGCATGTGTGCAAAAGGAAATTGCTTGAATCATCACCGATCAAAAGATA
>CM021109.1:426765133-426783478 GCA_007115665.2 Sequoiadendron giganteum | reverse complement strand
TAACCTACAAAAAGAAAAACATCTCTCTTCTCTCATCCAACAAACTCTGCCTCTCAATACTGCCTTTGCCCAAGTTGTTGAGTAACAAAAAAAATCACCATGAAGAATTTCCATTTTACCTAGCTGCTTGGAAAATAATCTTTGCTTGCCCGTGAAAACTCATTCACTCTCTTTTAATGTTGCACTTTATATTTATCATGCTCCTGTTCAATTAATCGGTGGAAACATATAAAAATCATTTGGTAAAATATTTTACCCACACCACTATGTTCAACATTAAAATGTTTTCCTTTATGAAGGCATTCAAAAATTAAAATACTTTGGAAGACTTTACTCTGCCTTCACTTTTTCCCTAGGCCCACCATTTTACTTAGCACTCACATGAAACCCATTTTATTGTGCTCACCCTGCCCATGCATTATTACTTTTCACAATTTAAAGCACTTAGCTTTAAATACAAAATAAAACCTCACATTATATCCTTTGTCCCATTGGGCAATATTTTAGTTTTGAAATATTTTGCTTTTTGTAAAAGCAAATGAAGGCTTTTAAAAGTTGAAGCATCGGGCCTCTAAAATATTAAATTTATTAATTCTTCCACCGAAGACCATCATTACCACATGGCACAAATTTGCAAACCTCACAGCAATTTCCCTGAAGTCACCCCTCCTCCTGTGAGGTCCGCAAGCAACATACGAAATGCACTCATGGTGCCAGGATCATGATGGTTGTTCATCCTCTTTTCATGCCCTAATTCCTTTGTCACTCGCCTCTGCAACCATTGACAACCTGCAAACTCAAATCAGAAGAAAAACGACCCATTTGCAACATAAACCTCTCCAATGAATTCATTTTGCACCCTATTCAGATGCCCTCCTTCATTACATTCGATGGTGCCCTTTGAATATTTCCTTCAAGCTTTGATGGATGCTCGTATCCTTCTCAAACCACGCCCTTCATTTCACCTGGCGCATATCCATCCATCTTGCTTTGAATAAAAGCATCTAAGCTTTATTCACAAATCTATTCCATAAGGAAGTTCTATGAGATCACATTTAATTGATGGATTTCTTTAAACCGATTTGCATGCTTTGTTTGTGTTGATGGCGTAACCTGCAAGATTGAAAATAGTTCCCCTCCATTCCACGCATTGGCATTTGCTTTCCATTCATGGATCGATTCCTAAATCGAGCTCCTCAATGGTCTATGCCTTGATGGATGTACATACCCTGCTTCATGCGCTCCCATGTCATGCTCTACGAAGTGTAGTTGCTTGAAACTTACAAAAGCCTTTTCAACATAAATTTTGTGCATAAGCTGCGCCATTCTTATTTGCATTTTCCCATCCCTGCCTGGAGTGTAGGTTGTGCATTTGCTTGAGGGTTTTTAAGATTTTCTTTAAATACATTTTGTGCTTCTCTTGGTGCGTGGAACCCACAGTCTCTAATGGTGTCCTTACAATTAATTCAAAATCATTATGTCCAACATGGCATGCGCCTTGCCGATGCTCCCCATTTGCATTCGCTTGGAGGTTTCAAAGATATTTTCAATACATCCCTTTGTGCATACACAACCATGATGACATTCTCCATCGAGCTCTTTGCAACTTCAAACACTTTGCATACAGTGGATTTGCAAAGGTGTCCCTTGATCTGGTGTGATTTCTTCATTCAAACTCATTGAGACAGGTCCATCAAGAATTGATATTAATAATTGTATATCTTGGAGACATTGTAACTTGAGAATTATAGGTGATTTTCTCCATTCTTCATATTCTTCCATATTGTTCCCCAAAGGATGCTCAGCTGCGATGTGACAATATGAACCTGATCATTTCCACATTGATAATTGGTATATAGTGAGAGTGTGTTTTCCAAAATTTGTGAAAACACAAGTTTCTCATTTAGGGAAGTTGTACTCATTTGATAGGAATTAGCTAACACCGATTTATATTGTAGTTATCAAGCCTTTTCAATGTAGTTTCCATGTTCCTTCATTTATCTCCATATTGTAAGATAAAATTGAATTTGGTTGTTGACACAATAAAGTGGCTATGGCTTCTTGTCACAAATTTTTTAGATGGCATCCAGTGTGTCTCTTGAGCAGCAAAATCAAACTTAACTTATGCTTAATTCATAATCTATGTATTTGAATCAAAGATGGGCCTTGCACTATATTTGAACTTCTTGGAGGCAATGACATTTGTATACCTTTCCACTTATTGACTATTTCAAGGAAATTTACTTGATGAGGTTGTAACACTGCAAAGACTACAAGTTCATGACTATGCAAGGCATGTCGGGTCCACATGTGGGTCTGGCTAAAAAAAAAATCATTTTCAAACAACTATTACCTTGAACTAATTAGACACAACTCCTGAATGCTTCTGGAGTTAAAACACGAACTGGGTTTTCATCAAAATTGGTCTTTGGGCACATTTGGGAAATGAGCAAAATTGGCCAAGTTGGCTCTAGAATCGGCCCGGGAGATAGGTCAAATGACCTCTTGGAGCTATAAAAACTTGTAGGCACATAGTAATTTGACCCAAGAATGCAGTGCATAAGACGACTCGAAAAAAAAAATCATGAGGCAAAAGTTATTAACTGTCAAAGTTTCTTACTCGAACTTTCTGCAACAACCTGTTCAGAGTCAATTAGAACCCACCTGATTGCCAATTTGAAAAATTAGCAAATCAACTCTTGGCGAGTTGTCATCAGACACATAAGTTCATTTAGGTACCCTGAGCACGTGTGCAAAAGGAAATTTCTTGAATCATTACTGATCAAAAGATATTAGGTGCCAAAGTTGACCTTCCTAAAAGATTTTTGAAAATGCAAGTGCAAAACTAAAGAAATTGCATTTGGTTTTGATCTGTTAAAAATAACAGATCAACTCATGAAACTTTGAAACCTGACATACAAGCTCATTTAGTTATGGAGAATACAAGGCAATAATCATTTTGACTTGACAGTTAACCAATTGCAAATTACAAGCTCAAACGGGAGGCCACTTTGCACAATTGAAAGTTTGCAAACAACAAAACAGTGCCAAAATCCTCCAGCTTCACTTTTCGAAACCTTATCAAAACTTATCCTAGGAAGCTGAAAATTGACATGCATGTTCACATATGTCAATTGAATGTGTCTGCAAATGGGTTTTGCACGAAATACAACAGGATTTGAATTACAAGCCTCCAAAGTGGGTCACTTAGGCAGATTTCTCTAATGCATTTCTGAAAGTGCAAAGGCAAATTTTTTGAAATGGGCACTTCAAATTTGTAAAATTTGAGAGTACCATCAGTGGCTCCGATTACGGATGTATGCCCCCTATGGGCATAGCAAGATTCCAGATCTCTGGGGAGTAGACCAAAAGCTAAGTCCATCAAGTGTCCTCAAATTGCTCCTTTATTCAATCTTTCTTTTTCAACTTCATCTGGTGACCCCAGGCCACCAAATGAAAAAGGGGAGTCAACATTTACCCCTGTCAAACACCAATCTTCAAAAAGAGTTGATCTCCCTCAACTCATGTTTGCTCTTGTCACACCACAATAACATGAGTGACAATAATTCTGCAAAAACAAGTATCAGGCTACCTTCACACAAATTGAAACTGGTTCTTTGTTTATCTTTGTCATCAAGTGGCAACCAAATCAAATAGGCCACATTATTACCACTCTCTTCATTTTTCAATTTTGCATTAAGTGGCAACATGAGAGGGAAGTGATCAAAACCATATGGAAACATGATCTTATCACATTTACTAATCCCTTCATAATGATCATGCTCAAATAAAATATCATATCTGAAAAACAACATGCAATCCTCTTGTGTATTGAGCAAAGATTGTCCACTCATTTCTAACTCTTCTACTTGGATTGCGTCACAAGTCAGTCTATCATCACCCGAACAACACAACCCAAACACATTGCCATGTGTTTCAAGATTCTGAAAATCAGGTTTATCAACACCCACAATACCTTCATCATCATTCAAATCATGGCATTTAGAAGAAATTCTAGCATCCCAAACAATGTTCTCCACCTCATGTTCATAGACAAGATCATCAACATTCAACATGTTACCACAAAGGGAAACCTCAAGTATAGGTTCATATGAATCAGAACTTTCATTTGCAACAAACTCATCATAGTGAGTGTCAAAGACACATTCACCAATGCAAGGTGTATTGAAATCAACATCATATCTTGTTGCTTCAACATGAAAATCTAAAACATAGTGCTCATGAGAGGAAATATGAATTGCAGATTGAGAAAAAAGGTCCTCATATGCATCAATATGATAGACACGATCACGTTCCTTATGTACAAACTCATCATGAAAGTTGTCATTAGTTGTACCAATGTTTATCTCTACATTTTCACTTTCATGTACAATTATATAGATGCTTTCCTCATGCAAACATTTAGTAATGGCTTCAAAGGAAGCAAAAGGAATAGAAGAAGGTAAAACATTAAGAAAAACAGGGGTTCCTTGTTCATCATTATCAATTGCTTGTATTGATTCATTTAACACATCTCCTGCATGCATATCCTTCTCTTTGTTCACACTGTTGCAACAATCAACAGGGTTGCATTCCTCACCGTCAAAGTGAAAATCATCATTTGTTTCTTCATGGCAACTTCTCATAAGTGACTGCTTTGACTGAAAATCCTTCCATACTCTGTTGTTTGCAGCTGATACATCAATTCTCCCAAAAGCATTCTTCAAATTTGCAGGCTCCTTTATCTCATCATGAAAGCTCTCATCAATGCTACATACACTCAAAATATTGGTATAACCAAGTGTACTGTAGTACTATTGATTACACATGTCTTCTTCAAACAAGATGTTCAATTCGTATGCATCATATTCTTGTTCTTGTGAGCCTTCAAAAACATTGTCATCATCTTCATTAGGGTAATTTTCATTCAAGAGGATTAATTTCACTTCTTGCTTTTGAAAGGAATCAGAATTACTAGGACCGCAAATAGAGTTGAAATCCTCTTGATCACCTATACAAGAATGCTTTTCAGCTGATTGCAAACTTCCATCTACAACACCATTGTTCTCATCAGGAAGACTTAAAACATAAGAATCAACATGATCTTCGATTGTATATTCAAAGTCCATAGAGGAGAAAAAATCTCAGTATCATCTACATCATTGTAGCCTTCATTTGCTACAAAAAAATTGCTTTCTATCTCTATATTTTCAAAGCAAATAGAAGACAATTCACATGTTTCATTTATCTCTTCATGACCATCATGGCTGCAATATTCTTCTGGATATATTTCTTTTGTAGGTTCTTCAAAAAAAACATCCTTATCATTGCATGATGCAATATCAGTCTTGTCTTCTAGTATATCATCCACATCCATTGGACTAAGTCTTGAAAAAGTACCATCACACAATTGAGTTAAGAGATGACTTCCACATTTATCTATCATTTCCTCAATTATTGAAAGCCATTGATATAAACATCCAAAGCTAGGGGGCCTCAAGTGAACTGGCATGGTACTCAGACCTGGCTTATAATTCTCACAGAATAAATCAATAGAAAATGATTTATTAGGTCTTTCTAATTTTGGTATAGCAAGCAAAAATTTCATAAATCTATCATGAAAATCACAGATAGATTCATCCTCCACTCTTTCTATATCACATAGTGCATTAATATATTATATGGACTCAACCTTGTTTGTAATTTCCTCTTCAAATTCTTCTTGAGTATGCAGGTTTCTATCTTCAGACAAGCATTCATCATTCACTATTGACTCATCTTTAAAAGTATCAAGGAAACATGTTACGAGCTCATGCCATGAATCTATGGAATGCATTGGTAAGCAAGTAAACCAACCTTCAACCATACCTTCCAAATTTCTTACAAAAGATTTCATGATAACATCTTCTTCTTCAATCTGACAATCTTCAATCAAATCAATGAAACACTATACATGTCTTGACGCCGATTCTTCAAAGTCATCTCTAAACTTAGGCAAACATTCATCAATTCTTCTTGGGACATAATGTGGGTAACCTTGGATTTTACTAAAATCTAAAGGGTTGTATCTTTCATTATCGAACACCTTCCTTTGAGGACAAGGTTGTGTTCTAAGCATGATATTACAGCTTGTAGAGGGAGAATTAGGACAACAATGCATTTTGCAAATGAAAACGATTCCCCCTTATAACTATTCAATTACAATATTCAACCTCCCTTGCTTGTAGTGCTTAATTTCACTAAATAAGGGAACCAAAAATTTCTAGGACTCAAATATGTGAAGAATACCTGGAAACATTGCAGCTACTGCTAATTGTCTTCCTGACTGGAAATATTTATAGATCTGGAACTGTATTCACCTCTTCATCAGGTTCTTTTAACAGAGTCGCCATCTCTCTTCTTAGAGGACTGAACTTCAAGCATTATGAAGCTCTTTCACATGTAAATTTTCTTCTAAGTTCCTTCCACCAATAGAGCACCACAAATCATGGAATCTTCAGGTTCACTGCAAAAAAAATTTCTCCAGGCTTGAAATCCTTCAATATTTGAACTAAAATTAGAATGAGAAATGGTATGAATCTATGCAATGAATCTTAAGGCTAGATTATTTGATCATAATTTTCTCGAATTCTCTCCAACGGAGTCGCCATTTTGTTGGTGTTTTTTCCAGCTAGGCTTTGAAACTCTCTAAGAGGTAGCCAACCTCTTTTTTTAAGAATTCTCAAAGTTAGTGGCCAACTGACAAGCTTCAGTCAAAGATTGAAGTCTCCTACACTTTTGGCTCTATAGGACCAAGGTGGGTAAACCTATACAATGCCCTAAAACTTAATTCAATTATACACAGACATTGCTTTTTATAGAAAATAATTTCCAATTCAAATATACTAAAGAAAGCATTGACAACCTCAAATAGGGCTAAATTCTCAATAAATCAATACTCACTCAGCAATTGAGAGGCATAACACAACATTAAACCTCAACCGAACAACACGGATTTAAAATGATTTTGCATTTAAAATGTTTCTGAGAATGCATCAAGCTGAATAATAGATCAGTGCCTAACTTTGGGTCATAAAGTCAAAATACATAAAATGAATTCATCAACAAATGAACTTCAGCCAGTGGGTTTAAAATTGTTAATGCTTTGCATCAACTGTTAGTGTCTCACACCAACAATCCCACTCCTATTATCAATCAAGTTCTCGTTATCAAATCCAACCTGCACACTTGAAATCACTATTATCTGCTCAAAGTATTTAACCATTTCTTTGAAATAGACCCATAAACAAATAACACAATCTCATGAAATTTGAGATGACAAACTCAAAATACTTGGTATTATTGAATTCATATGATTTAACTGTACAAGTATGGAGACAATTTGAATATATTCATGAATATGCAAACACATTTCATGATTTATTTGCACAAACTGGTTGTATTTTCTCATAAAATCAGAAATTACAGCTTATAGACTCAAAAATAACTCAAACTTAGCAAACCTCTATCTACCCAACCCCATACAAAATTTCAAAACCTCTGAACCTCAGAACTCCCTACAATTGAGAGAAAAAGAGAAGATATAGAGAACAAAAGAAACCAAGAGCAGCCCTAAAATGCATCCATAGTTAACAACTGGAAGCTTCATCCTCCGTTAACCTGCAAAAAGAAAAAAACATCTCTCTTCAATTAATCAGTGGAAACATATAAAACTCATTTGGTAAAATATTTTACCCACACCACTATGTTCAACATTAAAATGTTTTCCTTTATGAAGGCATTCAAAAATTAAAAAAATACTTTGGAAGACTTTACTCGTGCCTTCACTTTTTCCTTAGGCCCACCATTTTACTTAGCACTCATGTGAAACCCATTTTACTGTGCTCACCCTACCTGTGCATTATTACTTTTCACAATTTAAAGCACTTAGCTTTAAATACAAAATAAAACCTCACATTATATCCTTTGTCCCATCGGGCAATATTTTAGTTTTGAAATATTTTGCTTTTTGTAAAAGCAAATGAAGGCTTTTATAAAGTTAAAGCATTGGGCCTCTAAAATATTAAACATTAATTCTTCCACCAGAGAGCATCATTGCCACGTGACACAAATTTGCAAACCTCATAGCAATTTCCCTGACGTCACCCCTCCTCCTGCGAGGTTCGCAAGCGACGAACAAGATGCACTCATAGTGCCAGCATCATCATGGTCGTTCATCCTCTTTTCCTGCCCTAATTCCTTTGTCACTCACCTCTGCAACCATGGACAACCTACAAACTTGAACCATAAGAAAACTTGACCCATTTGCAGCATAAACCACTCCAATGAATTCATTTTGCACCCTGCTCAGATGCCCTCCTTCATTACATTCGATGGTGCCCTTTGAATATTTCCTTCAAGATTTGATGGATGCCTGTATCCTTCTCAAACCGTGCCCTTCATTTCACCTAGCGCATCTCCATCCATCTTTCTTTGAATAAAAGCATCTAAGCTTTATTCATAAATCTATTCCATAAGGACGTTCTATGAGATCACGTTTAATTGATGGATTACTTTAAACCAATTTGCATGCTTTATTTGTGTTGATGGCATTCCTTGCAAGATTGAAAATAGTTCCCCTCCATTCCACGCACTGGCATTTGCTTTCCATTTATGGATCAATCCCCAAATCCAGCTCCTCAATGCTCTATGCCTTGATGGATGTGCGTACCCTGCTCCATGCACTCCCATGTCATGCTCTATGAATTGTAGTTGCTTGAAAGTTACTAAAGCCTTTTCAACATACATTTTATGCATAAATTGCACCATTCTTATTTGCATTTTCCCATCCCTGCTTGGAGTGTAGGTTGTGCATTTGCTTGAGAGTTTTTAAGATTTTCTTTAAATACATTTTGTGCTTCTCCTTGTGCATGGCACCCACAATCACTGATGGTATCATTACCATTAATTCAAAATCATTTTGTCCAACATGGCGCGCGCCCTACTGATGCTCCCCATTTGCATTTGCTTGGAGGTTTCAAAGATATTTTCAATACATCCCTTTGTGCATACGCAACCATGATGACATTCTCCATTGAGCTCTTTGCAACTTCAAACACTTTGCATACAATGGATTTGCAAGGCGTCCCTTGATCTGGTGTGATTTCTTCATTCAAACTCATTGAGACAAGTCCATCAAGAATTGATATTAATAATTGTATATCTTGGAGACATTGTAACTTGAGAGTTATAGTTGATTTTCTCCATTCTTCATATTCTTCCATATTGTTCCCCAAAGGATGCTCAGCTATGATGTGGAAATAGGAACCTGATCGTTTCCACATTGATAATCGGTATATAGTGAGAGTGTGTTTTCCAAAATTTGTGAAAACACAGGTTTCTCATTTGGGGAAGTTGTACTCATTTGATAGGAATTAGCTAACACTGATTTATATTGTAGTTATCAAGCCTTTTGAATGTAGTTTCCATGTTACTTCATTTATCTCCATATTGTAAGATACAATTCAATTTAGCTGTTGACACAATAAATTAACTATGGCTTCTTGTCAGAATTTTTTTAGATGGCATCCAATGTGTCTCTTGAGCGGAAAAATCAAACTTAAATTATGCTCAATTCATAATCTATGTATTTGAATCAAAGATGGGCCCTGCATTGTATTTGAACCTCTTGGAGGCAATGACATTTGTATACCTTTCCACTTATTGACCATTTCAAGGAAATTTTCTTGATGAGGTTGTAACACTGCAAAGACTACAAGTTCATGACTATGCAAGGCATGTCGAGTCCACATGTGGGTTAGGCTAAAAAATAAATCATTTTCAAACAACTATTACCTTGAACTGATTAGAAACAACTATTGAATGCTTTTGGAGTGAAAACACGAACTGGGTTTTCATCAAAATTGGTCTTTGGGCACATTTGGGAAATGAGCAAAACTGGCCAAGTTGGCTCTAGAATCGGCCCGGGAAATAGGTCAAACGACCTCTTGGAGCTATAAAAACTTGTAGGCACGCAATCATTTGACCCAAGAATGTAGTGCATTAGACGACTCAGAAAAAATAAATCATGAGGCAAAAGCTATTAACTGTCAAAGTTTCTTACTCGAACTTTCTACAACAATAGCCTATTCAGAGTCAATTAGAACCCACCCGATTGCCAATTTGAAAAATTAGCAAATCAACCCCTAGTGAGCTTCCATCAAAGACATAAGTTCATTTAGGTACCCTGAGCATGTGTGCAAAAGGAAATTGCTTGAATCATCACCGATCAAAAGATATTAGGTTCCAAAGTTGACCTTCCTGAAAGATTTCTGAAAATGCAAGTGCAAAACTGAAGAAATTGCATTTGGTTTTTATTTGTTAAAAATAACAAATCAACTCATGAAACTTTGAAACTTGACATACAAGCTCATTTAGGTATGGAGAATACAGAGCAATAATTATTTTGACTTGAAAATTAACCAGTTACAAAATACAAGCTCAAACGGGAGGCCACTTTGCAAAACTGAAAGTTTGCAAACAGCAAAATAGTGCCCAAACCCCTCCAGCTTCACTTTTCGAAACCCTATCAAAACTTATCGTGGGAAGTTGAAAATTGACGTGGATGTTGACATATGTCAATTGAATATGTCTGCAAATGGGTTTTGCACGAAAAACAATAGGCTTTTAATTACAAGCCTCCAAAGTGGGTCACTCAGGTAGATTTCTCTGATGCACTTCTGAAAGTGCAAAGGCATTTTTTTTGAAATGGGCACTTCAAATTTGTAAAATTTGAGAGTGCCATCAACCCCCTAGCGGCTGAATTGAATGACATGAAGGAGCAGTTATGAACCATGACAAATGAGTTGACCAGTATGAAGCGACAACAGTATACCTACGAGAAGCCTGCTTGCCAAAACTACCATGGCGGGAAACCTCCTTTCTAGCATAATTAGTGGCGGGATAGATTGTGCAGTAATACCCAAGATCAATAGAACAATCAAGTCATTCTCGTGACTATGTCTATGTTGACCGTCTATCCTAGTTCAAGTAAAGAGTTGTTAGCAGGACAAAATAATCTTGCCAAGGAGATTAGTCCATGGTGCTTCCCTTGCAATGATGCACACATGCCCCAAAATTGTCCGTGAGGGAATTTACAACAAAAGATAGCAGAGCAATGTAGTCAAGGAATCATGTTTGATTCCAGAGGCCATACATATGCCTCTCAGCAAATGGAGAATGCAATTGTCACTGCTCAAATGCAAGGAATGTCTATAGAGAAAGAGCTAGAGATAGCTTCGAACCAGGCACTCTTTTCTTGGATGGAAGGAGAGGAGTCTGCATTCTCAAATGAAATTTTGGTGACCCAAGTGCCACAAGTACAGTCAGACTACAATACTCATTCCAAGCGGAGGCTCACTGGAGAATTCACGTGTTTGCAAACTAAAGGGTCACCTAGTTCAATGCCCAGTTTGTCGACAACTGTGTCATCAGTTCCGCAGCAACCTAAGGCCGTTGTTCCAATTCTCGAGAATCCACCTCCTCCGAAAGAAAAAGCTCCCATGGCCACCTTGGCAGTTGCCAAATAGTCGGATGCACCAATTGTGAGGCAGAAGGAGCCAACTACCATAGCTCATCAGTCACGAACGCCATTCAACGTGGTGGAATAGCTAAAGAAATCCTCTGCTAATGTTTATGTGGGATATCCTGGCCAGCTCGGAGCAAAAGTTGTTGTTACAGAAGGAATTATTAGGAAAGAGGACATGAAGATGCTTGAGCAATCCTCAGAAGATAAGACAGCCAAGCCAGACCTAGACAAAGTTCTAGGAAATCAACTAGAAGAAAAGCAGGTCGAAAAAGAGAGTAAGCCTAAACCCAAGCCTTTCTTTCTAACACTTATCATTGGTAAAAAACTACTGCATAATTGTATGATTGACTCTGGTGCTAGCACCACTGTCATGCCTAAGCAAGTAGTTGAAGCCCTGAGACTCGAATACGAGTCTCTTAAGAGGGGAGTCATGCAAATCGACAGGAAAAAGGTTGAAACCATCAGAGTAATCAAATGATTGCCTATGAAATTGTTTTCTTATCCTAGCATTACTGTGAATCAAGATACTGTGCTCATTGACATCCCTCCTCTGTTCGGGATATGTTTGTCTTGAGAATTCACTGCAAATGTTGGAGGTTACCTAGCATTGGGTTGGTCACACCTAATCCTAAGAACCAAACATGGAGCTAAGATGAAGTTACTGTCAGAATCTTTACATTCTAAGCATGTGGCTGATGAAGCCATGATCAATTTTGAGGCAACACATACCTCAATCACCTCAGGAGAGATGCTCAATGTCGAACTTCTTGAGGATGAAGAAGCAAGCAACTCTCAGATGAAGAAAGAAGAAGCTCTCTTGAATGAATTTATAAACACATACCCTTTTGGAAACTATCATGCAACTGGGCTAGGAACATATGTCATACATGAGGAGGATCAAATTATGCCCAGAGTGACTAAAGAGTCTAGAAGAGAAGGGACCTCAAAGATATGGACCTTGCACTTTGACGGAGCAAGATGCAGAGTAGGAGCCAACGTAGGAATATGTTTGGTATCTCCATCCCAAGAAAAGACCTTAAGGTCTTACCACTTCCAATTCATGTGCTCGAACAATGAAGCAGAGTATGAGGGCCTTGTCCATGACTTGAGTTTAGCGAAACGAATGGGTGCAAAGTGAATACAAGTGTTCAGAGATTCAGAATTGGTGGTTAACCAAATCCGAGGGCTATTAGCCACCAATAATGTCCGTATGCGATCATACCGACATAGGGTCTGGGATCTGATTGAAGGCTTTGAGGCATTCAACATCCAAGCCATACTTAGAGAGCAGAACTTCGAAGTAGACCAAATGACAACTATCGGATCTCAGTTTGAGCCAGCTTCTGAGTTAATTAATAGCAAACATTTAGTGCGAGTGATCGTGTAGCTTGCAGTCCCAAATAAAGATCAAAATTGGCAAGTTTTTGATAGTGATGCTCATATTGCGTCATTTCTCCAGTTGTTTAGAGAATTAGCCGACCAATTATAGCCAAAGATCGTCAAGGCCTATGAGGATCAAGTAGTCTAGCTTAAGTCAAACAAGCTCCCCAAGGGTCTAGTTACTCTTGAGAGTCTTTTTTATTCTGATGATGCGAGGAAAGATAAGAGAAAGCTTGTAGCTGATAAAGGCGATTATGCCGATTTGCACATCGGAGAAGATAAAAAACTTAAGGTCAAAAAAGGAGTCTTGCAAAAGAATAAAGAAAGGTTGAAACATTTTTGCGAGAAGTATTTGAGTGTTGTAGCATGGTCATATGATGACCTTAAGGGATATGATCTTGGGATCATCCAACACACCATTGAGCTACTAGAAGGAGAAAAACTTGTGCGTCAAAAGTAGAGGCTAATAAATCCAAAGATCAAGTCGCTAATGTCGCAAGAATTAAAGAAGTTGATTGAATTCCGGATAGTGTTCCCGATCAAACACAGTACTTGGGTGTCTAACCTGGTGTCGATCCGGAAGAATAATGATGATATACGACTATGCGTTGAATTTTGAGACCTGAATAGAGCGTCCTTGAAGGACCACTACCCTCTGCCTTCCATGGAGGTAATTCTGCAAATAGTTGTTGGTTCTGAGATGTTTTCAATGCTGGATGGTTTCTCTGACTATAATTAGATTCGGGTGAAAGAGGAAGACCAACACAAAATGATGTTTACTACCAAGTGGGGAACATACGCTTATGCTAAAATGCCCTCTGGACTTTCAAATGCCAAAGCCACCTTCCAACAAGCTATGGGCATTGCTTTCATGGATTTGATACATAAGATCATTCTTATTTATCTAGATGACCTGACGGTGTTCTCAAAATCTGCTGAGGATCATTTTGATCATCTCAAGCTTGTCTTCCAGAAGTGCTAAGAGTTCAAGATTTCTTTGAACCCGAAGAAATGTGTGTTTGGGGTCCCACAAGGGAAGTTGTTGGGTTATGTCATCTCGAAGGAAGGTATTGCCATTGACCCGGAAAGGGTTAAAGCTATCAAGGAACTCCCTCTACCCGTCAACAAAAAAGGAGTTCAATCTTTTTTGTGCAAGGTTAACTTCATCAACCGGTTCATAGTGGACTTCGCAGGGATTGTTCAACTCATCACCTTGATGTTAAAAAAAGACCAGGTTTTCAAATGGACAATGAAAGCCAGAAAAGATTTCAAATAGATTAAAGAGTTCATCTCTTCTGCTCCTGTGTTGGTTAATCCGGATTTTTCAAAAGACTTCCTCATGTACATATTTGGTGGTAGCACAAGTATCGCTACTGTCCTGATGCAGAAAGACGATGAAGATAAAAGAGAATTACCTATTGCCTTCTATTTGCGCACTCTGAAAGATTATAAGGTAAAGTACAACTTTGTGGAGAAGCAAGATTTTTCTATTGTAAAGGTGTTGAACAAGTTTCGACACCTCATATCGTGCAACAAGGTGATTGTTTGTGTGTTGTACCCTAGTGTGCATGAATATATTATGGAAGGTGAAGTCACTGAGAAGAGGGCTAACTGGATAACCAAGATTCTTGAGTATGACATTGAGATCAAGCAATTCAAAACCATGAAAGGGAAGGGATTGTGCGAATATTTGGTTGAAAACAATGAAGCAATTACTGAGGTTGAAGTCCCAAAACCCATGTTGTTGAATGAAGAGAGTTTCAGAGATGATTAGCTAGATGACAAAATTAATTTCATGCAAACAGGAAGGTACCCGCCCGACCTCCCCTCATTTAAAAGGCATTTTTATTGATTGCAAAATAATGGTTATGTACTCTTGGAGGGAGTTCTTTTCAAGAGAAACTTCAATGGCGTCTTGTTAAGGTGTGTAACACAAGATAAATAAAAAAGGATATTGAAGGAGTACCATAGTGGCCTAGTCGAAGGACATTTTTCGGCGAAAACTACTGCAATCAAGATTATGTGTGCTGGTTATTTCTGGTCGACGTTATTTAAGGACTTGTATTAATTGGTGAAGTCCTGCAATGAGTGTCAGGTATTTGCTAAGAAAAGGAAAAATGTTGCCATGCCACTGAAACCAATTGTAGTGGAAGAGCCATTTGCTCAATGGGGTCTCAACTTCATGGGCATGATCAATCTGTTTTCATCAGCCAGACACAGGTGGATCCTGACAGCAATTGACTATTTCACCAGATGGACTGAAGTTGTACCTTTGAAGAATGCAACCGAGGCAAAAATCATGAAGTTCCTGGAGGAACTAGTAGCCAGGTTTGGCCCACCAAAGAAAATTATCTCAGAGAATGCCAAATCTTTTCTCGGCTCCAAAATCAACCAATTTGCACTAAAATATGGAGTCTTCCTAAAGACATCCTCCAACTACCACCCACAAGGAAATGGCCTTGCCAAATCTACAAACAAGAATCTTCTCTGGTTGATCAAGAGAATAGGTTTGAAACATTAAAGGGAGTGGCATAAACACCTCCGGACAACACTATGGGTAGACCGTATCACGTCCAAGCAAATATTGAAAACATCTCCTTACGAGATAGTATACGGGAAGGAGGCGCTATTGCCAATCTCTATGGAAATCCCTGCAATCCAACTAGTCAAGTCTCTTGAGATTGAGCAAAATGGAGCGATGGAGGTGCGATTTTTAGAATTACTTGAAGTTCAGGAGAAACAAGAGCATGCTCTCAAGGCAATGACCAACCGCCAGCAGGTGGTAAAGAAATGGTTCGACAAGAAAATGTCTGACCAGGGTTTGCAATGTGGAGACTTGGTGCTCAAGTTTAACGAGCGCAAAGCAAAGCCCGGTCAACATGGCAAGTTTGATAGTCTTTGGGAAGGACCATTCAAAATCACATAGTGCAAGCATCACAACTCGTTTGAGTTAGAAACAAATGAGGGCGAGGCCTTGGGTATTCCAGTTAAAGGAATACAACTCAAAAAATTCAATTAATTCGAATTTTGCAGTAAGTGTGTAAACATGTATATATTTTCCCTGCTTTGTTAGTTTTGGGTCATTCTCAGCACTTTCTTAGATCAACAACCACATTGATGCAAGGAATTGAAATAAAATGAAGAAAAGAGCCAGAATATAGGAAGATACATATATTGTATTAATTATGGAGATATTTACATCTGTATGCATGTTGATTAAATGGGGCCCTTAGCCATGTTCCAAAATATATATATACATATTGTCATTGACAAAGTGTTGCAGAGAACATTTCAAATACAAAAGCAAAAGAGGAAGGATCTTCTGGATGTCTCTTCAAGCACTCGAGGGTCCAACAATGCCAGCAGGTGGTGCACGATGAGGAAACACCATCCTCTCAAAATTCTCATACCATTGCACCTTGCGAAAGGGTTCGACATTGTGCATCCTCATCAGGAAATAGCAGGCGACGCGGACTTTGCGGCGATGTTCCTCATGAGTTTCAAGCTCAAAGCCATGCAGAAAGGGCCTAGTTGGCACAAGTCCTCCTTCCTCAGTAAGTCGATGTAGGTTGCGAACAAATGCAATTCCACAGCCGATCTCAGAAGCTCTCATGACGTTCTCCAACCCCTCCAAGTAGCATTTGGGAAATACCTGCTTTTTCAACTTTAGAATCTTTCTCTTAGAAACACCAATGTCTAACAAAGAAGCTACAAAGTGAGAACTAATACTGGTGTTCACTCTATACTGGTCCTCATATTCTATATAGTCTCTGCCTAGAACCCACTTTATGGATTTCACATACAAAAGGTTTTTCATGCTAGTCATGCATTTCAGCTGCTTACACCTAATTTTTCCTATGAAGGCAACTTCACTATTCTTGCACGTAAGCCTAATTGGTGTTTCCATGACTACCACTACTCTCGCTAAATAATGAAGTTACCAACAATGTCCTAGGGCCAATTGCTAAGAAATGCTAAGTGCAAATATGGATTGCCAAAGTGCCAAGGGTCCTTTTATAGATGGGAAGAGGCCTCCCTAATTGAGCAAGGTATGTTTACATCAGAGACAAATGGTATGAAGAGCCTTGAAAAGCCGTGTTGCAGCATGCAAAATAATGAAGATAATCAAATGCAGTTTCAACTTGTTCAAATTTAGTCTTTTTAAAAGGACGAGAGAGAGCCAATTGTTGCCATATAGAATGTTTTTGTCCTGGTTAAATCAAAGCAAATATTTTAAGGTGAATTTGTTGGTTGATGTGCCCGATTACAATTAAGTAATCATTAAATGCAAAAGCTCACGAAAATATATGACGTTGATTTAGTACTTTTTCCAAGAAAAATTAGAGCCACCATATGTGAGGTCATATCTCTTAATGTGTGGAATATTTTGGCAAGTTGGCGGTCTCTTCACATGCACTAAATGGTTAGTGGTGCATGGCATAAATAATGTGAAAAGATAATGTGTACCCTTGCTAATCCAATATTCGTGAAAATCAGAAAGACAGATAGGAGCATCGTGCAGAGGGCATTAATTGTGCAAGGTTGGCAAAGCATGTAACCACCTGAGTCATTTGCAAAGATAGAGAAAGGTTTTCAAAAACTAAGTTGCAGAGTCCTTTGAAGACACAAGTAAAATGGCTGAAATTGTAGAGAGATCAACTCTAGTCGTCGTCGTTGAATACAAAAAAGAAGGGAAAAGGATGCAAGCAAACCTATGGAACCCCTTTTGTAGACTGTGTTCAACGAAAGTCAAAATTTGTTGATGTTTGCAAATGTAACACCCAATGTCATCAATTCGGTCAGAGAAATGCAACCAAATGATTATTTTGTCAATGTCATAGGGCTTGATTTGCAACAGGCTCATCTGCAAGACAAGGTTGAATTAATGGAGGAAACCCAAAGGGTGGTGACAACCGATTTCCTCAAACTCAGTCGCTAGATGAAGAAGAAAGATGAACAACTGAAGGAACCGAAAGGAAAGGTGGAGATCTGGTCAAATAAGCATAAGGCCCAGGAGGTCGAAATCAATCGACTACGGAATGAGAGGAATTCCTTTGAGAGAAAAGTCGTCGAGCTTCAGGCTTTGGGTGCAGAGGTTGATTCGACACTGCGGAGAGAAATTGAGCAATTTTGGGCGACTGAAGTGACCCTTCGCGATGAATTGAGGCATGTGAGTGATGATTTGAAATAGCTCCAATAGAGTACCAATGATGAGGTAAATGAAATGAACGTTGCATTGGAGAAGGAAACTAAAAAGCAAAAGCAAGCTGAGTTAGCCTTGAGGGAGAAGGAGAAAGAAATTACCACTCTAAAGAATCAGTTTTTGGCCATGGAGGGAAGCATTATGGAGTTGAAGGTAGATTTAAGTAGCAAGGCTGTAGAGTTGGACCTTTTGAGAT
>CM021109.1:426551975-426765033 GCA_007115665.2 Sequoiadendron giganteum | reverse complement strand
CAAAGTATTCAGACCAATTACGTACAATCCTAATCCATGTAATCTTCCTAATCCATCTAACATTTTCATTCCTAACCTCATTGCAAACCTTGATCCATTTTACTCAAATTCTCATCATCAAGACATATCATTCCCAATCCTTGTGTTTCTCTTATAATCAACAATTATCTCATCATCATCATCAATCAATAAATTCTCAACTTGAGTGGTGGTAACATCTTATTTATCTTTGTATGATTTGTGCATGCTTGCTTGATTTTGTGTATTATCATTTGTTTGCATCTATTAACATCCTTGCAACATCTCACCACAATAATATCATGGTCTTTCGTATCATGATTTCATACAAAATCTACTTGCATGCAACCTTCTCTTTTTGATTAGTCCTCTATGCACTTAACACATCATCACCTTGGTCCTTATACCTTGGTGAATAACATCAAGTATTATATTGAATAAAGGTATCTCAAGCCATCTTAGCATGATTATATCTCTCCTCCATTTCCTAATCTTTTCATTCTTTTAAATCCTTCTATCCTTTATCCTCTAATTCCTTCATCCTTTTGAGACCACACATGTGTTCTTTAAACTTTCTTATCCTCTTGAGGGGCATGCCACCTCCCCACTTGTCGTAACTCCTATCCTTCTAATGACTAGGGCATATTTCCACCAGTCCCATCTCTTCCAAATCCATTGTGTTTTATTCTTTTTTGAAAGGACATTTCTTCATTTAGTTACAACACTGTCTCAAGGAGAGGCAAAATATTGAGAGGAAAAATATAGACATCTAAAATCATCCACACCTTAGCACACTCAATTTTATCCTCTTCTAATGTTAATTAAATAATACCAATTATAAAATTAACCTTCCCAATCATCTTTTAATCATCAATTAAACAAATCTAGATAATTTAATTAATTAATTTATCCTTTATCATCTTTCCTTTGCAATTAACCTCTAATTAAATAAATTCACATTTATTTAACTAATTACATCCTTCATATCCTTATATCCTAAAGACTAAATAAATACATTTCATTTATTTTATTAATCCTTATCCATCTTAAATTATTATGATTGAAATCATTTTGTTAACTAATTAATTTACACATTCTTAAATGTGACTGTCCAAATAACAACTATTTAAATCCATCTCACTTATCCATAAAATTCTACAAAAAAATATTAGCCATCCATTTATTCTTGAAGATCCTCACCATCCATTTTAGATATGTGACTCTCACACATGTGTAAGAGCTCTCACTTTTAAAATCCCTCTTCCCCATGTGATCTCTCATGCATGTGTGATATGACTCCAATATCATATTACTTATTCCCATATGGTCCTCACACTCATGCAACATATCACTCTTCCCTATGGTCTTTCTTACACATGTTTACATGTTTGAGGACTCTTAATATCAATCATCTATTTAAACCAAATCAATCCCAAATGTATAAATTTTCTCAATCATCTTCCTCTCGATCTCACAAACCACAAGATGCCACTTGGCGGTATCTCACTCATCCAAACCTCTCAAGAATACTCTAAAATTTATTTGATGGGTTAATTTCAATTGTTAATCAACCATTAAAAAAATTATAAATAAATTTTCTCCCAAGTAATTTGTAGAAATACACTTTGATGCTAAGTCATGCTACTAGATTGAAGAGAAACCACATTACAAATCAAGAGCACAACCACACACACTCTATTAGGATGTAACAAGAGGTCTTGATGGATCTATTAGGATGTTTCTCAACATTAGACACACACACTCTTATTACTTGATTGAAGGTATGTGTAGGTGTAGATTAGGGGTTTATTTCATTATTTAGCCTCCTTATTCTTCCTCTTCATCTTCATTGTATGCATTGGGATTAGATAGGTTGGGTGCATAGTTAGTGATGTAGAGCAAGGAGGAAAACCATTTAAAATCACAATTAAAGGTATTTAAAACAACTCTTCAATCCACAAAACCATATCTTATCAACTTTTCACTATTCTTGCTTATTCTCTTTGGAGGTCTCCAAACTCAATTTTTCATGCATATATTTTAGAATACTCCAAAAACCCACAAAATAATTAGTTTTTTTAGATACCCTTTTGGACAAATATCAATATATCCAAATCGTGCATATGGTTTTTTTGGAACATATCCTCCAAATATTTGTTGTCCCGCTAGAAATGACCCCTCTAGAAATGACTACAATTAGCCCTCTTTTCCAATGCATAACCACTCTAAACAACCTTCCAATCAAAAATTTGTTTTGACATACCTTTATTAGGTTATAAAACCCCAAAATCAACAACTTTTAAAGATTGGAACACTCACTAATACACCAAACCCAAAAACCCTTGCTTTAGGCCTTTCAAATGCTTGAAACAATGAGAGTTTATTGAATCCAACACCTCCACACCTTGTTTCACCCTTCCAATGCATCAAAAAAATCACTTAAGGTATTACCATGCTCTCTAAACCACCTCCAATCCTTTATCATTGCATTTGTAGCAAATCTCAACTTGGAGCCATCATCTTCAAGTCAAAATTCATAAAATATCACCTACGACAGCAAGAAAAATTCATCTAAACGACCTTCCTTGCTCCTAATACCTACATAAAACAATAACCTACATCTACGGGGGCAATTCCACCTATTTAGAAGCAATTTCACTGGATGGAATGGCTTAAATCTTCATTTTTATACCCTCAAACCTTCAAAATCTGAGTTTTGGCCGCCTACAATAAAATGGCTATAAAATGCTCTTAATCTTTATGAAATTGACTCAGACCAAAACCAAACTATTTTTAACTCACATATCCATCAATTACCATGAATTTGGGAGCATAAAACAAACTATACAAGGTCATACAATGGCCTGGAGCAGCAAAGTTTACTGGAAAACACAAAAAAGAGGAGTTTCTTATTGTTTATTCCACAAAATGAACACCAAGAATGTATCTTCAACCTACACACAAGGTATTTGAACCTTATAGAACCCAAAACCAACCAACACATCAAATCAAACTGGATTTTAAATTCCATGAACGTTGGTATTCCAACTTTGTGCATTTTTGCACTTTTACAAGACAACACTTTGATAATATTTGTAAAATATGACCATAAGCACTAAAATGACTCCAATTAAATTATGAATGGTCTATTATGACCTTATCAAACTCAAAATAGGACTCAACACACCAAAAACCTATTAAAAACCTTATTTACCAAAATGCACTAACATGGTGCCCCTACACCCTGCACCCGACCTAAAAAAGACTTCAAGTTCCTTGAGGATTGTAGGACACTAGAAACATGTTGCCTCTTGTTATTTAATGCTCTCCAACCTACATCTTTATCTGGTGCTCCTTTCCAATGTGTTAGTTATTGGAAACATCCATTATCTTTTCCCTTTGATTGGTTCCTTCCTTGAACATGTTGTCCTCCACTTGATAGTTGTTGTCTCACTTTCCCTTCACTCTGAAATGATGCTAAACTTTCTTTCAAACCTAAAAACATACCTTGATCCACCTTGTATTTGATTGTCCTTTCCTTCACTCTTGTTGCATACTTAAATTCATCCACTTGTCCTTGCCAAACACCTTGAATCACCTCACCTTCTACCTTCATCTTTTCCTTCAAACCCTCTACCTTTAGGATCTTTGTACTATCAAACTTACATACCTCTGTACTGATAGTATGACTAACCTCTGACCTCTTTTGCATTCAAAGGACAAAGCACTGTCCCTATTACAATTTCATCATGTTTTCCTAATCCACTTTGCACTCTTGCAACCAATTCATCCTTGAAATTCTTCGTCTCTGACTTTGATAGTAAACCATCATCTTCTTTTCTCTTCAACATTGTAGCATCCTTCAAACTTGTTGTATCAACATCTTCTTCCTTTATAGTGGCTACAAACTCATCATGTTTGTCTTCCTCAAACTTCACAAACTCCTTCTTGCCTAACATGATCACCTTAGCTACCTTGGTTTGTTCCTTCACATCTTCTAGCAATGGAGTCAATGTAAAAATATTTCCATCTTTCTCAATCTGATATATGTTATTTATTCCATTATAAATAGCATTTCTATCAAACTTCCATGGTCTTCCAAGTAATAAATGACAACAATCCATAGGAAATACATCACAAAGAAGATTATCCTTATATCCACCAATGTTAAACTCAAAAAAATCTTGCTCACTCACCAAAATTGATTGATCATCATTTAGCCAAGACACTTTATATGGTGTTTCATGAGGTACTTTTTCCAATTTTAACTTATCAACCATTTCAATAGACATTGCATTATCAGTACTAGCTGACTAGAAGATTTTTCACCTTCACAATCATCCTCTTGCACCAATTGAACCCTTTTGTCTCCACCACTTGATGTAGAACCTTATTTCTCTGGACACTTCCAAGCTAGATGCCCAAACTGATTACAATTGTAGCACCTTCTTGAAAATGAGTTTGAACTTCTACCTAGATCAAATCTTCCTCTGAAACCTCTAAAACCACCTCTTTGATCAACAACATGCTCTTTCCCTTTACTTAAATCTTCTTGCTCTTCATAGGTTTGCCTTGTACCTCTCCCTCTATTAATGTTACCTATGCCTCTTCCTTGTCTTTCTTAACTTATTTTAATCCTTTCTTCTACCTTGACAGTCAACTAAAAACATTCTTCCTCGACTGATCTAGGTGTTGTAAGACTAATCTCATATTGAATGTTGAGCCTAAGCACATTCAAATATCTTGCAACCTTTTCTACCTCATCTTCTATATGTCCTGCTCCAATACTCAACCTATGGAATTCCTTAGTATATGCCATCACATCTAACTCCTTTTGCTTCAAATTTTGCAGCTGCCTAAAAGTTTGTATTTCATAATCTGCAGGTAGGAATTGTAGCTTTACCTTTGCTACCATTCGGTCCCATGAACTAATCTTTGTCTTGCCCTTCTTGAATCTTTTTCCTTGGAAATTGTTCCACCATGTTAGGGCAGGGCCCTTCAACTTAGTATTTTCAAATTTCACCTTCTTGTTGTCTTCTATTTCTTCAAACTCAAAGAAATTATCAAGAGCATCTATCCAACTCAACACTTCCTCATTGTCCATCTTACCATTGTACATAGGTACTTCAACTTTCACCTTTGGAGTATTGTCACCCTTGAAAACCTTTAGCATCTTGACCATTCTCTTTTCTTCAGGGTCCAAGTCCTCATCCTCATCATGGACTCCTGCTAGAGGGTTCTCACTCTCACCCTCATCCTCCTTATCACTTTGGTCACCATTGACCATTCCTCTTCTCTGATTCTTTCAGGGCTGCTATTCTGGCTAGGGTTTCTTCTGGATACTCCTTAAAGATCCTCTCCTTCTAGAGCAACTATTATTTCAACTCTCTGAATTCCTTGGCCATTGGATTTCTCTTTGGAGGCATCTTGCCTTTTCAAATCACCACTTTCACTTGCTTCAAACTACAACTTTCTCCTTCAAAAGATCTACTTCCTAAGCTCTGATACCAATTGATGCAGAGCAGGGAGGTAAACCATTTAGAATCACAATTCAAGGTGTTTCAAACAACTCTTCAATCCACAAAACCATATCTTATCAACTTTTCACTATTCTTGCTTATTCTCTTTATAGGTCTCCAAACTCGGTTTTTCATGCATATATTTTAGAATACTCCACAAACCCACAAAATAATTATCTTTTTAGATACCCTTTTGGACAAAAATCAACATATCCAAATTGTGCATATGGTTTTTTTGGAACATATCCTCCAAATAATTGTTGTCCCACTAGAAATGGATACAATTAGTCCTCTTTTCCAAAGCATCGCCACTCTAAACACCCTTCCAATCAAAAATATCTTTTTACAAACCTTTATCAGCTTAAAAAACCCCAAAATCACCAACTTTTAAAGATTGGAACACTCACTAATACACCAAACCCAAAAACCCTTGCTTTAGGCCTTTCAAATGCTTGAAGTAGTGAGGGTTTATTGAATCTAACACCTCCACACCTTGTTTCACTCTTCCAATGCCTCAGCCACATCAATTAAGGTATTATCATTCTCTCTAAACCACCTCCAATCCTTTATCATTGCATTTGTATAAAATCTCAACTTGGAGCCATCATCTTCAAGTCAAAATTCATAAAATATCACCTAGGTCAGCAAGCAAAATTCATCTAAATGGCCTTCCCTGCTCGTAAAATCTAAATAAAACAATAACCTACATCTATGGGGGCCATTCCACCAATTTAGAAGCAATTTCACCAGGTGGAATGGCTTAAATCTTCATTTTTATACCCTCAAACCTTCAAAATTTGAGTTCTGACCGCCTACAGTAAAATGGTTATAAAATTCTCTAATCTTTATGAAATCGACTCATACAAAATCCAAAATGTTTTAAACTCACATATCCATCAACTACAATAAATTTTGGAGCAAGAACAAATTGTACAAGGCCGTACAATGGCCTAGAGCAGCAATTTTGTTTGGAAAACACATAAAAAATGGAGTTTCTTATTGCTTATTCCACAAAATGAACACCAAGAATGTATCTTCAACCCAAACACAATGTATTTTAACCTTGAAAAACCCAAAACCAACCCAAAAACTGACTCAAACTGCCTTTTAACTTCCATGACTGTTGGTATTCCAACTTTGTGCATTTTTGCACTTTTACAAGACAACACTTTGACAATATTTGTAGCATATGACCATAAGCACTAAAATGACTCCAATTACATTATGAATGGTCTATTATGACCTTATTAGACTCAAAATAGGACTCAACACACCAAAAACCTATTAAAGACCTTATTTACCAAAATGCACTAACATGGTGCCCTTGCACCAATTAGGGATGAACCTGGTAAGTTCATTTCAGCGCTTTCAAAGAAGATTGTCCCCTACTCTAACAATGAAGAAACTATACCTGTTACTAGAGGGACTTGAATTCTATTTATAAAAAAATATACATTAGCCATCAATATTGAGTGTGATTCCCTTATTTGGATTATTGTGGTACAAAATAGGTACACAACAAAATACAAATTCATAAAGAAATTAGATCAAATATGTATTCTTTTGAAAAAATTGGATGAACTCATGATCTAACATTTTTTATAGGGAGGTGAATGTGGTGGATGGTTCCTTGGACAACCACACAATTTACCAATGAGAGGAGATCATTGTGTCAAATCATAAAGAATATTGGTAGTGTATAAAGGACATTTCATAATATATGTGTGTAACTTAGAATGTTGGTATTTTGGAAGATTAGATACCCAATATCTTATGGGTGGCTCAAAATGTTGCTTATTTTGCAAGGTATATCTTATCATAGGATACCCTAGATCACATTAAAATGATAAAAGATATGATTTCTCATTTAAAATAAGAGGAATGATTTGGGTTTCAACCATAAGAAGAATGGACTAAAAAATAGTTCTAGAATTTGGAAACAACGAGTGCAAAGAGAAAGTGGTATCCACTCAATATTTTGTATAGGCTCCTTAGAAGCTAAATTTATCATCACTAAAATTATCAACCATTCATTTTTATATAGTGGTCATATCCATGATCAATTGGTGTAGGTGACCTTATTGGTAAACATTCTTGACGTGCTTGGGAGGAAAGTGTGGTATAAAATATCAATCATAGATTATGTTTAGAGACCCCCACATTCTATATCCTTGACCACAATATCAAATATGGACAAAAATGATATGATGGGGCTAATTGGAGGAGTCTTCAGACTTGTGATGATTTGGGATTGCTTGAAAATGCATAAATGTTTCAACTTATTCAAAGATGTGCTAAAAAAAAATACAACTCATAGAGCTTAAGAAAATGATGAAAGATATTTTGACTTTATTCTCCCCATAATAAAAGGAGGGATTATGTGAGCTTATAAGGGGTCTTTTATTTTTGTTGCACTATAATAATTGGGGGAGCTATGAATTTGAAAAATAAATTAGACTTCCTCTACAATTCAAAAACATGTAATGTATTTATATTTTTGATCTTTAATTATAGAACGAAGCTATCCCTTAGACAACAACATGTTGAGAATTTGCTTTGATAATACAATGACTAGTCTATCAATTGATATATTGAAATAGATTTTAATATATATTTTTTTACTATATGAATTGAAATATTAATTAATACACTCACATACATATATCAATTGATTATAATAAATAAATTATCAACCAATGCATTTAATTAGAAATATAATGGTTCATATGTCAATTGATATATTGAAATATATTTCAATATATAAAAATTTCACTATGATGTACCTAAACGCTAAATTAACAATTGATAGCAATTGATATTTGATATTATTATATTAATTGATATATAACTTATAAATTAGTCATTGACTAAATTGATACCCAATCTACTAAATTCATATTAGACACCAAATTAATAATTCAATTTTGATATATTAATAGATTAGTCAATATATTGGAAGAAATTTTGATATAATTTTTTTAATATGATACCTAGACCCTAAACTAACAATTGATCCTAACAACCTAGTATATTAAATTAACAATTCAATCATATATAAAATAATGTATCAGTATTATAAATTAATATATCAATTGATAATATTAATATATCAATTGATAATATTAATAGATCAATTGATATATTGAAATAAATTTTGATATATATAAATTTTAATTTATAATAAGTAAACCTTAAACTAACAATCGATTCAAATGATACCTAAACTACTAAATTAACAATGAAATCATTTATCAAACGATGTATCAATATATAGTTGACCAACATATCAATTGATAATATTAATGTTAGTCTATTTTACCCTTGGGTTCAAATAACTTTTAAGCAAGAGGTTGATATTGTTCAAGAATCACATTTTTGCTTGGTCCTAGGACTTAAAGTTTCAAGTGTCTTCAAAGGGTAACATTATTTAGTGTCACGAGGCCCTTTGTTTTTTTCGTCTTTCACCTTGAAAAGAGTTAGTTTTTTAAGAATCTCATGTACAAAGCATGAAGGGAATCCCTTGTTTTGAAAATTTTCCAAATTCTTCAATATTTTAGGATTTTGTTGCTTGGTTGTTGAATAATCCCTCCTCTCTTCAAGGCATGGAGAATACAACTTGTTGCCTCTACTAAGAACATGTTGTAGACCTTCACCTTTATTTTGTAGAGACTTTTTCAAGCATAAGCACACACACATAAAATGATGGAAGAGATAGAATTTGTAATGGTGGATAGAAGATAAGTAAGAAAAGGTAAAATAACAGTACATTTTTAATCAATTGAACATAAAAAATGGTGTTGTCTCTTGAGGATAGTTATTTGTGATGAAGAACAAGGGTACAAAAGAATGCATGAGCATAAAATGTAAGAAGATTGAGAGGATTTTAGAAGATAAATGATTAGAAAGAGTCCCAAGTACTTAGATTTATTGATGCACAATGAGTATACATAAGGGCAAGCCAATCTTGCAAGGGACATGTAATTCAAAAATAGTGACAATGCACATAAATAAAAAAATAGGTTTAATTTGTAGAGGTTTGCATACATGAAAATATGGGCACAAAGATATGACTAAATATTTTCATAAGAAATGGTTGTTGAATGTTGGAAGCCATACATCTAAACACTAGCTCTGTCTAAGAACAACAATATTCTTAAGAAAGTAGTTGAAGCAATGAAATATGTTTTGATACATTAAAGATATACTATTATGTCCCTATGTTCAGACTGTGCATTGCAATGATGAGTGGTGGAATGTTAAAGAATAGTCAGCAAGAATGTTTATGGATGGTGATAAAATGAGCAAAGATAACCATAGATCATGATAGGGAAAATCATGGTCAATAGGTAATATAAAATGGATAATGATAGTGTTAGAAATGACATAACAAGGTTGTGAGGGATCTCAAAATCATGACTATAAGATGTCCTAACAGAGTAAAAGGGATAAATTCCTATTTTCATAGTTTATAAAAGCCCTATTTTCAAAATAGGTAATAATGACCATTCATAAAACCCTCTACAAGTATTTTTAGAACAAATTATGTTGATATGTATATATATTTTCTTTACTATCACTTTCTCAACATGAAATGATGAAGATATAGTCTCATAAAACCATGGAGGCAATAGTGAGAAAAAAGTAAGATATTTGCTAGGAGTTTAAAACCCTTAGATATTGTCATCCAGGGAAAATAAGGAGCATCGTGTAATAGTTTAAGGACAATCATAGGAGAATGATGAATGCAAAGATGATTTAATGCAAAATATATCAATGACAATCTATTAAGAGATGTGATAGTCTACACTTATGAAAGAATACAATTTTCAAGGCAGTGGATATAGATGTGAATGATTCTCAAGACAGTCTAGAGATCTATGACAATCTATTAAGAGATGTGATAGTCTACACTTATGAAAGAATACAATTTTCAAGGCAGTGGATATAGATGTGAATGATTCTCAAGACAGTCTAGAGATCAAATCCCTTGAGGCAAAATATTGTGGAAAGTTTGTGAAGAGTAAAGGAGGACCTTATAATTTTCCTTGTTGATGTGTCATAGTTAGCACACTGAACACATATGAAGGTATAGAGGATAATATTTTCATTATCAAAATCTTAATGACAAAGAGGAGAAATATCAATGACAAGCTTGTGGAAAGTAAGGAAGCATGGTAATATTGTGAAAAGTTGGCACAATGGATATAATATTTGTTGAGTGCAATAATGTACTTATATATAGCTAAAATGATAAGTTCCTTGCAAGTTATTTTTGCATGACAATTAATACTTCAATGAGAATTGACAAGTGACAATAACATATGAAGATTCCAAAACACATGATAATGGAAAAACATAGAGAACATTCATTATTAACATATGAAAATGTTAGATGCATATACCATGATAGTAGGTAGAGCAATATACAATCCTCTTTGTTATTTTCTCATCTATCTTACCTCTCATCCAAGAATCCTTGTATCAATCCAACACAAAGATATTGTTTGATAAGAAAGAGGTTGTTAGGACATTGTGAAAGAAATGATAGTCACAATAGGGACATATTTGAAGCAATATTAATATGTCATGAATGAACAAGTATGAAAATAATGTGAAGAAGTTTATAAACACAAAGGCCAAATAAGAAGCATGATAGTCTCAATAAGAGATGACAAAAGGAGCATGTATAAGTCCTTTAGAAAATTTGTTATGATAGGATCAATCCATAGATCATAATATAAAAGAAAAAATGTAGTCCAAGGAGAGTAGAAGGAGGCACATAGATCTAGTGGTTGCAAAGAGCTTCATGTGATAGTCATGAGGATGAAGACACTATCATGAGTAGTGAAAAGAATGAAAGATCAACTATTGTGAAATTCAAGAAAGACCTAAAAGATACTCATGCAAATTTGGTTTGTAAAAGTGCAAGGGTATTTAAGTGATAGTCTACATGATTTTTGTATAATAGTTAGAAAGGAAAAGCATAGTGAACATGTGGAAATGGTCTACTACAATGAAAAAGGTTTTGTATATAATGAACAAGTGGGGAGTCATGAAGGTAGATTTGAGATGAAAAGAAACAATGGTATTTGCACTAAGATAGGTCAAATCTAGAAAAATAGATGCAATCAAGTGTTTTGAAAAGGTGAAAATAAAATAATGGTGAAGGCTTAAATGACAATTGAAAGCAAGAGGATAAAGTATGAGTTTTCGATGTTGCAAAGCATGAGGACTCCATGACAAGGTTTATAGGCACAAATCAAGATCAAATTTTCTTTTTTTTAAGATGTTTTACAGTCCATGGTGAAGTGATACTTAACAAATGAGATGTCATGACCGTCATAGTCAAGGTTAATACTGAATGGCCATATGTATAGTATAACCATTATGAATAATAGATTTAAGTGATAATAAAATTATCATTTTCAAGATAATCTTATGATATTTAAGGGATATTTGAGAAATCATATACTAGAGTAGATATTAAGTAGGTCATGAAGCTTGAAACCTTTTCAAGTATCCCTAAATGACAGTCAAGCAAAAAATTTGTCAATAGGATAGTGTATGCAATTGAGATGACATAGTTATAAGTCATGAAGAAAAAAAAAATATCAGTTGTAGAAAGATGAATGTTTAGATGTCAAGGAAAACCTTGGGAATTAAATATAAAGCATCAAAGCTAGTGTAGACACGTAAAGAGTCCCGATCGATACTATGCATGTGTTTCTGATAAATTAACACCATTTCTTCTAAAATCACCCTGAACTAACCAATTAATTAAATAATCAACATTGTTTAGATAAAATTAGCAAATTCATCTATTAATCAAATAATTAACTTTATTGAATAATTCACCTTTCTTCTGACTAATGTTAATCATGTTTAATTAAATAAAATCATTTAATTAAATCCCCCTAAATCCTCTCATTTGATTAAATAAATTAAATCAAATGTCACAATCTTCTAATCCATTCCAATTTCTTATTCCTAAATCACTTTCTAATCAACATTAATAAATCCTCCAAATTTTAACTCCTTAAGAGTTAAATCAACCCATGGTCAACTAACTAGGTTGCACATGAAATTAATTTCTTTTAATTAACTAATTCCTCTATTTATCCTCATAATGGCATATTCCAAGGAATATTCCTTCCAACCACCTCTCATTCAATTTCCTTCCAAAGGTTTTCAAAAATCTCTTACATCCTCAATAACTCTTATATTTTCAATAACTTCTCTTACATCCTCTCAAATCTCCAACTCCATCCAATAAATTCTTCTTAGAACCTTTCAAATCCTCTTACACTCTCATTTATTCCTCTTACATCCCCCTTTCCTCAATACATTTCCCAAAATGTGCTCCACCTTCCTCCAATAGAATTGTGACAAATGCCACATTCTCATTGGCTCCCATTTTATCCCACATTCACCAATTCCTCTCATTCTTCAACCCTTAAGTTCTATAAATAGAAACATTTTCTTCACAATATGTATCCACAACTTCAAGCATTCTTAGGATAGGCATTTCAACTCATAGCTATCACCATTTTCATCACTTTTGAGCATAGTTTCATCATTTAACATCATTTCCATACTTGGAATCATCTTCAATCATCAAAGCTTATCAAAGGGGTTGGGAAAGGGCTTCTTTCCACATCAAAGGAGCACCACTCCCCCTATAAGATAGGTTTTTTACATGCTTTTATTTAACTTATTTGATATTTTAGTGTCTCTTTTGGCATATCTAGCATGATTCAATATCTCATAGGGAGGCTTTTATTTGCTTTGTTTAAAATAGATTAATATGCTAATATTTATTTGTCTTTGAGAAAGTGCAAAAAAAATATTCCACATATTGGTGCCCATCGTGGGGAATAACATGTTCTTTAAAACCTTGTTCTTGTAAACAAAGTCTCTCTAGGTTCATCTAGGATCAAAATCAACAACCCCATCCATCCAAAACATTAATCAAATCCCATCTCACAAACAACTCTTAGAACTTTGGAAAAATAATCTATACTAACTTTTGGTAAATCTTTCAATCAAAATCAAAATCACTTTGTTTGGCTAATTGTGTATGGATGAATCCTTCCTCACACATTTAGTTAAATTATCATCTTTGTGGACAAGTTTACCCCAAGATAACATCTAATAGCTTGGGATATATAAGTCCATTATCCAAATCAAACCAAATCAAAATCAAAATCCCAAAATCCTAAAGTCATTCCTCCAAAGTCCTCAAGAGTTCAAACATCCATATCATTCACCCCTCATCACTTGCACCATCATCATTCGATCCTTAAACATCCTAGATTTTATTTTTGTACCTAAGGTTTAGACCAACCCAAGGAGTTAGAGGTTTACCTCCTATCCCCAAAAGTTGATCCCAATTTTATGGTCCAAACAAGATCACAACACAAGAACATCATGGAGAAAAACAAAGAAACATCCAATTCAAGTGATTTGAGCCAAACTACATCAAAATTCAACCCTAGGGAATCAATCAACACTCCACTTAATCTTGCTCAAATACCTCAAGCTCCTCAAGAGGGAGGTTTCCAAGTGGAGGATGCCACCAACAACTTCCAAGGGATGACCCAAGATGAAATACTTGAATTAATCCAAAATCTTGAAACACACAAGATTATCAACTCGGTCATGAGGCTCAATCCCACACAATACATGTTGACATTAGCAAAGAAAGGGGTTAAACTCCCTTTCGATTTTGATGTAAGCATTATTATGGAACAACCTTTTGGGAATATACCTCAAGCACCATTCATGCCTTTATTCCAAAACTTCATCCAACCCATCATACAACCAACATCATCTCATGCTACAAGTCAACCAATGATCACCAAGGGGACTTCATTACTCCAAGCTCTTCAAACACATCCAATTGTCAATAATCAAAACTTGGAGGAAAACATGATCTTGGGTATGCCTATTACCATCCCACAAGACCCAAAACATCCATATGTGCCACTCATCTTCCATGATACAAACAACCCCTCCACCTTTTTCGCAACACCGACATACCCTCTTGGTACACAAAGTTCCCTCCCCATGATATCACAAGGACAAGTGGATTTGTTTGCACGTGGGAAATTTTGATACATCATCCTCACTTTTTCAAGGGAACACACCACCAACCTTCCCATCATTCCCACTATCTCCATCATCATACCCACCCAACTAAGGCTAAGGGCAACCCCCTTCATCCAACATACCAATCCAAAACCAATCAAATCAAATCAATCCTCTAATCAAAAATCAAATCAACATGTCAATCATACCAAATCCTCCAAGCATTCCATTAATATCGCAACACCAAGTGGCACCAATACAAACATCTCAAACACTCCAATATGTGGTCTCCCAAGGACCTAGCACATCAACCATACCATCTACCACACAACCCTTGATCATCACTCAACAAAAAAATATTTCCACCTCATATCACACCATTCCACCAAATCCTCCACCTCCACCACCAAATCCAAACATATCAAATAAATACATCATCACATTGCAAGCAACCCAACAAGTGTACCAAAAAGCACTTCAACAATTTCAAGCTCAACAAGCTGCACAACAAGCCACACAACAAGCATAGGCACAACAAGAACAACAAGCAGCGTAACAAGCTCAAGTACAGTAAGCTACCCAATCACAAGCATAAGCATTGCTACAACAATAACAAGTTACACAAGCCGCTCAACAAGCTCAAGCTCAAGCAAAAGCTTTGTTACAACAACAAGCCTATCAACAAGCCTTGCAACAACATGCATAGCAACAAGCCTTATTGGCTCAACAACAACAACAACAAGCCCAACAACAAGCATTGTTGGCACAAAAACAACAACTGGCACACCAACAATCAATGCTTGCACAAAAAAACCTACAACAACCTTTCATAAACATGCCACAACATGCCTTGAACACAAACACACAATCCATCCCATCTATCATCCAACCTGCCATACCATTCCAAAACATTTACATCCCACCACCGATCTACAAAATGATCTCTCCTCACAATTCAAATTGCTTTCACAATAGATATTGGACATCCAATCCGAGAAGGTAAAGAGATCACACACGTAGGGAAACTTGTGCCCTTATCTATTTGACAAAAACATTGCTATGGTTCCATACCCACAAGGATTTGAGATACCGAAATTCGACAAATATTGTGGAATAGGAAATCTTGAAGATCACATCAGGGAATTTCATGTACACTGTATGGAAGGAACATATGATGAATCTTATCTGATGTGACTCTTCCCTTGAAGTTTGGTTGGTCCATCAATGGAATGGTTCTCTTGCCTTCCCCCAAGAATTAAAAATTTTCAAGAAATTGTGGATTTATATATAGAGAATTATTCATTTAACATAGGTGTGGAAGTGAGCTTGGAAGAATATCCAACCTAAAACAAGCCAAGGGAGAAACATTTGCAGCCTTCTTGCAATGATGGCGATCCAATACCGACAAGAGAAAATGGTCTATTCCAGAAGAACAAAAAATTGAGACTATCATCTCAAACCTTGAAGGGGCCTTGTCCTTTCATTTGAAAATGAAATGCATAACAATGTATGACCAATTGATTCCCAAATTGCTCAACATTGAAAGAGCCCTTATAGCACAATGGGGCACACCCACATACCAAGACAATCGACCATCAAAAAATTACAATGACAAACCTCACACATGGGCTAAGAACAAGAACGTCACCAATGATGGTGTCGTTGACACTAAATTTGTTATCAGTGCTCCAAGGCCAAATGTGCAACAAAAAATGTACCAACAACCGCAAAACAAAACCCAAAAGACTTTTCAAGCCAACACATCACAACAACCCAACAATTAAACTATCAACAACTTAAATTCTCAAGGGTGACCACCCCCAAAGAACATATATCCCCCTAAACAAAAATACACACCACTTGGGGAACCAATCGAATCAGTCATGCAATAGTTGGTACAAGAAAATCTCATCAAAATCCCTGTTTAGGAAAAATTACCAAGAGCCTCAAGTTAACCACCATGGTATAATGAGAAGAACCTTTATGAGTTTCACAAAATAAAGGTACACACAACAACCAATTGCATGCGAATTAAAAATATAATCCAAGATATCATTGATGATAAGACCATAACCATTGAACAACCCACTGAGAATCAACATCTTAAAATATACACGAATCCAATGCCAGATCATAATAAAGGAAACAACAATGGAAAATGGAAGTATGCCAATGTAAGTCATATCTATGACCATGTTGTTGCATCCTTGGATGAGTGGGTAAAAATTGTCAATATCAAAGGATCTAGAGCTGAGTGTGGAGTCACCACATGTGATGGTAGAATTACCATCCCAAGACCTTCACAACCATCCAAGGCACCCACCGCAAATCTGAAATCAATTCGTAATGGTTACAATGTCTTAGAACAATTGAAAAAGACCCCTGCCCAAATCTCCATTATGGAGTTGCTAAAAATATCGCCCACACATAGGGACATCCTAGAGAAGGCATTGGCTACATCCTCCATCCCCACAGACCTTGATGCAGACCAGTTTCAAGCTATGGTCAGACAAATCACTACACCACATCTTATCACTTTCTTCGAGCATGATCTCCTAACCCAGTCATCTCATAACCGTGCACTCCATCTTGAAGTCCTAGTACACAAGAACAAAGTCAAAAGAGTCTTGGTGGATGGAGGTGCAGGTTTAAATATTTGTACTTTGAAGTTGGTAAATAATTTGGGATTCTCAGAAGATGTCATTGAAAAGGGAAAAGGTATCAAAATCAAAGCCTATGATGATCAAGAATGAGTGTCCCAAGGCACCATTCAACTCCCCATCTAAGTGGGGCCAATAATCATGGAGACCACTTGCCAGATTCTTGACCTTGAAGTCCCCTATATTATTCTCCTGGGGTGCCTGTGGATTCATGGGATTCAGGTTGTTGCATCCACATTCCATCAATGTGTCAAATTCCCCTATCAAAACCAAGAAGTCACAATCCATAGTGATATTGAGCCTTTCTATTATTGCAAAAACTTGGAGGCTAAGTATTATAAGATTTCCCAAGTCTCGAAAAATGATGATGGACTCACATATCCTTATGTTGACCCATCCACCTTAGCCTCCAATTCTAAGACAAAGACACCCTCCATTTTGAACATCCTAGATGTTAAGATTATTATCTAAGATAATGGATGTGGGGACTATAAAATGAAAAAGAGTGCCTTTGTGGTAGGAGAGTTACCTCAATCTCCTAGATCTCATGGAAAACCACAACCAATTGACACAACATTTCAGACCTTCAAAGAAAAACCTACCACCTTCAAAAAGTGGGGAGACCTAAGCAAAGAGGTGGTGGATGAGAAAGATGTATCAAGCCTATTATATCAAGATGAAAGGCCCATGCCAAATCTCCCCATGAAAGAAAGTAACAAAGGTCTTCAATTAATGTTTGGTTGGGGCTATAACAAAAATAAGAAGCTCAAAAAAAATGACAACGGTTTGTTTGAACCCATTGTTCCTGAGAAGTTGCCTAAGAATCTTGGCCTTGGATGTACCCCTACGAAGCTAACCATACTTGGCAAAGGTGGTAAGGTTAAAACAGTCAAAGCTTCCCCGTCAGTACCCGTATCAATTAGTTATCCTTTTGAGGATCCCTTCTCTGACCTACCCATGTTATTTGAGGAATCCTCCCTTTTTATGATCACAACCATGTCTTTCAAGTCAAGTAATCAAACCACTGAACTAAAGCTTGTTTACCCCCAACTAATAGACTGTGACCAATGAGGACCATCGATCTTAGACACATTCAAAAATGATGAGGCTCTCTCAAAATTCATGGGACTTAGGGATACTCTACCATATGGAGATCACAAGGTAGGGTTTGATATTGAGCTGGAAACACATGCGTACTATGGGGAAACGATTGAATGTCTTAGTCAAAAAATAGAAAATCTAAGAGTAACGTCTAGATCTCTAACTGAAAACAACACTTTGGCACTTTCTAACCCAAAAATAGTAAAAAGAAAGGATGTATTTGATGGTGAAAACCTCTCTGAGGTGCCAAAGGATGAGGGATTCAATCTTGCCCTTAGTGCCATCCATTAGGAAAAATTGACAATACTGGCAGAAAAATGCAACCCAATCAATCTAGGAATTGAAGAGACACCACACATCACTTTCTACGAAGAATCATTTTTGACTGAGGAACAAGAAATTCTAGCTACATTTCTGAAAGAAAGGAAAGTAAATTTTGCATGGAACTATGTTGACATGCCAGGTCTTGGTCCAAAGGTAGTAGTTCATCATCTAGCAATCTATCTAGAGGCAAAACTAGTAAGACATAAATTAAGAAAGATGCATCTGTAGATCGCATTATTGGTCAAACTTGAGTTGTAGAAACTCCTGGACGCTAGCTTCATACAACCCATTGATTATCCTGAATGGGTTTCCAACCTTGTACTTGTTTATAAGCCCACTGGGGGCATCTAAATTTGCACTGACTTCTAGGACCTCAACAAAGCATGCCCTAAGGATGATTTCCCCCTTCCTAACATAGACATGATTGTTGATCTGACGACATGGCACAAGATGCTATCATTGATGGAGGGTTCTCAAGATACATTCAAATTATGATAGCAAAGGATGATCAAAATAAAATAGCCTTCACCTATCCATGGGGAACCTACTATTGGAACATGATTCTATTCGAGTTAAAGAACGTTGGCCTACATACCAAAGGGCTATGAATCTGATTTTTCATGACATGATCTAAAAATCTATAGAAGACTACATGGAATACATACTAGCTAAATCAAGAAAGCATCAAGACCACATATCAGCACTAGGCTTTATCTTTGATAGATTGGAAGAATATAAGGTACGATTCAATCCTCAGAAATGTGTCTTCAACATGCAATCAGGAAAACTTCTAGGGTATATTGTATCAATGAGGGGAATCGAGATAGACCCTATAAAAGTCAAAGCAATTATTGAGATGGAAGCACCACAAACATTGAAGCAATTATGGGGCTTGCAAGGAAGGCTCCAATCCATTCACATATTCATATCACAATTAGCAGATAAATCTATCTCATATTATCATCTACTCCATAAGGGGGTAACATACAAGTGGGACGAGAAATGTGATCAAACATTCAATAAAATCAAAGAATACTTGATGACATTGCAAGTCCTCATGCCATCAATCCAAAAAAAACCATTGATCCTATACATATCAGCGACAACAGTAACCCTTGGTGCTCTTCTAGCACAACATGATGAAAAAGGGAAAGAGAGAGTCATCTACTACATCAGTTGAACCTTGGTGGGACATGACCTAAACTACACATTCATTGAGAAATCTTGTCTTGCAGTAGTGTTTGCCTCACAAAAATTTAGACACTACATGCTTGCTCATCAAATAAAGCTCATTACCAAGATAAACCCTTTAAAATATTTTATCTCTAAGGAAACACTCATAGGATGAATGGCTAAGTGGGTCATGTTATTGACATAATATGAAATTGAGTATGTAGAACATAAAGCTATCAAGGGACATGCAATCACAGATCAATTGGCAGAAGCACCTATATATTTAGAGAACCCATTAGTATCAAAATTCTAGCTGAGTCTATTTTCAACCTAAGTGCAGTAGACCATTGGAAAGTATATTTTGATGGATCATATACATAGCATGGGTCAGGATCGGGAGTCTTCTTCATCACACCACAAGGAGATTGCATCCCAAAGTCATATAAGTTATCTTTCCCATGCACCAATAATATTGTGGAGTATGAGGCTCTAGTCATAGGACTTCAAATTGTAGTACAATGGAAAATCATGACACTCAAAGTCTATGAAGACTCACAACTGATTATCAACCAAGTCAATGATGAATACCAAACAAAGGATACAAACTTACCCCGTATAAGAAATTGGTGGAGGACCTCAAGGAATTATTCATCAACATCACATCTGAGAAAATACTGAGGGTAAACAACAGAGAAGCTAACGCTATGGCTACAATCAGATCATTGTTGGATATCCCACAAAATGTCCCTAAGCATGAATTCTTGGTTGAGAAGCTTCTCGTACCAGCTTTTGAGGTACCAAATTTTGAGTTCGTGTGTGAAATCATTGGTCTTGGTGATCCTTGGTACCATGACATATACACCTACCTAAAAATAGGAGTCCTCTCCGCTGACATCACCCCAAACCTCAAAAGAACCTTTACTAAGAAGTCATCCCATTTTGTTATCTTAGGTGACATCCTCTACCATTGAATTATCGAAGGAAAACTTTTGAGATGCCTAAACCCAAGGAAGATTTGACTGCTTTAACCGAGGTACATGATGGTATTTGTGGTTTGCATTATAGTGGTATGACCTTGGCTAAGAAACTACCGAGGACTGGTATTATTGGCCTACAATGGAGAAGGAAGCTCAAGATTATGTTCAAAGATGTTTGCAATGCCAATAGCATGGAGACCTCATCCATGCACCAGCTCAGGAGCTATAATCAATTATAGCACCTTGGCCTTTTTCACAATGGGGGCTTGATATCATCGAAAAAATCACACCCACCTCATCTAATGGACACAAGCTCATTAAAACACATACAAAGTACTTCACAAAGTAGGTAGAGGCCATCCCCATGACCTATATCACAAGGAAGTAGATTGCCAATTTCATCTTGAATTACCTTATTTGTCGTTACGGTGTTCCACAAGCCCTTATCTTAGATAATGGAACACCCTTTAAAAACTAGGATGTCTGTGAGCTATGCCAAAATTTCAATATCCAACATCGCTTCTCCGCCCCATACTACCCCCAGGGTAAAGGCCAAGTTGAGGCTATGAATAAAACCATCTTGAAAATCCTAAAGAAGTTAGTCAATGAAGTTGGTTGTGATTGACACCTACAACTAAATCTAGCCTTAGGGGCCTACTGAACGATTATCCGCACACCTATAGGTGCAACCCCTTTCTCCTTGGTTTACAGATTAGAAGCCATCCTCCCCATTGAAATTGAGCTCTCATCCCTGAGAATATCATTGAAGAATCTTATTACTAATGAAGAATATAGGGTGTCATGGTTGAATGAGCTAGAGTTACTGGACGAGCAACGCATAGATGCTTTGAACCACTTGTAGGTCTACCAAAACTGCCTCAAAAGGAGCTATAATAAGAAGATCAAGAGTCAATCCTTCTAGGTTAGAGAGCTTGTGTTGAAAGAAAATCAGAAGAATGTACCAAATCCAGACAACAAGGGAAAATTTGAACCCAATTGGTTGGGACCCTTTGTCATCACAACAAGTTAAAAATTAGGAGCATATTATCTATCCACACCTGAAGGTGAGCCTCTATAGGAGCCCATCAATAGCTCCCATCTCAAAAAAAATTATGCCTAAGCTTGCAAGGTGTAAATCAAAAATACAAAAAATATAAAATCCAAAAAAATTAAAAAAAGGATTGAAAACAGTAAAGAAAAAAATCATCCTCTAGTGAAAACCACTTCGGTGGTGCTTTGGGTAAGTACCTTGGTGAAAACCTGGCAATCAGGCACCTTGTGTAAATTGTTGGATGTTGTGGTTGCATTGCTGATATGTGGTTGTCATTGATGTCAACACTATTAGCATTGGTGATGCTTCAGGCTGTATATATCGAGGAGATTGAGAAAATTGTAAAAAAATATATTGCAGACAACCAGTGAAGTTGAGAAGGTCAAAGTGGTGGTAAGTGCTATAAGTTGATAATCAGGTGGTGTGCACTAAAGGGTTTGTTGCTCAATCTATCTAGTATGTTGTTTGAAATTTTCAGTGGTATGCATCAAGATTTGAGAAAGTTAGGAAGTTATATGTTCCTACAGTCATTATGTTACTGTAGCAGGTGTTCTTTGATGAAGAGGATGAAATTATGGGAATTTCAGTTATTGTGCATGTTCTTGTGAGGTTCATTAATGAGTCTAGATCGTGATCTATCAGTTTTGAACGTATGCATTGATTAGAGTGTTCATGATCAAATATTTTTCTGATGTATGCTCGAGTTTTCATGTTTTTGGCCGACATGTTGGTGGTAGCGTGTTGCGGATCCATGAGGATTAATATTTTATTGTTTGGCATGTTCGAAGGTGTTTATTTGAGTCCTCACTATGTTGTGACTGACTTGTGTTGGTGAACATTAAGATTTATTTATGTATTGAGGCCGACAGTTGTAATTTTTTATTTATTTGTTGCCGATAGAGTAGTTGATGTAAATCCGTGTGGTAGATATATAAGAGTGGTTGTTTTCCTCATTTTGATGTATGCTCGGTGTGTGTATGTGAAATACATGTGCGAATAAAGGTCAAATCATTCAGGAGTAGAGCAAAGTGTGAAGAAGGTTGAGCAAAGTGTATTTGTGCCTAATTGAAAGTATAATCAGGCTTGTGAAGAAGCTAATTTTTCAGTTCATGTTCATCAGATGGATTCAATCTGATTATTGTATGTAAGGCAGTGAGCCTTCCTCTGAGCAATAAGCTCTAGGCAGTGTGTCTGAATGCAAGTGCATTCCTTATTCATTTTTCATTATACTTCTAACATGGTATAATCTTGTGGACTAACATCCACCGTGGTTTTTCCCTTAACAGGGTTTCCACGTATAAAATATTGGTGTTCATGTGTCTCTGATATGTTATTGATTTATGCTTGCACTATTAATTATCAGATCTGAGATTAAAGGCTAATTAAAGTTGAATAAGTTTGATTTTGGTAACAACTGATTCACCCCCCTCTCAGTTGTTTATCCTTGTTTTGCCAACAATTGGTATCAGAGCTAGTTCCTCTGAAGAATCCTAATAACTTGAGGTGATCCAAGATGGCATCATACAAGAAGGACAATCCTAGATTTGATGGTGCAAACTACTCTTTATGGAAAGTCCAAATGGAGTGTCATTTGAAGTGCATTGGTGAACCTTTTTGGAAGATCACACAGAGTGCATATAATATTCCTCATAATGGTCTGTCCTCTGAAGATGAGATCAAGCAAGCCAAAGCTAATACCAGGGCTATTGAAGCATTGTTGAGTGCTTTGATAGATTCAAAGATGACAAATGTGATAGGATTGAAGACTACACATGAGATCTGGAAAAAGTTGGAGACATTGTATGAAGGAGATACACTAGTGAAAAGTGCTAAGCTACAAAGTTTAAAAGGAAAGTGGGAAGACATGAAGATGAGAACATCCTCTCTTTTTCTCAAAAGATAAATGAACTAGTGATGAGCATTAGATGTGCCAGTGGAACCTTGGATGAAGAAGAAATTTTGGCTAAGATACTTAGATCTGTGCCTCCCTCCTACAAAACAAAAGCTCATGCTATTGATGAACTCGGGACAATGAAAAATGTGACAAGAGACATGCTGATTGGAAAACTTGCTACCTTTGAGTTAAGTGAATTTGGTGAATCTACTGCTAAGACCGAGGATGCATTCAAAGCTACTATATCCGGGAAAATCCAACAGAGATACAATCCAGGAGAGAGTTCCAAAAGGACCTTCAAATATGAAGATGAGATGAAAAAGATTGAAGATGAAGAGAAAGAATTAGAAGAACTGGAAACATTCATTATGAAAAGAGAAGCCAGAGGTCATGGTAAGTACAAAGGAGATTTACCTATCAAATGTTTTTCTTGCAATAAGATAGGTCATTTTGCATCAAGATGTCCTGAAAGAGTTTCTAAGTACAAACCTAAGAAGAATAGATTTCAAAAGAAATGCTATTATGTTGAAGAAGGTGTTACTGATGATGAATTTGATAAAGAAACTGGAAATGAAGATGAATTGGTATTCATTTCTATCAAAGAAAATGGTCAGGTGTCCACTGAATCTGCTAGTAATGTGAATGTTGAAAAAGCTCTTGCAGAAAAATTGAAGAAAAGGATGAGTGGGTAATTGACATCGGATGCTCACATCATATGACTGGTGACAAAAGCAAGTTTGTAAGCTTGGAAAACTATGATGGTGGTGTTGTAATATTTGGGGAAAACACTTCTAGTGTGATTCGTGGCAGAGGCACTATTTCTTTTGGTGGTAAGAACAATACTGATGATGTTCTTTATGTAGAAGGCTTAAAGAATAATTTGTTGAGTGTTGGAAAAATGGTAGACAAGGGTTACAATCTTCAGTTCAAGGATGGTAAGTGCAGAATAAGGGGAAGTTTTGGAAATATGATTGCTTTAGGTACAAAGACAAAACGTAATATTTTTCACTTGAGTGTTGTTAGTGAAAGTTGTTTAATTGCGCAAATTGATGCAAGTTGGTTATGGAATAGGAGGTTGTGTCATGCGAACTTTGATAATATTGTCAAGATAAGCTCTACTCAAGTAGTCAAAGATCTGCCTAAGTTAATGAAGCTTACTAACACTATGTGTAAGGAATGCTAGATGGGAAAACAAACCAAAAATTCTTTTCGGAGCAAACAATACAACTCTAATGGAATACTGGACTTGATACATACTGATCTATGTGGTCCATCCAGAATCAGAAGTCTTCAAGGTGAAAGGTACTTTATGTTGCTTATTAATGATTACTCTAGAATGATATTGGTTGCTTTCTTACGAGAAAAATATGAAGCATTAGAAAAGTTCAAAAGCTTCAAAGCTATGGAAGAAAATGAGACAAGTCAGAAGATCAAATGCCTAAGGTTAGACAGAGGTGGTGAATTCACTTCCTAATAATTCAATTCTTTTTGTGAAGAGCATGGAATCCAAAGACAACTATCTACTCCCCAGACCCCTCAACAAAATGGAGTTGTTGAAAGAAAGAACAAAACCATTCTAGACACTGCTAGAACCATGATGCTGGAAGCAAATATTTCTCATTTCTACTGGAGAGAAGCTGTAAATACTGCTATGTATACCATTAACCGGGTGAATGTCAACAATAATTATGGTAAGACCCCTTTTGAGCTATGGTTTGGTTATAATCCTATTGTCAAATATTTCAATTTTTTTGGAAGCAAATACTACATCAAGAGAGATGATGATATAGGCAAGTTTGATGCTAGAAGTGATGAAGGAATCTTTGTAGGTTACTCTACTAAGAGCAAAGCTTACCGGTGCTTTAATAAAAGGTTGAAGAAAATGGTTGAAAGTGCAAATGTCAAAGTTGATGAAGGTATTGTTAGACCATCCAAATGTAGTGGATATGATTCAGACGATCAACATGATAGTAATAACAATGGAAATAATCTTCAGACACATAATCAGCTTCAGATTATTCTGGTGAACCAAGAGAATTAGGAAGCATAAACTAGCAGAAGTGCAGAAGAAAGAACACAAGAACAAGAAGTCAAAGAAAATCCTAAAAATCCCAAGTATGTAAGGAAAAATCATTCTGATAGTCAAATCATAGGAGATAAGAGAAAAGGTGTGCAAACTAGAAGAATAATTTTAGAAGAGTATTGTCTAAATTCCAAAACTGAGCCTAGCAATATCAATGAAGCATGCAAAGATGAATATTGGATGGAAGCCATGAAATAAGAACTAATGCAAATAGAGAAAAATGATAAATGGGATCTTGTTCCTAGACCTTAGAACAAAAATATGATTGGAACCAAATGGGTGTTTCAGAATAAGCTGAATGAACAAGGTGAAGTGGTCAGAAACCAAGCAAGACTAGTTTGCAAAGGGTACTCACAGATGGAAGATATTGATTTTGAAGAAAATTTTGCTCCTATTGCTAGAATTGAAGTTGTAAGATTATTTCTTTCTTATGCTACTTTCAAGAATTATAAAGTCTATCAGATGGATGTAAAGTCAACATTTCTAAATGGTGAGCTAGAAGAGGAAGTCTATGTTGAACAACCAAATGGATTTCAACTGATTGATAAAGAAAACATGGTATGTCGATTGAAGAAAGCTCTATATGGATTTAAGCAATCCCCTAGAGCTCGGTATGCTAGATTGGATAAATACTTGTTGAAAATTAGATTCAATAAAGGTACTGCTGACAACAATCTGTATTTCAAGTTGGATCAGAATAAATAATTGATCATTGAAGTCTTTGTTGATGACATTATTTTTGAAGGACTACAAATCACTCAGCTAGATGATGGGATTTTTGTATCTCAGTCTAAATATGTAAAAGAGTTATTGAAAAATTTTGGCATGGAAGACTCAAAGCCAGATGGTACACCTATGGTAACCGGATGCAAACTTACATAGAATGATGATGATCCTAAAGAAAATCAAACAAGATACAAGTCAATGATTGGTGGATTACTCTATTTGACTCAGACCAGGCCAGATATAATGAATGATGTATGCATGGTTGCTAGATATCAAGCTGATCCTAAAGAGTCTCATTTGACTTTTGTGAAAAGAATCTTCAGATACCTGAAAGGGACAGTTGATCTTGGTCTTTGGTATCCTAGGGATGATATTATCCTGTGTGCTTTCACTAATGCTGATTGGGTAGGAGATATGGATGACAAGAATAGTACCAGTGGTGGTGCATTCTTCTTAGGAAAGAAGTTGGCATCTTGGCTAAGCAAAAAGCAGAATTTTGTTTCATTATCTACTGTCGAGGCAAAATATATTGCCATTGCAAATAGTTGAAATCAAGTACTGTGTATGAAGCAAATGTTGAGAGATGTCAGAATTGAGTATGAAGAACCCATTGCCATATTCCGTGACAATTCAAGTGCCATAAACATTTCTAAGAATCCAGTGCTGCATTCAAAGACAAAGCATATATCCATCAAATATCACTTCTTGAGAGACAAAGTAAGTGACAAAAAAGTTAGACTGAAGTATATACCTACCAAGGAGCAAATTGCAGACATCTTTACTAATCCATTTCCTAAGGATACTTTTGATTATCTCAAAGGCAAGTTAGGGGTGATTTCCCCTCCTGATCAAAACTAAGTGATGTAGGTCCTTGCATCAGTCCGTGAATTCATAGCCATATCCTATTCTGAATTGATGTTGTGATGGCTGCTACTCAGGGGAGTAGTCAGATGTGCTAAATATGCGGATCAAAGCATGTTTACCTTTGCCATTGATGTCAAAGGGGGAGATAAGAAATGTGAAAAACATGAGAGAAGAATAAAGTGGAAGGAGATAACAGGAAAAAAGTGCATAATATAAGGGGGAGATTGTTGGAAGAGCTAGTTGGGTTGATGGTATTTTTCACATCATGTGTTGCCATCAATGCCAAAGGGGGAGATTGTTGGATGTTGTGGTTGCATTGCTGATATGTGGTTGTCATTGATGTCAACACTATTAGCATTGGTGATGCTTAAGGCTATATATATCGAGGAGATTGAGAAAATTGTAAAAAATTATATTACAGATAGCTAGTGAAGCTGAGAAGGTTAGAGTTGTGGTAAGTGCTATAAGTTGATAATCAAGTGGTGTGCACTAAAGGGTTTGTTGCTCAATCTATCTAGTATGTTGTCAGAAATTTTTAGTGGTATGCATTAAGATTTGAGAAAGCTAGGAAGTTATATCTTCCTATAGTCATTCTGTTACTATAGCAGGTGTTCTTGGATGAAGAGGATGAAATTCTAGGAATTTCAGTTGTTGCGCATATTCCTGTGATGTTCATTGATGAGTCTAGATCATGATCTATCAGTTCTATACATCCGCATTGATTAAAGTGTTCGTGATCGAAGATTTTTCTAATGTATGCTCGAGTTTTCATGTTTTTCGCCCACATGTTGGTGGTAGCATGTTGTGGATCCATGAGGATTAATATTTTATTGTTTGGCATATTCAAAGGTGTTTATTTGAGTCCTCACTATGTTGTGACCGACTTGTGTTGGTGCACATTAAGATTTATTTATGTATTGAGGCCAACAGTTGTAATTTATTATTTATTTGTGGCCGACAAAGTAGTTGATGTAAATCCGTGTGGCGGATATATAAGAGAAGTTGTTTTCCTCATTTTGATGTATGCTTAGTGTGTCTATGTGAAATACATGTGTGAATAAAGGTCAAATCATTCAGGAGCAGAGAAAAGTGTGAAGAAGGCTAAGCGAAGTGTATTTGTGCCTAACCAAAACTGTAATCAGGCTTGTGAAGAAGCTAATTTGTCAGTTCATGTTCATTAGATGGATTTAATCTGATTAATGTATGTAAGGCAGTGAGTCTTCCTTTGAGCAGTAAGCTCTAGGCAGTGTGCCTGAATGCAAGTGCATTCCTTATTCATTTTTCATTATACTTCTAACAGGGTATAATCTTGTTGACTAACATCCACCATTTTTTTTCCCCTAATAGGGTTTCCATGTATAAAATATTGGTGTTCATGTGTCTCTGATATGTTATTGATTTATACTTGCACTGTTAATTATTAGATCTAAGATTAAAGGTTGATTAAAGTTGAATAAGTTTTATTTTGGTAACAACTGATTCACCCCCCCTCTCAGTTGTTTATCCTTGTTTTGCCAACATAAATAAGAACTTTCCATCCACCATCAATCCTTTGGATTGTTCTGCATCATCTACCATTACCTTCCATTGCATTCACCCATTGTATTCTATTGATCCTTCCATTACCCATATGCGTCTGCATCATAGCTTGATCCTGTGTTGGTATCATGTTTCATCCTAGAACTACTTGGCACATTCCTAAAGGTCTGTTTGTCCTGCCTATATTGGAGTAGTCAATCGCATCACATTTGGGGAATTTTCTTATACTTGCATTGGATCAGATTCGTGTATATTCTTGAAATCTTCCTAAAATAAAAAAAAAATCCAAAAACATCCAAAACATATCAAAAATCCAAAAATAGGTCGAAAAACTAAAAAAGTCAAAAACAAAGTTGTCATGTCCAACTACATCGTCTTTGAGCTTGAAAGTAGGCAAGGATAATATTTGATCGTCCCTCAAGACATTAGATAAGTCCTTTAAGAGTTTGTTATAATAAATTGGCAATCTAATTGTTCATATCTTCATCAATAAACAAGTCTGTGTCAGTAGAACTACGTGGTCTCTGTGTATATAATGTAGGAAAGGCTAATCTTTGATCAGCCCCCAAGGCCCTTAGGATAGATCTTTAGGTTAGGTTCTTGGTCAAAATCTCATAAAATACAAAAAACATTGGAAAATTTGAAAATCAAAACATTTGTAAAACATCTCGAAAATCCCAAAATAGCCTCAAAACATTTCAAAAATATCAAAAACATTCAAAAAACCCAAAATCATCCATCCCGTTTCACCTTCACCCATAGTAAACATCCACTCACAATAAATCAATCGTCACCTTCACCCTTTGGAAAAACAATCGAAAACAAGTTTAGAAAATAGAAAGTGAAAGCTCAAACATCACGGTCTTAAGTCTAGGTCAATAGGTAAACAAGTTGGTCAACTCTTGGTATCACTAGCCTATCATCCCGTTAGTCTCAAAATCACCTGATAACATCATTTCCTAGGATGCACCTTTCCTACTATGGACATCAACATCAGACATCACCATAGTTTAGTCTTGGCTAGAGGTATAAAGAACATTGACTTGTTTGTGTACTTGATATTTTCTTTGATTTATCTTATTGCACTCATTCCAATGACATGTCAATGATGTCTAATCAAAATGATTTAGAGAGAAAGGAATGGGGAATTGATCATTATCTTTTGTCTACTATGCTTGTTGGATATTCTTGTAATACGACCTTGGTCATGCTAATTTTTTTCGGTTTGTAGGGAGGATGTTTTGGATGCCTTGTTGACTATTACATTGGGAGGTCTTGCATTTATATGTTTTGGTCTGAGATGTTCGAAAAGTCTGAAATACATCCTAATAAGGTTTTGTATGTCAGGTCTGAACAAGGATACTCCTATCTGATTGTCAAGTCAAAGTCCATCTCACTAGGTACACCACCATCCTGGTTTTCTATACCTTGATGCATCGTATATATGTGTGTTATTAAAAATAAGGAAAGTAATTCTCTTTACGTCCCCAATCCCTACATAATCAATGAATCATCATCACTCATCATTTCATCTAATAAAGTCTTAGTGCCTCATAGACTTGTTGGAATTTTGCATCTTTTCAAACTCAAGGGTTGATCCCTCTTTCTTCTATCTTCCTCACATACTAACCTAGTATCATGACATTCAAATAAAATCTATTTTTGCATCCATACTACATCCATAAATTGTCAGCATACTGCATATCATACATAATAGGAAACATCATCCATCATACATTCCATTATCATTGAAGGTGCTTAGCATAATATAGATTTGTTATTCTAAACATCTCATAAACAACACATTTGCATTATCATCCATCACATAACCATGTAAGCATCTTAGAAATCGTCACATCATGCATACATCCTGCATCATCATATTACATGTAGAAAAGATACTGAAAAGGAAATAAACATATCATTGCATTGCATCCATCGAAGCATGATATAGATTTGCATCCATCACATAAACATACATCCATATAGATCCATCATACATTACATAAGCATTCATATCATTATATCACATCGCATCATAAAACATAAAGCATTACAACCTAATCATTAAATGCATCCAACCACAACATATGCATCCATAACACATAAATAAAATAACATCACATCATATAATCGCATCAAAATCATCTCATATATATGTCAAAAAAGTTGAATGTCATGATAGATATGCTAGATATAATATGGCATATTTATGCTTTTATATGATTTTATTTAACTTCTTTGTAGGGAATAGCATGTTCTTCAAAACCTTGCTCTTGTGAAAAAAGTCTCTCTAGGTTCATCTAGGATCAAAATCAACACCCTCATCCATCCCAAACATCAATCAAATCCCATCTCACAAACAACTCTTAGATTGTGGATGTGATTGTGGATGATTGTGGATAGAGAATGCTTCTATTTATAGGTTTGAAGAGTTGAAGAAGGGGGAGATTGGAGGAATATTCCCTAGAATATGCTTTTGTGAGGGAAAATAGGTGAATTAGTTAATTAAAAGAATTATTTTCTCATGCAAGTGGGTTGGTTAATCAAGGGTTGGGTTTGACCAAGGTTGAGTCAAAAGCTAGAGAATTGGTAATTAGGATTAGGAGTTAATTAATCTAGAATTAATTAACTTGGATTTAATTAATCTAGAATTAATTAACTTGGAGTAATTAGGGGATTTGACATTTGATTTATTAAATCAGATAAGAGGATTTTAAGGGACTTAATTAAATAATTTGATTTAATTAAACATGATGAACATTAGTCAGAAGAAAGGTGGATTGATCAGTAAATTTAATTATTTGATTAATAGCTAAATTTGTTGTTTTTAACTAAATAATGTTGATTATTTAATTAATTGGTTAGTTCAAGGTGATTTCGGAAGAAATGGTGTTAATTTATTAGAATCGGATGCATAGTATCAATCAAGACTTTTTACATGTCTACAACTAGTAATAAAGAAATTATTGTGGCCATGACAATCATTTCATTAATAAACAAGGTACAAGGGTGAGAGGGAATAAATAAGGTTTATGAAGAATAAAGGGAATAATTGAAGCATCAAAGATATGACAATCACTATAAACCTATCAAGAAACTTTGTGGTGATAGACCTAATCATAGAAAACAAAGACATGATAGATTGAGATGGGTGATAGAATTTTGATGCACAATGGTTGAAAACATGAAGATTGAGGCACCATAAATGAATGACACATGTGTGAAAAAATCCCTTTAGATTCTCCTATGCCCTTGGGATAATTTTGAGTATTTCAAACCTTCTCCCACATGTCCTATTAGTAAGTTTGATGAAGTTTCATTAGTTGGGGAAGTAATGAGTAGTTATGGATGGTTAGAGGATATCTAGGGGTAGTTTCGTGACCTATGTAACAGATCAAGGAAATAGAGGAGGAAGTTTGACCCAATTTGGGACATCTCCAAGCATCTAGGAGTTCCTCAAGGAGCTTTTGATAGATGGATAAGGTTAAAGCAATTTTTTTTCTTCATTCAACCACCCATAATCAACATTTCAAGGGATAGAAATAGAGATAAGTCAGCTAAGTACCCAAGAGGTTTGACTCAACCAACTAAAGTAAAAACATATCATTCTTGACTATGTATTGTAAATTTTGAAGGTTCTTTCTAGCTTGAACAATATTGTAACTCAACAAAACTCAATTCTCAAGCATGCATAGTAGTTTGTAAGAACCTTTTATCAATAAAATAAGCATTTTTCCTTTTCTAATCTGTATTTTTGTGTGCAAACATAAATAATTGATATATTTTCTATGATTTATATATAAATACTCAATGTATGTTTCGTTTCCTTCAACACCTTCATGCAAAAAATTACATACTTTATGCAGGTTATAGGTTATTTCACTGGTTTGAGAAAATTCTAATTGTGAAAACACTTAAATTTTTCCTTTTATGTCTAAGAAAAATTCAACATTCCTATGAAACACTAGTGTATAAGTATGTAAAAACTTGAGTTGTGTATGAAATAATTTATTCATTAAACAAATTATGTGAGTTAAGTAGTAGTATAGGCTCTAAAATTAGTTTGTTGCATCACCTCATTAGGATTTAGGTTTCACTTTATATCTTTTCTCCCCTTTTCCTCAACAAGTACCAGTAGCATAAGTTAATTTAGGTCAGACACCAAGGCAACCAACCCTCTCTGGAGATTCACTTGAAGCTATAAGCAACCGACATGCCCTAGAGTGTTTCCATGTTTCATCGGATTGTTGAGCTAAGTACTTAGCAAGGGTACAAATCCGCTTGACAATAATTAATACATCAATCTATATATTGAAATAAATTTTGATATACATGAATTTTGATTTATGATACCTAAACCCTAAACTAACAATTAATTCAAATGATACCTAGTCTACTATCTACTAAATTAATGATTCAATTATATATATAAATTGATCTACCAACCAAAATATTGAAACAATTTATATATATATTTTAAATTTAATACCCATTTAACACTGAACTAATATTCGATTCAAATGATAATTGAGCTACTAAATTTAAAAGTCATCAAATCAATAAGTCAACTAATTTATCGATTAATATAAGTTAATATGATTAATATTATTGTTTGATATATCAATTGACATTTTATATTATTGATATGTTGATATTGATTGATATTTTATGTTAATTTTTTCATGGAAGTGTGCACCCTTGTTGAGCTGATAAAATCAGTCAGCCACCTCATGAAACATGGGATGATCTCCTTGAGTGTGGGATCAATTGATGGAAATTAACCTCCATAGAGGGTCAGTTCCCTTGATGCTTCCTAATTTTGAGTTTAACATAATCTAGTATGCCTATTTATGCCATGTAAAAAGGATAGAAGATTGAAAGTTGTTTTTGAACCTAGACTATAGATAGTGATACACCAAAATATTGATGAATAAGTGTTTAAAATATTTTGCATGTAATACTCAAGAAAATATGTTTTTGTGTCACACAACCTTGCTACTTTGCCTTATATTCTGAGTTATTTTTGCTAAAATATGATCTATCTTTGTTGTTTTAGGAGGAAAATGTGTCTATTTCCACAATTGTATTAGCTATAAGTGTTTTCTATCTTATAAACAACATATAAATAAAAATTTACAGGCTTTGCAGGTGCTTGATCATGCATTCTTTAGAGGTTTTAGTATAAAAACACAATAAAATTGCATAAGATTCATCAACAAACGACATAAACTAGTCAATGAAGGTGAAAAACTATTCTTTTATTGATAAAGATGCTTTCTAGTTCCATAAATATTTTGATATATGACACTTTTTTTATTAAAGATGCTTGAAAATGAAGTATTGCAATGCTTATTTCAATCTCAAGATTGAAATTTTTGAGTTACAATGCATAATATGACTAGAGAGAAACTTCTTCAAGTTTATAATATTTTGTCAAAAATGAAAGAACTGCCTGAAAAAATGAGCTTAGACTTTCTTTTGTCTACCCCTTCATTGGAGAAAATCAGATAGACTCTTAAAGATTATTAAATGACCATTTTTCCTTGAGTTGACTGCTTCTTTTTCATCTAAGTGCTTAAAATTATCCCTTTTGAGTTGAATGCTCTTAATAATTTCAAAGTGAGGTTGATGAAAGGATGTTCTTGACCTTTTCGACCTTCATTCAAACCTTCAAAGACTCCAATAGTTTGAGACCATTTCTAAATACTCACAAATGTTGTCTCTAATATGCTAGATAGGTGGGTAGTTAGTCAAACTACCTTGCAGATATTTGAAATTGCTCATTAGATGCTTGGATATTGTGTCATAATTGCCCCGACAACCCCAAAAAGTAGCCCTTGACTATTCAATTTTTTTTTTTGACAACTCATCCAACCATCAACTGCTTCATAAGTGTCATAAACAACTTAAAATAGCCATCTCAAGGCAAGGAAAACATATCTTTTGACTTCTTCAACCTCGTCTTGAGGCTTTTAGGACATGTGAGAGAGTGACTTGAAGATGATTAAATCCCTTAAGAGGGTATATGCAAATTTTTAGGGCTATTAATTAATAAATGTTTCATCCATTATGAATCCCTCATCTTCACATCTCTAGTTGATACATAGGTACTTTTATCCCCTTTTTAGTTCTTTGGCTGTCTTGAAACAAAAATGTATGAATATGCATTCAAAATTTGTCTTTGGACTATCAAGCCTTATTGAGATCTTCATGTCACTAAACTTTGCCTTTGATCTTTTGACATTACATTATTATTGTGCTTTGTTATGCATAAACAATTCATACTTTTATAACATTATTAATGGATGCCCCATCACTTACATTGATATTGTCTTCCATGCATTGACTTGAAGAGACCTCACTGCTATATTTTCAATTGTTATCATAGTTTTCTCTATTTTACTATTATAGGTGTTAGTTGCTTTCGTTGTTTTAAAAATTGTCACTTATCCTCATACATGTCTTATCAAACTTGTAGATCATTGTCTTCATACCACAATAAGTCAAAAGCATTTGCAATGTCTAGAATTATAATCTCCATTTCAAGTATATCCTCTTTGATACCTGCTCAATGTTGTTACCATCCTTAGACCATATACTATGATGACTATAATTTATTTACTAACTATTATATTTTCAATCATGCTTTGTATTCGCATGCCTGACTATATTCACAATGTCCTTTACTTGAAGATTATCATTGTCTCTTTTGACTATCTTTGTTATGCAACCACTATCAAATGATACTATGTTATATGCCTGTGAGAATCTCTTCATGATGTGTTTAGTAGAACTAATATACCATTTTACCTTTCAAATATCATAGTATTCTTGAATGTATTATTTGAAACATAACTTTTAGGTGATAGCACTAAAACACTACCTTTTTATAATCATATCTTTGTGATGACAATCATTTTTTTGTTTTCTATCTACTATCATAAATCTCTTCATTTCACTGTGCATGTTGATTGTCATATGTTTGTTATATCTTTAGCATTGTCAAGTACCATTAACACTAATTGTTGATTCAAATTCTATGTGTATTTTAGAGTTTAGGATTAATGAGGGGTATACAAGATTCTCAATGCATTCAAAACTTAACTAGTGTCAAGGGTTTGGTAAGGATTTTGATGAAAACTTTGCTTCAATAAACCCCTATTTAGTGTGAACTATTTGACACTCTCAAAATACAATTGGAGGTGTTTATGACAATAGAAATAATTATCCCCTTTCTATCATCTGCTCATGCTTTCTAAGGATTTTTCCCTTATGCAAGACTCTACTATCATCTTTGTCCTTAGTATTTAATCCATACATGTATTTAGACTACCTTTATATCCATTGTCCATACCTTATCTGCTTATAGTATGACTGTCCACCCTATCCTTTGTCAAATTTTCTCTATATGACTCTTGTATACTATCCACTATGCATAAAATCTTTGTCGTTCTCTGTGTCTTGACACTCAAATCTATCCTTGAATTATAATGAGATAGCTTTTTGCCTTTGCTGCACTAACTATTATCTCTGTTTTTAGGCCTTATGTGCATGCTAATATTCCTATATATTATTATATTCATTTTACCTTTTCAATTATGCCTTTAGACTGTGAACTATCTTCTAAATCTATGATGATATGAGACTACCCCTATGACTATCATCTTTTGGTGAAATCACTTCATATTATCATGAAACATGGGCCTGTTTATTATCACTTCCCATTGCATGCTCATTTATTTCACTAATAACTTAAATACATAATCTCTCAAGGAAGCATGATAGACTTGTTCACTATCATAAAAATATCATGATCACTATCATCAAACTGTCATGATCTATGAAAATTTAAGAGATCTAGGAGATAAAAGACAAGCACGTGAACAATATGCAATATTGTATTAGACAACCCAAATGATAATGAGTACAAAGCCTTACATATCTAGGAAAGGATGATGGAATCCACCTATGAGGTGTATTGACAAGTGCCCCATGAAGTGGCACAAGTGAGTAGATAAGTGTCCTATATTTGTCAACCTTAGGAACACTTGTAGTGTGCAAACCGACAAATTTTATGGCCAATTCATCAACCTTGTGTGCCAAGTGTTGAGTGACCTTTGAGGTGAGATGGAAATGCTTCCAACCTCAAAAAGGTAGCTCATGAGGTTTACCAAATATCTTGGTAACCTCTAGAGATCTAAAAGGTTGCAAATTTAGTTAGACAAGAATTTGTCTAACCTCATATACATAAGTACACTTAAGTATAGTGAATAGATTAATTATTCACACTAACACCCCCCTTAAGTGATACTTTGGGAGATCACAAAAGTGAAATTAGATAGAAATGGGTTTCATCTAGAGGCCATTTTAGGTACCCATGTACAATGCATTCTCTCACAAAGTAGAGTAAAGGAGAAAACCCAATGGGAACAAAAATCCTCTCCAAAAGAGAAAATAGAAGTATTTAAGACCTTCTAAAAACATGTCCCTTGATGATAGGAACATGATGATGAAGAAATCCTGAAGCATGTAGAAGTTATAAACTTTGTTGATGATGAATCAGTGTCTACTGGAATCAACAAATCTCCAAGTAATGTAGATCAATATTTGAGATACAAAATACTGCATGAGTGAGAATATGAACACTACTCAATCAATGTACACAAATTTCATCAAACTATGTGAAGTCCATAATACAGATAGTATTGTGATGAGGAGTACTATAATCTAAAATTGTGATCCACTAAATTAATCCCCCATTCAAGAGATCAATATAGAAGGTTCATGAGGTCTTCAAAAAAGAAGATTCCTCCTCTGCTTCATTGAAAGAAGCATTATCATAACGCTACATAGTCCCCCCTTAATGCTAAGAGAATATAAGCAAAACTAACTAAGATCAAGAGTGTGTAAGGAATGTACAGATGTACAAGAAACTGAGAAAGGGTGTGCTCCAAGTCACACTCACATGAGGTGAGAATCTCTGGGATCTAGTGTTTTGATGGTACAACCCCTTCTTACACTTTATAATTCAATGTATGTACAATAATTTACCAAATTCCATACACACATTTAGTATTTGTGGTACTTTATATAAGTGAATTTACAACCTTATTGATGTTACAAGTTCTTCCAATTTTATTATCATGAGCCAAACATAGATTAAACCCCCATTATGGTGACTCCCTTTTTTTCCAAATTCATTGCAAAAGAGAAAATTGACTCACCTTTTATAAATTTCTAACTAAGGCAAAAAAATTAACTCCCCCCTATGCAACACTTTATCGGTTATAAAAAAATTCTCCTCCCTTTTACAAGCATTTCTCTGATAACTTGGCAATTAATCTAGACCACTAATGGTTAGGATTTTTACATTACAATAAATGTTATTAGCATAAATACTAATTATAAAATATATGTAACCACCTACATTAAAGGGATACTTTTCCAAATGGATGCACCAATGGATAGTGGAAAAAAAGGCAACTAATGATTGAGTCAAAGGAGATTATGGTCGATATGCAAGGGAGTAACTTACCAAGTGTAGAGTCGTAAGGCCAAATGGAGAGGTTGATTGAAAGTCTATGCAGATATGCAATCAAATAAATATAAATTCCATGAATCCTTATGTACTAGCCACATGATGAGAAGAGAATGCATGGAAAATAATTCAAGTTGAAATTTCCTCTCTGAATTTTCATATGATCACCCCTCAAACAAAAAACCACACCACTGGCAATTAGACCATGTAAGCAATGTTAATTATAGGTTCCAACAAGCATTCCAGTGTGAGGTTTGGTGACTAGGATGTGGTGCAAATGGAGGTTGGTTTCTTTTTGTAGACCTTTACACCTTCTTCCCAAGTTAATTCAAATGAATGAGGCTACAATGAGGGATAATGGTGTTGGAGATTGGGTGGGCTATAGCAGGGTGTTTCTTGTCAAGTACAAGACACTGGATGAGATGAGCATTATGCATGGTAGCATATGCCAATCACAGGAGCCTCCAAATATTTTGCAAACACAACCTCAAACTTGAAGTGCACCCACAAATATTAGTGTCTCTCTTCACTACAAATTGAGCTCCTTTGCTTGCCAATGAAAAGGTGGAACTTTGGCGTCCATACAACTCTGCACCTAAATCATGCCTGAAAAAGGTCGAAGCTGCTAATGAATAACAACGATCGCAGTAATGGTCACCTATGGATGTCTATGGAGCTGTGAACATGGGAATGTGTGAGGGGATTTCCTTAATTCTTTGTTGCAGATGTGAGAGGCACCCTCCAAATTTAAAAACCACCTATTGAATTTGTTGCAGATGTGAGAGGCACCCTCCAAATTTAAAAACCACCTATTGAATTTGTTGCAGATGTGAGCCTCATTCATTTGAATGAACATGGGAAGAAGGCGTGAAGGTCTACAAAAAGAAACTTGTTACACCCCGTCTCTCAATTACCAAGTTACTTTTACCTTATGAGAAAATATGATGATAAATGTAAGTCATGAAATTTATATGTTTAATAGGTGAATGAAATATTGAAATATGCATTAAGATGTTATTGGTTTTAAGGAATGATTATGTTTTATACTGATGGTAAATACGATGAATGACTATATATTGCGATATGATTACTTTGACACTTTGATGATGCAAATGAGTTTCATGTGAATGACTAACTACCTTCGTTATGTACTAAGTTGCATGCAGGAAATGAATCGAGCCTCCGAAAGGGAGAGAGAGTATCACTTAAGAGAGGATCTTGGTTTTGTAACCCTAATATGCCTATTTGAGCTATCACACACTCACACCCTAGTTTGGTCAAGTTGAGTTGAGTCAGTCTGGGATTCGGTAAGTAAACCTTTGACATAGTTTCTAGGATGGATTAAAGTTGGCATGTGTTAAACCACATGGATGTTCTTTTCAATTGATAGGAGTTTTGGGTTAATTGCTTATGATTCCTTTTGTTTGTCTTTATATTTGAAGTTAAATGTCTTTGATTTCCTTTGATGATAATTAGATCGTTGTGTATAAATATTTATATATTATATATTAACATATATCCACATTGGTTATTAATATGTATGTGTATATAAATATATATATTTAATGAAAAATGTATATATGTATATATAATATATATAATAATTATTGTAACAATCATATGTGAGAAATGTATATATTTATATATATATATATATTATAGTAAGAGACTAAGATATAGTATAGAAGTATATATATAAGAGTTAAGTCATATGTGGTATGAAGACATATGGTGCCATGGTTAACTGGATAATACATATATATTATTGGCAATAAAAATGGAGCGATGGAATCATATTTGCAATGCTATAAAGTTGTGATGGTAACTAATATTTAAAACAAGACAAATGCCTAAACCTTAACTACACATATAAAGCATGCATATATTTAAAAAGGGAGATGGAATGTTGATGCTACATTAAGAGGCACATGATATAGTGCTATTGTTATATATATTAAAAGTGTAATGAAATGAGTAAAAGCATATATAGCGTTTCCATATGAATGTTTCTATGGATAAAGTTTGTAAACAATGCTTGAAACATATGACGAATAAGTCAAAAGTGACTTATACGTTGCACATGGGAATAGGGAAAACTGTTTAAACATTGCAAAAGAAATGAAGGTAGATTTATCATTGTTGACTAAGTCTTTGTTGCACTATAATAGAGAGCACTAAAATAAGAAGTCTTAAACCTATGCTAAAACTTGGTAAAGCCACGAGATAAGCATGTAACTCAATCAAAGCATAGATGGCAAAGATTTGAGAGGGTAGTCAACTTGCAAACCATATAGGAAACCTGTAGCATTGCATCACTATGCTTGACCCAGTAAAAGGAGTCTTGTTTTCACAAGCATAAGGTTGACTCAGCCATTCCATGTAAGTGGAAACATGAGGACTATCATGTGTTGCAATTTGAGAGTTTATCCAGCTGAGTCGTTGCATTTGAATAAGAAGGTGGCATAATTATTAGCTTGTTTGTAGCCTTTGGAAGCTCAAATTTTAGTATATATAGAGGTTATCTCTTTATCATTTGTTACACTTTTACATTTAGAATTCTTCTTTGCTATTATGTTGTAGTTTTATGTGCAAGCATAATTTGTGAGTTTTGGTGAGAAATAGAGTTGTCTTTGTGAGTTACGTTTTTTGAGAGTTCTTGAGAGGAGGCTAGAGTATGGAGATTAGTTGAACATTGGAGAAGTAGGATTCGTGGTTGTGGAGGTTGAGGTTGGAAAGCAACATTATCAGTTGGAACTTTATATCTAGGCATGTTGGTTTCTATTCCTCTATTGTTTATGTTTGAAAGGTTATTTATTTATAATGCCTTTGTTTGGAAAATATTGCCTTTCAAAATGCTTGATATGCTTGTTCTTATGAACTTAGTTACTACCTAGTATGGAATAATATTATGTGATTCTTGATTGAGTCTTGAATTAGTGAAACCCTCTTGCTTGGGAATACATTTATATTATGTTGAAGCATGTGTGGCTTTAATGCTATTAGAACTATACTTAGTTCGTTAAGACTAATATGTGGATGTTGCGTGAAAAGTGAAATATGGAATATGCTGCTATCTTGATTTGTTAGCTTATGATACTAGGTAAACCTTTGTAGATAAAGAGGATGTCAATACAATGGGAATGATGGCATGATAGAAATGTCATCGTTGATAGGTTGTTTTGTCATGTAAACCATGTTAATAGTATATACTTGATGGATTACTCATATCTCCTTGAAGTAGGAAGATATTATTTTTCTTAGGGTTATGGTGTATACTTGATTGTTATATCAATATTCAATATTAGGGTTGAGAAATGTATTTATTGGTTATGCTATAATCATATGCCTCATTAGGAGTCTATTCCTATTTATGAAATTCTAGAAGAGGACTCACATTTTGGCAACTCAAAGTCATATAGAGAAGAGGACTTGTAGGTGAAAAAGAATGAACTCCTCTTAGGTTAATGCCCTCCAAATTATAAATAAATTTAGTGAACATTGTAAACATGTGAATATTTGAGGTATATTGAAAGAGAGGTTTTATGATTTGTTTATGATCACTTGATCGTTACATCACTTTTGATTGAAATCGTAGATTGGGAATAACCTATTTGGTTGGTTTGTTTACTTGATTATTGAATGAAGCAAATAGGTTGGGATTAACCTATATGATCTGATTGATCATTTGATTATTGATTATAATTTTGGCCGAGTCATTTATTAATGAGATTATGCTCTTGAATGGAGTCATTTATTGATGAGATTTTACTCTTGAATGAGGTCATTTATTGATGAGATTATACTTTTGAATGAGGTCATTTATTGATGAGATCATACTTCTGAAAAGAAGGCACTTAATGTTGTGATCATTCTTTTTGAAATGGAGTCATTTAATGTTATGATGTTATGGTTACCCAGGTTGGTTAATTAGGTTATTCTTGGGGTTAGATAATCCATGGGAAAGGGAGTAACCTAGTTTGTCATTTATTATGTGTGTATATATGGTTAGCTTGGATATACCTGGGGTTGGAATAATCCATGGGAAAGGGTGTAACCTATTTAGACAGATTGTTATAATCTGGTTATTCTTGGGGTTAGGATAATCCATGGGAAATGGAATAACCTTGTTGGATAGTTTATTATTTCATCACCTTAGAGTGAATGCATGTTATGTTTATGGTCAATACCAAATTGAGCTAAAGAGCGGGTGGACAAATGACTTGCACTCAAAGTATTGGGTGTTGAATTATTTGGCCAAAGCAGTGTAAGTAGCCACTGTTTAAAGTGTTAGTTCACTTTGATCCATGATTGCATTCTAGGTAGGAAAGTCATACATGCAAGTTGTAGCAACTATATGGTAGCTCTAGATATGTAGGACACAACACTATGCTCAGGAAGGCCAGGATTATGCGGCTATCAAACCAATCTCTTCGTCAAAGGGTAGGGCCATCTTACCAGTTAGGTAGATGTGTGGGGGACCATAGTAAGTCTGTGGTTGGTGGAAAAGTGCTTGAGTGATGCTCTCCCTCATACAGTTGGCAGCCAGGATTTGAGGATGTATGCACCAATATTGGGGACAACTAGAATGTATACACCAGTGATGAGGACATCTAGAACGTATGCACCAATGTTGGGAACATCTAGGATGTATACCCAGGTAGGGACATCTTGACCATTTGTATCTCTATTTCATTAAGCTCATGGAAGCTATGTATGTAAACATGTATCTCTATTCTTATTGAGAAATTGTAAATTGGAAAATTGTTATCATTACATGGGATTATGTAATAGATAATCATTACTTGGAAATTATGTAATACACTTTATGAAGAATCAAAAGAAATTTGAAATGGGATTAATTTCAAATATGCATCTTATATTATTGAAATGTAGTGGGAGTTTGGAATGGGCTTATTCCAAATGTGCATCTAATTATTCACATGTGGGTTGAAACATGGTAAATTATTCTAGTTAAACACTGAGCCTGTTACATGTGGTATTAGAGCTCCCAAGTTCAGCACTGGAACCTATGAGATCATTACATAAGTAATACATAAACATTATTAGTAGATAATGGTTGAAAATTTCTTATGTCAGGATAGCAAGGGGAAAAGAGCAAGGGAAATAATAAGAAAGCCAATCTTCTTGAAACTTGTCTAAATTTGGGACTAGGAAATAATCGTCCCTGGAGTTGAAAACTCCTAAACCAACAACTCATTAAGAAACCCCCTTGGATTGCGAAATTTATGCAATAGGGTTTAGTAGGAAAGTTATGAAGGATTACCAATGAGTACCTTCACCCTACAAAATTGTTTAAAAAGACTTTGAGGGTGAGAAATAAACTTCCAAGTAATCCCCTCTTATAACAACAACCTACAGTTGCAAAGAGTCAAAGATTATGGAAAAGAATACTATAAATCTAGGAATATGGATTATGTCTATTCATAGAAACATAGAAAAATAGCGTAGGGGTTCAAACACATAGGGTTTTATACTAAATTTGGAATGTTTCACCAAACTTACTATAAATAGAAAGGGAAAAATGGGGTGAATGAACCTACCTATTCTTCTATTTCATTCAGGAAATGAGATCCCTCAAGTCAAAATCCACTTTCAACCCTTAGGTGAGTGAATTATTTGAGAAATCTTGCAATTTCCCTTGTGTTAGGATAGGGGTCTAGGTCAAACAACACTTTGGAAAGAAAGATTAAAAATGGTAAATCAACTCCAAAATGCAATCTGTAACTTGGATTTAGTAGATTAAGCATAAAATTGATGGAACCTGTACAAAGTTTCTAGTAGATTTGGAAGGGATAAATGTTGTGTACCTCTCACAAAATGGTGTTTTCAGAAGCTACCTAAGGACTCATTCACCCTATGGCGAATGGGTCTTGGGTAGGGCTCTTCAAAATCTGTTTATGTGTTCTTTGCTCATGTGCTTGTACTTCCAATTTTTTTATTTTCACCATCAGATAATAAAAAATAAATCTAGGATTTGAGTTTCTGTGAGATGAGAACAAATGCAACAAATTTGACATCTTTGTAATTTTTCAACTTTGAGATCTTCAACTTTTCTTCAACCTACAAATCTGTAACACAAATCAAAAGGGATTTTTTTTTGTTTTTGGTGAATGGGGGTTTGCCTTGGTCAAACCCCGTTTTGGTAATTAAACCTTGAAATGAAATAAAATAGCATGAAATGGATGATGAATAAAAAAATCAATGTCACAACTCATAGAACCCTTGAATGAACCTTTAAAGGACTGAAATATTAATGTTGATCTTGCATGAAATGGCTTCAATGGATGTGGATCTTGATGCTTGAATCTTGCTTTGAATCTTTGAATTGAGTGCTTGGATTAGATCTTGAAACCTACATCACAATGTGAGCTCCAAAAACCTGCATTATTGCAAAGGAATTTAACATGATGAATGGATCTTGAATGTTGCAACAAATGATGAAGAAATCCTCTCTTGAATTCTCTTGACAATAATCTTGACTCTTGTAATTGATTTCTCAATTGTGCTCTTGAAATCTAATGTTAATTTGAGAAAAAACCTTGTATTTATAGACATTTATCCTTAATTTCGTGAAATTCAAAAATCACAAGCTGACATTGAATTATGGATTTGAAAACATTAAAATACCACCAAAAAATAATTTAAATTGGGATCCTAGGTCTAAGTGAGGACCCATTTTCCCATGGGCGAATGGGTCCTAGGTCACTCACCTAGGATACACATTGCTCAAGGTAAAGTGTTATGTTAAAGCATTAATGAATGTTGGGTTTCCTCTTCAAAAAATATGATAAAATACGATTCAATTTTAATTAAGGGAGCGAATTAAGGCCTAATTAAGCTCAATTAATTAAAGGAGCCCTAAATAAGTGTGAAAGTGTAAATAAATACATTTTACAACACTAAATTAATGCATTATTAAGTCATTTTTACTTAATAGGGCCCAAATTTTAATGTGAATATGTAAAATACATGTTACAACACTCAATTAAGGCATAATTAAGTTCATTTTAATATTAGTTCCTAATTAAGTGTGAAAAATAGAAACTTTTTTCTACACTACACATATGAATGCTTAAGTTGGAGAAAAATAATTGCTAGCATAAATTAGAAACTTCAGTCGAAGTAGAAAGTCAATATTTTGTGAATCAAAATCAACTAGAGAGGTATCCAAGAGGCTGGATAACCCTTGACAGACTTGATTCAATGCAAGTTTAAAATCTTGCAATGATAATCAAAATTGAGAGTGAAAGTTGATACCTTAGAGTAAAGGTTAGAGACCATAATGGTTAGGAAAAGAAGCAACCTACAAAGAATAAAAGTGGAAAATGAACCACCAACTAGATTGGGTCAGAGCTTTGAGTAGAAAATGGGGAAATAAACCAAACAAACTTAGTAGAGTATCTAAGGTTATTAGAAAATGAAATTACCAAGAATTGGGACAAAATTATTTAGAAAGAAGATTGCAAGGTAAAAGCTCAAAAAGTATATCAGACAATTCAGACAAAGGGCTCAGTTAGAGCATAATTTGGGTTGAAGTTCAAATTGAACCTACTAGTTTTTCCATGAAAGTAAACTTATGTTTAGTTCCGTAAATGATCATTTGAAGAGGTTCCAATGGGAAATTGAATATGGAAGGAGGTTATGTTGTTAAGTCAAAAGAATAATGGTCAGAGACCTGATTAGGTCATAAATAGAAACCACTCACAAAGGTGAAGACACTTGTCATAGTGATCCTTAGACAAGCTCATTTAACAAATTAACAAATGGAGATTTGTAGATATGGGATATTCATCTACTATGGTTAAAAGGCTATTAATATACATGGAAAAGAGAATTGGAATGAAATATTAGAGTATCTCTTAATTGGAAAAGTTGTCGATTATTCAGTAGATCTCATTATTGTGAATCCAACTATTGATTCTGAGAGATTAAAGGGCGATGATGAATCCAATTTTGGAAACAAAAAATTATATTCAAAGCATACCATGGAGGTTAAGGTGAGTAATAAATGTTCAACTATGGAAAGCCAACAAGAAGGAATGATAAATTAATTCAATCAATTTGGAGAAAATGGATGATTATTATGAGTTAAACTTAAAGATGACTTAATATCTTGGAAACACTAAGGGGGAAAGAGGGAGATTAGATGTACTCAGAAAAGTACCCTGTTCAATGTTTAATGATGTATTTTCAATCTGGAAGAAATTTTGACTTCTTTGTAAGTCAATGATTTAAAAATCTTATATCTGAAGTTTCATACCCCATGAACCCAACAAGGTTGTTAAAAGTGAAGATTAAGGTATTGGAACTAATAGTGAAAGATTTGGAATGGTCAAGAAAGGTTAGAGGCTTTTGACCTATAAAAGTGAAATATCTACAACACAACTCTTTATATATTTGTTTCAAAAGAACAATTTGTTATTATCATTGATACTTTAGAAAAGGATAGGGAGTACACTTAATCATGAAAGGAAAGATTATTGCCTATGGAATAGGAAAGGGAAGATTTATGTACCCATGATTTTGAGTTGTTAAGAAATGTTCATGCTTGGTACTTATTTACACAATGGTTTGGACATCTTTTGAAAAATAATATCAAACCAACATGATTTAATGAGAATTGTTACTCAACTAATATAAATGCTCATTAGAGGAGATAGATTGAGCTGAAAATTGGACTATGAATTTGAAAATAATTTGAGGGGAAAATAAAGTTGGGATATGGATGACCTAAGATGGAGTTATATCTCCACAATAATATCTAATCATTAGATTTCAAGAATCATATGTGGCATAAGTCCATGAAAGAGGTTTTCACTTAGTCAAGATGGACTATTATGAGTCAGAGAAAGAACCTATGTACTATATTTTGGGAGATTAACAAATGCAATTAGGTAAATTGGAGTCATATTTAGGACACACAAGAAAGACAAAATTATTTAACTGATGTGGAACCACTATAATTTGGAAGGAAACAAAGTAAGAAGTCATTGTCCAATAAGCCAGGGGATGAAGACAATATGTCATTATCGACATGACTTGTATACTCTCATAAAATTCCAGAGAGGAAGTGATAGACCATAAGAATAGTTTTGATCTTTCTATGTCGATGGAACTGGCATAATATTATGGTGGACAAAATCACCAAGGTAACCAACTTAGATTGGAAATTTTGATTTTATAGGATACCAATCCTTAACAATAAATTTGTGTAAAGCAATTGATTAATGTTCTTGATAAGGTTATCTTAGATAAGGACACACAAGTAATGTTAAGGTTTTGTGTAAATCATGATCACCTTATTGAAAATTCAATTGAATGTATGCTCAACTTATTACTTTGAGTCAACTAGTTAGAAAAAAAGGGATAAACCAAATCTTGGAAGATTTTTGGAATAATTTTATTGCAATAAAATTCTATCATTTAAATTTGATCCATTGAAACATTATTCAGAAGGAAGGGTAGAATTCCTATAAGTTGGGATAAGCTAGGGAATAGGAATAGCCTTAGACCGAAAAATATTTTCATAAATGGAAGAATAGATCAAAATGAACAAGTAAACTTTGTTGAATAGCCTTAGACTGGAAATGTTGTCATAAATGGAAGAATAGATCAAAATGGTCAAGGAAACTTTTTTGATAAGAATTTTGAAATAAGAAGTGGTACTGTTAAGCTTAGGATTGACAGGTGTCTAAGGGAAATGTTATGATCGAGATGGACAATAGTCAATTACAATACTATTATGCTTAATATAAATTTTTGTGTTAGTGATGGATGGTCTTGGCTTCTGAGTTATCTGATAGTGTAAAAACTAGAGGGAAGGATGGGACCCACAATGTAGTGTGCAATACACCGATATTCCTTTTCTATTTGGGTAACACTAAAGATAATTGTTTGTTAGCAAATGAGAACATGTTTCTCTAGTCACTGTAGTATAGGTGTCATATAGGATATAGTCACTACTGAATTTATGATGTACATGTGAGGAAATATGAGTTAATGTGATTGTGTTGAATAGTTCACTGGAGAGAAAATATTATTGAAGCATGTAAGCTCTCCCTATGCGATAGAAGAGTCATTCAATGCAAGGTCCAAGAAGGGTAATATTGCAAAGGGTTGTGCTATGAGGGAAGATTATTTGGATAATCTACTTATTTCCTTCATGATTTGGAAAATGAAAGTAAAACCTTTGTTTGAATTTATCTATATGTTTTAAATACTTTAAATCATCAGGGACGATGATTCACAAGGGGTGAAGTATGTTACACCTTGTTTCTTAGTTACCAAGTTACTTTTACCTTCATGAATAAATATGATGGTAAATGTAAGTCGTGACCTTTATATGTTTAATAGGTGAATGAAATACTGAAATATGCATTAATATGTTATTAATTTTAAAGGAATGATTATATTTTATACTGAAGGTAATTGCGATGAATGAATATGTATTGCAATATGATTACTTTGACGCTTTGATGATGCAAATGAGTTTCATGTGAACAATTAACTACCTTCGTGATGCACTAAGTTGGATGCAAGAAATGAATTGAGCCTTTGGAAGGGAGGGGGAGTATCACTCAGGAGAGGATATTGGTTTTGTAACCCTAATACACCTATTGAAGCTATCACACACTCACACCCTAGTTTGGTCAAGTTGAGATGAGTTAGTATTGGATTTGATAAGTAAACCTTTGACATAGTTTATGGGATGGATTAAAGTTGGAATGAGTTAAACCACATGGAAGTTATTTTTGATTGATAGGAAGTTTTGGGTTAATTTCTTATGATTCCTTTTGTTTGTCTTGATATTTGAAGTTAAATGGATTTGTTTTCTTTTGACGATAATTAGATCTTCATGTATAAATATTTATATATTATATATTAACATATATCCATGTTAGTGTATTAATATGTATATGTCATTGCATTTGGTAAGTTTGAGATGTTTGTATGTTAAGTATTGGATACACGTCTATATATAATGATAACACTTACATATAGAATTAATGGCAATGTATATATATATATATAATAATTATTGTAACAATCATGTGAGAAATATATATATATATATATATATATATATAGTAAAGAGAGTAAAATATAATAAATATAGTATATAAGTATATATATATAAGAGTTAAGTCATACGTGGTATGAAGACATATTGTGCCATGGTTAATGTAGAGTCTAAACTAGTGTATTGTAAACTTGGCAGAACCTACACAATTCAAAGGTATGTCTGGCTGAATAGTCCACTCAACATTGCAAAGACTACATTAAAATCTCAACCCAAGGTTTGTAAACTTGTGATGGTGTTGCATTGTATGTACCTTCAGAGACTTAAGGCTACCTAGGTTATCCTATTCAAGTTGTTCTACTTGCTGGAAATTTACAAAATTACATAACAGTGAAAGAAACAAACTAGAGCTAATGGCTATGGGTGCCTATAGCTTAACCTATAACTGAACTACTGTTAATAAAGAATTATTGAACTACCTCATAACTACTCAAATTGGAAATTAAAATTTCTCTAACCTCTAGAGTACTACAGATTAACCAAATACATGCATGCTCATGAACATTCATTACTGATAATCAAAATATAAGAATCTATTCTAACTTGCATACAATTTATGAGACAATGATGAATGTAAATAACTACTTAAGCATAAATAAACAACTATAAGCTAAGTGGGATTAACCTTGGGGGAAACTCTGTGGTTAAGCGCACTTGAGCTGGAGCAGTACTGGGATGGGTGACCTCCTAGGACGGACCAATGCTTCACCTCTGTGAGCATCACCTAGATGCAATGAGTGCTAAGTGGAACATTCATTATCATGAGAGATGGGTTCTTGTGAACCACTACTCATTGAACTTGGGTCAATGAGTTTGACTCGAAAACTACACGGTTGAATCTTGATAGCAATATCATAACTATAAATGAAGTGAAGAAAAATTACCTGAGTGGCCTTCTCAAGTGGTTGCCCACACTTAACTAGAACCGGATCTAAATATCAGATTCTATGCATCCATGTAAAATTGAACTTCATTAATTACACATCACAAAATATTTACACAAAATATCCTTCACAGATTGTATTCAATGAAATCATTCTGAATAACCAACATGTATTATAGATAATAACTGAAACTGAAAAACAACTGGTAATGAAATATTGAAGCAACTAACTTATCTAAGGACTCATCCATCGACTATATACAAGCACAAGAGAGTTTATTCTAAGCAACAACTAACTGCAATCATTAACTTCCACTCCTAGATATCAGAGCATATAGTTAAGATTGAATTATTCAAATTATAACTGAAAAGAAAGAAGAATCCTAATAGAACTGAAACTTTGTAAAATAGAATTGTATGTAAAGCACACAAATATTTATTCAAAATCCTATCAACAAAAGAGTTCTTCTTCTCCAACACTTTATTCCATATCATAATGATGCATGCCCAAATCCATTAGGTGTCTTCATATAGTAGTTATTGCATTCATCTCAATCTGGTACTTTCCCTGTTTCACTATCCTAGTCTTCCTTTTGTTGTGGGTTACAAATTCCAGTTGCTACATGCTACAATTCTTTGTGAGATGCAAGAGGTTAATCCAAAAAACATATACACAAAGCTAACTATCATAATTAAACATAGAATTCCATCCATATTTCATGCATACTCACATATAAACTATGCAATGCTACTATATTATAACCATATTTCCATTACTATGATTTAGGTCTGAGGTTGTATAATAAACATGAAAAGATAGCATAACATAGGAGTATTTTCTGAAAGGTATGTCTAAAAGTGTTTGAAAGTATGCATAAAATCAACAAAAAATAGGCTAATAACTCAACCCATCATACCCCCAACTATACTTTTGTTTGTCCTCAAGAAAAACACTAGGGTTATAGATTATATCGCAGGGTGATCTCCCTGAGGTCCATGATAACATAAACTCCCTTGATCTCCTTTAAGTAAAAACCTTGGTAAGCTGCAAGTTATCTCATTCTGATATTCCCAACTCTCTCACATTCTTCACCTTTCTCCTTGGTCCAATGTGGAACTGGATAGAGGCAATAGGTGGATGGAATGTAAGTGGTACCCAGTGAATTCCTATATCAACACCAATTCTCATGTATCTGTGTACTCTTTCAAGCATGGTGGTGAAATTATGCATGGAATGAGGTTCCTTTCTTTGCAACTCTGGGGTCAAGCTGTTCCATCTGATCTGCATATAACTATAGCATTGTTGACCCAAACCCACAACTAATGTTTGCATTCTTTTGTAGTTTGTTGTCCTTAGTTTTATAATTTTTCTACCTACACCTTTATGATCCAAGAGTTTCAACCATTCATCTATAACTGCATCAGGGTCTTTATATTCTTTCCTTATAGGGAGAGCAACCGATTTCTCCCTCTCCTCATATTCTTCCATTATTTCTCCCCTAAATTGTTCATTCTTGTAATAAGATGCTAGTACCCTTACCTAGAGATCCCCTACAAACATCAAAGGATTCCACTTTGTTTCATTTGGCACCACATAATTGATCCTACTCCTTAGGTGTAGAATTGAACAAAAACATTAAGAGACTCAAAAATTCCACTCATCCCAACTGATTGATTACTAATTATCCTACTAAACTAAAAACTCAAATATATTTCCTACAAAAATAGTGCATATGTCCTTGGTGGAGGTCTACATCTTATGACCTATGTTTCTTTATCTGCCACTTCTTCCAACCCAACTATTTGATCTTCTTAACTCAATCTCTTTCTTTTCCAATACCTTGGTATGTTCTTCAATCAAGATGTCTTTTTATTTCTTCCACTTTTTCTTTTCTTGTGCAAACTCATCAGTCACCCTCCATAGTTGATAAACAAGTGACAAGGTTGTATGGTGAATTGGAGTTCTTATGGGTGGAGGTATTTGATTTGGTACTACAAATTCTTCATCCCTAGTCTTAGTAAAGGCCAATTGTGCCAACAAATCAAGTTTACTATTATGGCCATATGTTTGCAATTTTTCCTCCATTTCTTGTATTTTTGTTTCCCTTTCCTTGTCTTTCTTTTCATAGCTCTGCACTAACTCTTATAAATGTTTTATTATGTCCAAGGATTCTTGGAGACCCTTCCTAATATTTCTTTCTTCTATATATATTTCCTCTATTTCCATAAACTGCTCATTGCCTCCTCCTTCATAGTCTTCATAGGTATGACTATCTAGGGTTTTATTTTGTGTTTTCTTAGCAACAAACACATCTTTTGATTATGAATCAAAAGTGGTAGACACGAATCTCTTCCTCTTAATAGGTGTATTTACATTACTAGGGATATCTCCCTTCCCTTCAAAGTCTGTCTCTACTAACATGACATATTCCTCCCGCTCTTCTTTGCCCTTTTCCTCTTCCTTAGGTTTCTCCACACTTCCCCTCATGACACCTTGTTTCTTTAATCTACCTGAATTAATAGGTCTAGGTGTATCCATTTTAACATCCCTATTCTTCTTTTGAACATCCTTTTTCTTTTCTATTTTAGAAGGTCTGGATTATGTGGATGTACTGCCTCTTCTACTCTTGGGTTTTGGCAGTTTTGAAGATGGAATTTCCTCCACTGCTGGTGACCTAGACTTTGGCACATTGTACTCCTCATGCTCACTTTGGATATGGGTAGGTGAAGTCATAGGTGACACATGAGGACTTTCTCTTACAGGTTCATCTTGTGGCTCTAAAGTCTTAGGTACTACTAATGCCTCTAGTAAACTGTTAATATATTCACATTTCTTAAAATCCCCCCAGTCTACCTGTGGGTGTTGAATTCTCAAGATTATTTTCAGTATTAGGGAAATAAAACAATGGTGTGATAAATTAGTGTCACTTTGTTTCCTTTGATACTTTGATGCCATTATTTTCAACATATTATAAAGAAAATTTGGCATATTTACCGACCTATTGTGTCGAAGGTGACTAAGCAATTTAAAATGTATTGTATAGGAAAGATTTTGCCTACCATCACTGGTAAGATATCTAATGATATAGGAAGTACAATTGGCCCAAAACCATGGAAGACAAAGCTTCTTTTTACCTTGTGAAGATGAGTCCAAATTCTCTCCTCGTTCACGTAATTTCTCTCTAGCGACAACTACATCTGCACGTACTGGAAACTCTGCTCCAGTTCTAGGTAACCTAGAAAATTGTGCTATGACAACCTCAAATGCATCCACTGATTTTCCTTTGACCATTGCTTCATCATGCTCCAGTGTGGTTGCAAAACTTCTTGCTATATCATTTTCAAATTCTATTAATTTCAAGAAACAATCGAGCTAACCCACTCTTGTGAAAATAGCTAAGACCATTGCATCTTCCAGCATTTACTTGTGAGCTGATGACTCCCTCCTGAAACATCACCTCCCATTATGAATCTCTTTACTTTGCTCAATGTGTTTAACCTTGAAAATTCAGCTCAATTTCACTCCACCACCTTCAAAACCCTTCTCCTATTCTGCTATTTCTTCATGCACTTCCACTATCATACTATAACTACAACTCCCTTTCTTAGTATCAACTTAATTGAGCTCAAAAATAGGTTCTAGATTCAACTCTGGGTTGGACTTAGCTCAAGTTCACAGGATTGGGAATTGGAAATTGAAAGTATTAGCAAAAAATAAGTGTAATTTTAGGAGGGTTTTGCATGTCATATCTATCTATTGCATTTGGTTTAGGAGGCAGAATTAAAAAAACTAGCTGAGTTGTACCCTCCCCCCAAATTATTGTTTGAAGTGACCTCACTTCAACTCATGATTGGGAAGGGTATGATTAGAGAATATGGAAATTAATGGTATAAATATTTTTCATCCATAATTTAATATGAAATACATAATAAAAACTTAAAAAAATCTATAGTAATTATGATAGTGTACCTTACATACTTGCCGAAAGGGACTAACTGATTGCCACGCATGTAAACTAAATAGCATGTATCCAAAATATGCTTTGATGTGTCTGGAAATAATTGCAAGTGAATGAATTGTGAGGCGGTGGATGCAAGGTGATGAAACAAATTAGATGGATAATAGCTGGTGATGTGATAGCTCGAGCGTTTAAAATTTGAATTGGTAACAAGAAATAAAATAATTATGCTGCGAGTACTTATTATGAAAAGATGGACAATGCGTTTGAATATTTTGAGGTGAATGTGCATGAACTGTAGTTAATGTGGCACCAAGTGATTTGATTTTTATGCTAGATAGTGCTATGGGTACCCTTCGACAACAAGACCTATTTTGATTGTTGACAAATATTATGCTACAGGTTCCTACTACAATGAGACCCTTTTTGAATGGGTAATAGTTAAAATAGAAAATAGGTCCGTTTGGAGAAAGTGTAAAAATCATTATAACCATGTTGTGTGTGTGAGAGGTAAAATAAAAAATTAACCATGAGTGATCTCAATGGATTGAGTTGTGTAGCTCAATCACTGGATCACCTGAAGTACTCGATATGTCATGTGTTGTTGAGCTATCACTTTAGGTTTCTAAACTTGTATCTGGATCGCTGTGAGCACCATACTATTGAAACAGGGAGAACATAAAATTGTCTTTTTGTATTGGTTTCTTATATAGTTTCAATCTGTGGCCATTAACCAGAAGAGAGAATCTGACTGCATCTATGGTGTGCAACTTGATTGCTCCATTAGGATAGACTTGACTGATTTCATAAGGTCCAAACCACTTAGATTGGAGTTTCCCTTTGAAATCTTTATACCTTGAATCATATAATAATGCTTAGTCCCCTACATTAAACTCCTTTGTTTTGATATATTGATCATGCCACTTCATCCTTTGTTGTACTATCTCAATGTGATGGATTTCCTCCATCTTGATTTCATCCAGTCCATTTAAATTATGTAACCTCTCCTTTTGAGTTGCTATTAGATCCATTTCAAGATCCACTGCTGTCCTTAATGTCTTATATTCAAACTCAATTGGAAGTACTACTGTTTTACCATACACTAGCTCAGAGGGTGTAAAAACAATTGTTATTTTCCAGGTTGTTCTATATTCCCATACTGCTTTTGGTAACCTTGCAACCACCTAGCCATTGGCCTGAGGGTGATAAGGTGTTGACTTCTTGTGCCTAATTTGGCGTGCTTCAACCAATTTGACGATGAGGTCTAAAGTAAATTGTGGACCCTGATTAGTGACTATTTCTCTAGGTACTCCATACCTATTAAATACATCCTCATACAAGAATTTAGCCACATTCCCATCTTTGGAAAACTGTAAGGCCTTTATTTCTACCCACTTTGTCAGATAGTCAGTGCAAACTAAAATATATTCCTTTTTGATAGAAGTAGGTGAGATTGGTCCAATGAAGTCTAGACCCCAATTGTCAAAGGGAGATAGTGTTAAATGAGGCTATAACGGTATTTCATCACTCTTGGTTGGCTTACCCATTCTTTGACACCTATCATAACTCCTTGTGTATTTAACAAAATCCTTGTACAAATTTGGCTAATAATAACCAACTGTGAGGATTTTAAATGTTGTTTTTTTCTACAAAATGACCTCCACATGGCTCATCATGGAAAGCCTTCATGATATCAAATATTACATCTTCCCTTATGCACCTTCTCATGATATTGTTAGGGCCAATGTAAAATAGATAATATGGTATCCAAGAGTATGTAAAACACTTATGTACCAACTATCTCTTTTCCCTTGGAGAAAAGTGTGGTGAAATCTACCCTGTTACTAAATAATTGGCAATGTCAACATAACAAGGTAGATTTATATTTAGAGAAAATAAATTTTCATCTAGAAATAAATCATCCATTTCTCCTTTAGTTGATTGTATTGGAAATCTTGACAAAAAATCTGCCACTACATTAGCCTTACCAGGTTTGCCCACTATTGTAATATCAAACTCTTGTAGAAGGAGCAACCATCTTAGTAATCTACCCCCAACTACAGGCTTGTTCATCAAGTATCTGATAGCTATATGGTTTGTATGGATAAAAATTGAATAACCAGTAATGTAATATTTGAATTTATTGATGGCATACACTATGGCCAACAACTCCTTTTCTGTAACAATATAATTCAGCTCCACTCCTTGAAGATTCTTGCTAATGTAGTAAATTGCATACTCTTTATTACCTTCTTTCTAACCCAAAACTACTCCAATAGAAAAATCTAAAGCGTTTGTTTGTATATGAAAGGGTAAGGTCCAATTTTCCCCCCTCAAAATAGGTGCTTGAGTCAAGGCTTTCTTCAACTCTTCAAAGGAGTGTTGGCACTATGATGTCCACTCAAATTCAATATATTTACTCAACAAAACAAACAATGGTGCAACAATCTTACTGAAGTCTTTAATAAACATCCTATAGTAGTCTGCATGTCCAAGGAAACTTCTAATATCTCTTTGCTTCTGTGGAACAGGTAATATAGAAATAATTTTTATTTTATGTGGATCAACCTGAATTCCTGCACTAGATATGTTTCCTAAAATAATTCCCTTTCATCATCATAAAGCACTTTTCATTTCTGAGTGACAAGTTGTGTTCTTTGCATCTTTTTAAAACCTTTTCCAAATTGCTAAGGGCTTCCTCATAAGTTTACCCATATGTGGTGAAATCATCCATATATATATCTCCATACAGTCATGAGCATAATTAGAAAAAATGTTGAGCATTGTCCCTTGAAAAGTAGCTGGAGTATTGCATAAACATAAGGACAAAACAAAGTAGGAATAAGTACCCCAAGGTTAGGTGAATGTAGTTTTTCCCTGATCTTCTGAAGCAATTTTTATCTGATTGTAACCACTGAAACCATCTAGGAATGAAAAGTACTTCTTCGCAACTAAAAAGTCAAGCACTTGATCTATAAAAGGCAATGAAAAGTGGTCCTTCCTAGTGGTCGTGTTCAATTCCCTATAATCTACACAAACTCTCTATTTTCCACCTTTCTTAGGAACAATAACCAAAGGTGAGACCCATTCACTATCAGATATAGGATAGATAAATCCAACATTAAGGAGTTTTTGAAGTTCAGCTTTGGCTATATCTCTCAAGGCAGGGTTCATTCATCTTTGAGGATGCCTAATGGGTCTATAACCATAATTGATATGGATCCTATGCATACATAAGTCAGGATCTATGCCTTTCATATCATGGTAATCCCATGCATATGTTGTTGTGTGTGCTTGTAGCACTGTGTGCAGGGAATTTTTCTACTCTTCAATCAAGGCATTGTTTATGTTCAACATTTTTCCTGGCATGACTTCTAATTCCTTGGATGATTCTTTCATAGATGAGAGGGAAAGGATTGGAATGATTTGTACACATTGTTGTGGAAGTAAGGAATGAAAGATCTGAGATATTTTTTTGAGGAATTGGTGGGTATAATACTTTGCCTAGGGTCTTGTAGGCATGTGAGACAATCCTGTTACTATGGGCTCTCGCTGGAGTAATTTTGTTTTATGTGAGCAATGAGCTCATCTTCATCCTGATCATCCAATAGAGGATTGCATTCTATAGTCATTAGTGTCTATAGGGAATAATTGTCTTCCTCATCCAAAGTGGGCCAAATAGTTTGCTCAAGATCAACATAAGATTGGGCTGGAGGATAGAGTACCAATTTATTGGTCACAGTTCCATTAGATATTATCATATTGCCAGACCTATAACCTATGTATGCATCAGTTGTAGCTAACCATGGTTTTCCTAGGATGAGTGGGTAGCCTACAAGATTAACCTTTGGCTATAAAACTATGAAATCAACAGGATATTCCCAAGAATCTAATGCAATAACTAAATCTTCAATTATTCTTTTAGGCTTGACTGGTGACCTATCAGCCAATTGTAAAATAGTTTGTGTAGGTCTAAGTTTGGCTAATTGAAGTAATTGCATTATTTCTTTAGTCATAACATTGATTGTTTCCCCTAAGTCTATTAAGGTGTTCTTTATAAGGGTCCCATTAATATTAAAATTCACTTGGACTACCAGGGTCTATGTATTTAGGGACGGTTATGTTCCCTAACATGATATCTGTAAGGTTTCTTGGGACATGTACTGTCGGAGGATCCTTCATTTTCCTCCTTGGTTTATTAATGCATAGGTCCTTGACTGCTTTAGTATAGATTGGAATTTCCTTAATAGCTTGGATGAGAGGGATCTTGATATTGACATCCCTAAGTTGACCCAACAGGTCTGTCTCAACTTGTGTGTGATTTTTTTGAATGGCTAAGTGTTTAGGAAAAGGAGGCTTTGGACTTGAGGTAGTTTGGTGTACCTGATTTGACTTAGGTTCCAAAGGTATTTTGTCTGAAGCTTTAACTACAAGTTCCCCATCCTACATCTCAATGATTTGAGGGGATGAAGGTCCAACAAGTTGTTTTCTTGATCTGAGATGGAAATCACTCACCTCTACCCCATAAGTGGGGTATTGCATAACTTCATTAGTGTAAGCCTATTGGACAAGCTTATTTTTAGGGTTAGGTGCACATTGGGCAAGTATTTGTGGTGGATTGGGTGGTTGGGATGTAGGATTTGATGGAGGCATAATGGATTGTTGTTGGGGTTGAGGAGGAAGCCTAGGTTGCTAATAGTTCATGTTTTGTTACTGCCACTGCTGACCTTTTTGCTATTGAGGTTGTCAATGGAACCCTGAAAATTTTGTTGTGACCAAGTATTTGGTATTTGGCTGCTACTAGTTCCAATTTTTTTAGGGTTGTGGCCATTATTGAGGGTTTTGCCATTGATTTTGATTAGCTGACCAGGACTAAGAATTCCAAGCAAAAAAAATCTGATTTCCAATGGGATGGGATGAGTTAAAGTTAAGAGGGTCTTGTGGCATACCTTGTCTTTGTTTACATGGCCTTATTTGAGCTATGTAAAAGAGTTTTCCATCCTCTCCTTCAAGTGGCTAAAAATCAAGTTTTTCAGTTTTGTCTTGTTGAATACTACCCACCCTCTTGCATTTACAGTTTGCTTTCCTTTTCCTACAACTAGGGCAGTATTTAGTGAGCATTTCTTCAGCTTCATCTTGCTTCTTCTTGATGTGGAGAGTATCCAACCGAGTTTCTAAATAGTTGATAATGTCCTCCTTCATGTTAGATATAAAATTGCTTAACTCTATCTTTGAAACCCCTATGGATGATTTTCCAATAGTGGATGCCCTATCTCCTCTTGGTCTTTGGTGGAAGTCCTGGAGTAATTCCTGCAAAATTTATAGATTTCTTCAAATGGTATTTGAGAGATATCCCCTTGTCCAATGAGTTTTAAGGCATCCATACAGTCCTCATCGACTTCCTTAAAAAATACTAACTTGAGGGATTCTTCAAACAACTTGTTCTATGGGTTTTTCTTCAAGAAAAACTGAAATCTCTCGATGTAATCTTCTAATGGCTCATCCTCCTTTTGTGACATTCTAAAAATTTCATCTCTCCTCCTATCGAGTCCTCTACAATAGTCTTGGTATTTCTCTAAGAACACTATTTTCATAGTATCCCAATCAGGAACAACATCATTGCCTAATCCTATAAACCATCTTAGGGTTGCATCTTTTAGAGTGACAGGGAAGAGTTTGAGCCTATGAGCATCAAAAGTATATTCATAACTTATGCATAGGACATCAAATTCAAAAAAATGTATCTGGGTCTTTAGTCACCAACCCATAAAAGACTGGTAATTCTAAATGAGGGACATTCTTCAACACAGTATCCCTTCTTGATTGGTAATTGGGAAATCAAAGGTTGGTCATTCAGGATCATCCACTACATCACCCATGGTTCGGTATGTTTGTTTTGTCTGTGTACTAGATATTGGTGATAAGGAGATTTCTTCTTTAGTATTACCCTCGCTCTGAGTACCGGATTCACCAATTTTTTCTACGGCTTCTTGACATGTAGAGGGAAGGAATCTACCCAAAGAGTCTCTTTGCCTCTACATACATGAAATATGACTTTATATATTAGCTTTTCTGCACAATGTTAGTGTATCTTTTGGTGTTGTGAAAAAGATTAAGTCTAACAGTCCTAATGCTGAAAACAAAATAAAAACTATGAAAGCTTGGAAAGCTCGGAAAACAAGTCTACGAAGATAGCACCATCCCTGGAAAAAATACCAAAAATGTAGAGTCTAAGCTAATATATTGTAAAATTGGTAGAACCTACACAATTCAGAGGTATGTTTGGCTGAAGAGTCCACTAAACATTGCAAAGACTGCATTAAAATGTCAACCCAAGGTTTGTAAAATTGTGATGGTGTTGCACTGTATGTGCCTTTAGAGACTTAAGGCTACCTAGGTTATCCTATTCAAGGTGTTCTACTTGTTGGAAATTTATAGAATTGCATAACAGTGAAAGAAACAAACTAGAGCTAATGGCTACGAGTGCCTACAACTTAACCTACAATTGAACTACTATTAATAAAGAATTAGTGAATTAACTCAAAACTACTCAAACCGACAATTAAACTTACTCTAACCTTCAGAGTACTACGGATTAACCAAATACATACATGCTCATGAACATTCATTACCAATAATCAAAATATAAGAATCTATTCTAACTTGCATGCAATTTATGAGACAATGATGAATATAAATAACTACTTAAACATAAATAAACAACTAATAAATGAAGTGAAGAACAATTACCTTGAATGGATTACTCAAGTGGTTGTCCTCACTTAACTCGAACTAGATCTAAATATCAGATTCTACACATCCATGTAAAATTGAACTTCATTCATTACACATCAAAAAATATTTACACAAGATCTCTTTCACAAATTGTATTCAATGAAATCATTCTAAATAACCAACATGTCTTGTAGATAATAACTGAAACTGAAAAACAACTAGTAACGAAATACTGAAAATAAATTAACTTATCTAAGGTCTCATCCATTGGCTATATACAAGAACGAGAGAGTTTATTCTAAGCAACAACTAACTGCAATCATTAACTTCCATTCCTAGATATCATAAAATATAGTTAAGATTGAATTGTTCAAACTATAACTGAAAAGAAAGAAGAATCCTAATAGAATTGAAACTCTTTAAAATAGAAATGCATGTAAAACACACAAACAGTTATCAACAAAAGAGTTTTTCTTCTCCAGTGCTTTATTCCCTATCATAATGATGCATGACCAACTCCATTTGGCATCTTCATACAATAGTTATTATATTCAACTTAATTTGACACTTCCCCTGTTTTGTTGTCCTAGTCTTCCTTTTGTTGTGGGTTACAACTTCTAGTTGCTGTGTACTATAGTTCTTTGTGAGCTACAAGAGGCTAATCCACAAAACATAGACACAAAGCTAACTACCATAATTAAACACTAAATTCCATCCATATTTCATGCATACTCACACATAAACTATGCAATGCTAGTATATTATAACCATATTTCCATTACTATGATATAGGTCCAAGGTTGTATAATAAACATGAAAAGATAGCATAGCATAGGAGTATTTTTTGAAAGGTATATCTAAAAGTGTTTGAAAGTATGCATCAAAGAACATAAAATAGGCTAACAACTGAACCCATTAGTTAACTGGATAATACATATATATTATTGGCAATAAAAATGGAGCAATGGAAGCATATTTACAATGCTATAAAGTTGTGATGGAAATTAATGTTTAAAACAAGACAAATGCTTAAACCTTAGCTGCACATATAAAGCATGCATATATTTAAAAAAGGGTGATGTAATGTTGATGTTGCATTAAAAGGCACATGATATAGCACTGCTATTATATATATTAAAAGTGTAATGAAATGAGTAAAAGTGCATATAGTGCTACCATATGAATGTTACTATGGCTAAATTTTGTAAATAATTCTTGAAACATATGAGGAATAATTCAAAAGTGACTTATACAATGCACAGGGGAGTAGGGAAAACTATTTAAATATTGTAAAATAAATGAAGGCATATTTATCATTGTTGACTAAGTCTTTGTTGCATTATAATAGAGGGTGCTAAAATATGGATATGTAGCACCACAATCTGTAGAGTATGAAAACAATAAGAAGTCTTAAACCTACGCCAAAACTTGGTAAAACCATGAGATAAGCATGTAACTCAGTCAAAGCATAGATGGTAGAGATTTGAGAGGGTAGTCAACTTGTAAACCATATAGGAAACCTATAGCATTGCATCATTGTGCTTGACCTAGTAAAATGAGTCTTGTTGTCACAAGCATAAGGTCGACTCAACCATTCCATGTAATTCCAAGGAACATATCTAGGGAGAGAAAGCGAGACGGTAAAAACAAAGAAAATTGATACTAAATACCAAAAAGATGAAGATTGTAATGATGCAATATTTACACTTAGAGAGATTAACAAATGGATGTTAAAAGATAAGTCTACTATTGAAAGATAGGATAATAATGTTAAAAGTTGGACAACTATTTTCCATACTATTGAAAAAAGAGAGCCTTGGACTCTAGGAAACTAGAAAGTGGCTTGTAGAATGAATTGGTTAGCATAGAAAAGGAAATTCAATTAGACCACAAGAACTTAGGACTAAACGAAGGATTAACCAAGGTTAAAAATAACTTGATAAGTTTGCAACCTAGGAAGATCCAAGGATTAAAAATAAGAGCCAAACTGAATTGGTTGAACAATGGGGACAAGAGATCCAAAATTTTATTTAGGTATATCAAATATAAGATATCCAAATATCAAATAGACTTTATATGGGATGATAACAAGCTTCGAAGTGACACTAAGGAAATAAAAATATTTTTTCTCCTTTTATAAGAATCTTTTTTCAACTGAAGGGTATAACCCTCAAAGGCATAGTGGTAGAATACAATGCAAAATTTAATTCCTAGGAAAATCACTAAGGAGATGGAAAAATAAATAAATAAGGAAGTGTCTAAGGAAGAAATTATAAAGGCTATTCAAACTCTGAAAAATGACAAGAACCCTGGAGTAGATGGACTCCCAGTTGAATTTTATAAGAAAAGCTTAGACTGAATTAGTAATGACCTATTGCAAGTGTACTCGAAAACCATAGACAACAAATCTCTAGGGTGTAACACCAACAGAGGAATCATTAAACTACTTCCTAAATATGGGGATAAAATATTAGTTAAGAACTAGAGGCCCATTACCCTTTTCAATGAATCATACAAGATTTTGGCAAAAATCATGGCTCTTAGACTAGTGCATATACTACCCAAGTTTATTAGCTCTACACAAACATGTTTTCTTAAGGGTAGATACATATTGGAGAATCTCATAACTAGTTTGGAGGCCATGGATTGGGCTAAAACATCCAACCAAAAAAAAGTATTCTCTTACTAGATTTTGAGAAAGCTTATGATAGGGTTGAGTGGGAAGTTCTCGTGATGACACTTGAAGCATTTGGATTCCCAAGGGGATTTTGTCAGATGGTGAAGACTCTATTAAAATATATTGTAGCTCAAGTTGATGTAAATGACTTTGTCAAAGCAATTTCCTTTACAAATATCAATTATGCAAGGTTGTCCTCTTGCCCTTGCCTTATTTTTGATAGCCTCAGATGCTATATTCTACATTCTAAGTGATAATAATTTTTCTCCTAAAGTAAATGGATTACATCTTCCCAATGGAGAAGATATTTTAAACATACAATTTGCAAATGATATTGCAATATTTTTCAACATTAAGGAAAGGAATTTTAATTATCTTATGCAAAATATTAACTTATTTAGTGAGGCCTCAAGAGCCAAAATATCCAAGACAAAACCAATAATGATTAGTTGGGACAAATAACCCCCAAATTGGTTCAATAAATATGAGTTTCAATGGGGAGGTCCTAACCAAAAATTTAGGTACCTCGACATTCCTTTTGTTGTTAACCCCTATCTAAAAGATATGTGGGACTGGGTTAAAAATAAAATAGATATAAGACTTTGCCAGCGGAACAAGCAATATCTATATTTGGTTGGCAGGTTCTAGGTGTGTCAAAAAAATCTTATCATCTTATAGCCTATATTACTCATCAACATGGTTATTTAGTAGTTACCAGATAAATGAAATTCAAACTTGAAGATTAGGCAATTACTTTGGTCAGATGTGAAATTAAATAAAAAATCATGTCGTTAAATGAGAATGGTGTTGCTTAAACAAATTGGAAGGAGGGTTAGGACTAAAAGACCTCAAGAAACATGGCATCTCCTTGGTTAGAAAATGGATCATTAAACCCTTAAAGGGAAATGAACCTTGGAAGACTTTAATCATGAATAGTATCATTTTAGCTATTCCAAAACAAGCTAAAAGTTAGAAAAATCCCTATAAATGACATTCTTTTTGGAATATTTTCAAATTTTCTTGTTGGATCAAATGTGTTCAAGACCTTATGGAAAGCATGGGAGACTATTAGATATCAAATCAAGAGCACTTAATTTGTGGATGGAGAAAAGGGTACGGTGTACCCTAATAGGTTGATCTGGTGGAACATATTTAAAAAAGGTAAGCCCATTGCTTTGTTGCAAGGTTGTTCAACTAAAACTTGGAATTTAAAAGGTATTAGATGCTTTAAGGATATATGGGATAGTAACCAAATTAAGTCATGGATATATCTAAGTACAAAATATAAAGTTCCTCCATCACAATGGAGAACCTACTCTATCCTTAGTGAGGCATGTAGAAGCATGCAACTCCCAGTTTACAATATAATGGGCACTGAGCTCATTGAAAAGATCACTTGGATTAATGGGTCTGAAATATTAAACTTAAAATCTAAAATAATATACAAAATCTTAACTTCTACTCAAGACCTTCCCAACTATCTTAACAAATGTTGGAATCTTGACCTCTCAGAAGCATAGTGGAATTATTTTTTCAATATGTTAGTGGTCTAATATTGTTGAAACAAATATTTCCTATTTTAAATGGCTATTTATGTTGCAAAAAATTCCTTTTAAGCTTGAGCATTTGTTCAATTTGTAAATAGCCTAAGAGCATTAGGCATATTTTCTTTGAATGTTTGTCTACAAAATAAATCTAGAGTATGTTTCTAACTAATCATTTGGGTTGGGGGAATAAAGGTAAGATCAAATGGCAGGAGATACTATTTGGTTTTGTGGAAAATTTAATTCATATAATTTGTTTTGGCTTGTATTGTCATCTAATATTTTATGTGCAATTTGGAAGGCTAGAAATGAGGATTTTTAGGTACTAGGAGAGTACGTACAGAGTCTTTTAGAAGACTCGTGTTTCATAATATTGATGTACAAGTGGTCCATTAATGGTGGAGATCTCAAAGGACAAATTTGTGAAGCTGCTAAAGAAAGGTTTGTGGATATCAACAAGGTAGAGGTGAGATACAAAATACATTGTTCATTCAATGATGATGACAACATTCCATTCATGAACAACTACCTTTAATTTCAAAAGAAATGCAACAAGAAATACCCAGTTGAAACCTTAAAAAAAGAATTAAATTTTCAAAAAAGACAAAGACATAATGTAATTCATGATACACCAAAAGAAGTTCAAGGATGCAACAATAGTAGAACTGAATGAAAATAAAATGGTTTTCTATAAAAATGCGTTTCTTTCTAACATGTTTTTTGCTAATGTATGTGATCATAATTGGTAAATATGTATGTAAGGGGTAGTTTAGGTAAGGGATAGTTTAAATCATAAAACTATCATGTATAGGGCAATAAAAGATAATAAATCACTATGTAAAGGACAATAAAAGACAATAAATTGCTATGTTATAAAGGAGACAGATGTAAAAGACAATCTAAGTTGATCAAACCTTGTGTGGTCTAGTAAGTATTTTGTATTTTACAACAAATGGAAAACTTTTGTAATTATGATTGATAAATGCTATTTAATATAAGAAAAATTATATTTGTTTGCTTTATTTTTTGTTTCTCATACTAAACTACCCAATTTATCTTATGAGAAAGTATTCTCATCCAATTACCCAATAACATAAAACTAATATTACTAACATTTATTTACTTATCTAGTTTATATAGTATATGATGTACTATACATTCCAATATTTTTCTCTTCATCTAAGATTATCTTTTCATAAATTTTACCATGTTTTGTTTGGTGTCATTTTTTAGTTACAATGTCTTGTCCCTACCATATTTTCAAATACAAATCCTACATCTACATTCTATGGGAGGTTCATGTCTATTTTCATTCTCCATTGATTCAATGAATGGTACTTTAACATTTGATCAATCTAAAATTTCTTAATACTCCCACTCACTCATTTTTATTTTATTTTACTTTTCCCCTTTTTTGTAAAATATTCATTTCCTTGACCACTTTTAAGGTGAGTTTATTAAGATTGTTATTTCTACAACCTTAGAGCTCCTCTACTAATATCATGCACCTCATTACAATATTCCTCTAAGACATTCCCTTGTTCATTAATATATGGTGTAAATATTATTGTTGTGGGTTGCTCTGCTACACCTCACACACTAACAAAATATAAGATTATGGTTATTCATTATGATGAGCACCATTTGCCACTTCCAAGAACCTAGTTACCACTCAACATTTCTAATGAATTAGAAACTATGAAAAATATCATTGTGTTTAAGTTCATTGTCAAAGGCTTTGGACTAAGACTTTCAATATCATCTTTAACAATGAAATTAAATAGACAAAATTGACAAAGGGAATTATAGATCCCTAAGGCCTAGATCTAACACTACTCAATGTCATATGTAATTGTGAAACTAAATAAATAAATAAATAGGAATCTTATGTTCTTAGAACAATAAAGAAATTATCACTTGCCTCTCATTAACTTGATAATGCTTGTAATTTGTAGGTAGGAAGCATGCATTAGGTATAGAAGAAACCAAAGAAAAGAGTTTAAAATAGAATTATTCAAAGGACATAGAGATTCAAGAATAAAATCAATTCAATTTGAAAACAAAAAGAATGTGTAAAAGAATAATTAATTTTTTTAAATGTATTCATATGAACTCAAATTTGGTGAAATAGGCAGACTATAAAACAATGGAGAAAAATGTGGATAAGCTTACCATATTATAAAATGCTAGATGGAAATGTTGGGTGATTAGGACCAAATTCAAAAGAATGGGTGGTGATTTCAAGGTGATTATAGCCCCTAAAGAAGGGTGGAGTTATAACATGAATGGAAAAATTGGTCCTCATACACGGTGGATTTTTAATAGTATTGACAAATATGCCAATTAATTGAAACATGTCTCTTAAATTCTAGGCGATTTCACAATAAAAATGCATTCTACCATGGCAACAACATTATGATATAAATGTTTCATAAATATTAGGGTATTAATTTAACACCTATTATATATTTATCTTAAATTATTGGTGATCTACACCCATACATTTCCATTCTATTCAACACAAATTGAATTGGCCTATTCAAATTATTCGCTACTTGGTGAACATTTGTTGCTAAAAATCCATTATGTAAAACAGTAATCTTGAGCTCAATGTTGAGCTTGTTAAATGGAAGATAATAAAAATGCATCCTAAAGTCATTTTGATGGTTAAAGAAGAAATTGAAAAATGTCGAACATAAGATTTATTATACTAATTGACAATTCTTTGTGGATTTCAAATATGATGCTTGTGGACAAACCTAATGACGTGTTTTCATATGTACTAACTTTAGATACCTTTATAAAGCTTCACCTAAAGATAATTTACGATTACCTAATATTAATATGATTGTGGATTACACCACTGGCCATGAAATGTTATCATTTATAGATAATTTTTTAGGTTATAATCAAACTATTATCAATCCATAAGATCAACATAAGACAACTTTTTCTACCTCTTGAGGTACGTTTTATATGTAGTCATTCCTTTTGGATTGAAGAACATTGGTGGTACATACTAAAGGTAACGTCTACCCAAACATCAAGATGCACATTTGATAGTGTTTATTGATTTTATTTTTAATTAATAACTAAATTAAATTAAATGTACATTTGATGTCTAGATAGACAATATGCATACTAAAGGTCTATGACTTCAACATTCCTTGATTTAATGCATAATATTTTAGAAGATTTTTCGGGTGATATTTTAGAAAAATATAAGCAACAAACTAACCATCTCTAAGATTTGAGGACATTTTAAAATAGTTATGACACTATAAAGTCACATTTAATTGTAAGAAGTATGTAAATAGTGTTGACAGTGGTTGTTTGTTGGAATTTATTGTATCTAGGTGATCCACTAAAGTTAAAAAATAGATGTTGATAATATACCTACCTAAAAATATTTCACAACTTCATAGTCTTCAAGGTCCCAAAGATTCAAGTTATTAGACACTTCATTGCATGATTAGCAGATCAAACATTACCTTTTACTGAACTCTTGAAGTAAGATGTTAAATTTTAATCGATTGAATAATTCCAAATGAATGTAGTAATTATTATACCTATTATTCATGGTATAAACTTGATCGTTATATGTTTCTACCACCAAATGTGCTATTAGATTATTATTGGAACAAGATGAGAATGGAAAGAATCATGGTGTTTATTACATTAGTAGCTCTTTATTAGATTATGAGGCACAATATACTCGCATGGTGAGTTTATGTTTGGTTACAAATTTTTCATCACAAAAATTGAGACATTATATGTTACAAACTAAGACACATGTGATCATAAAAGAGGATCATACATGCTTTCTAAGGCTAATTTTTTGAGTCTTGCATCATGATGTATCACATTACCTACAAAGTTTGGTTCTCCAAAATATGTTGTGATAAGTGGTAGTTGATCAATTAGTTATAGTATCATGTCCTACGTGAGCACCTATTAATGCATATTTTACGTGGAGATCCTTCATTCTCTTGGACCATGTTCTTTGATTGTTTTAGATGTATGACTAGTTTTGGGGTAGGATTGCGATTAATACCACCTTTGGTAGATTTGATTACCTTTCCTTTTAATTAGAATTTTCATTCACTAATAACATAACTAAATATGGGGCATTGATTGTTGGGTTATGTGCAATCATTTCCTTAAATCTATTGATATAGATGACAATTCATAGTTGGTGGTTGGAAAAATTACAAGTGATTATAAAACTAATGATGCTAAACTCACACATACCATGAGTTGGCTTTATAACTGTTTAATTATTTTGCTTCATTTAACATTGATGGTATTCCTCATAAGGGTAATAAACATCTTGATGACATGGATATTGCCCCTAGCTTATGAGTATGTGTGTTGGTACCAAAAAGACACACCATATACATTATCATCAATTTGTGTTACACTAACTGGTGAAGAGGTTTCATGACATTTACGCTTAACTTGATTAAAGATTTTTCCTCCTAATTGTTCTAAAAATACATACATACATATTCATGAATCAACTAGTAAATACTTGATTATCATCCAAAATTTCTTTATAGGTGTGGCTTCAATGATTTGTTGCTTTGATATCTTAATGATAATGATAAGTTCATTTTCTTTCAAGAGGCCCATCGAGACATATGTGATGGTCATGTTAGTGGTATGTTATTGGTTCAAAATATATTGCACACAAGTTATTATTGGAGTACAATGGAAAAAGATTCATATGGCTTTCTTAAAAAATGTGATATACCAAACATTGTAATTTGAAACATGCACTCATTCATGAGCTTCACCTCTTTATATCACCATGGTCATTTTTGCATAGGGATTATACTTGATAAGTAAGATTGCACTCAACTTTTTAGATGGACAAGCATTCATTATCACTACTACTAATTATTCCACTAAGTGGGTTAAGATCATCTTTTCACAATCCACCACCACATTTGATATTTGTACTTTCATTATGAATAATCTTAATACAAGATTTGACTTCCCATCCACTATAGTCAAAGATAACAATATGTATTTTAAGAACAAAGAATTTAATAAGATCTTAGAAAATTTTCTCATTCAATAGTGATTTTCTACTCATAATTATGCACAAGGTATTGATCACACAAAGGTTACCAATAAGGCTATTGAGTAGTTTTGAGAAAAATGGTTTATAAACATGGCACTATTTATTACATATAGCTTATTTTTGCATAATGGGGTTACCACACTACTATTTGCACTTCCATGGAGTATAGACCTTATTCATTAATTTCTAATGTTGAGGCTATTGTGCCCCTTGATTTGAAGATTCCTTCATTTTTTTCTTCTCTTTGTAGCATTATTGTTGATGTTACATATAGATAACATATATTGTAAGAACTCAATACACTTGATGAAAGATGAGTTAATGCATTAGACAACTTTTGGGCATACCAAAGGCAATTAAAGAGTACTTATAACGAAGTTATTATCTAGAGATATTTTCAGCTTGGTGACTTGGTACTTTATGCCAACCCTAAGAAACTCAATGACTGAAAAAAAAAACTAAGAGGTAGTTTTCATGCTAATTGAGGACTTATTATCATCACTTCCTAGTTTGGTGCTTTTAGTCTATTTACTCTGGAACAAAAACTAGTAACAGATCTTGTTAATATCATACACTTACAATGCTATTATTGACTATCAAATCCAAGGGGGAAATCATACTCTGTGTGATCCTTATAATGCCCATATATTTTAGATTTTCACTATTTAACATGATTCTTATCTAGCTTTTTGGGTTGCTCTCATCCAATCATTTGCTTATATTGGGGTTAATTGTCTTTGCATGTACCTCACGCTTATCTCCTACCTTTGTGTGCCTACATGATGTTTCTCATTGATAGTCACCACATCCTTGATGTGGTTATCCTTATCTTGTTGTTTGCCTATACTATACTAGGGGCAACCTTTCACTTACACCTTGATGATTATATCTAGTTTATGTGGTTACATGCTTACCATATGATAATGTTTTTGTTATCTTGCATAGTTTACCTTGCTTATCAACTTTCTCCTTTCCTCTAATTCCTTGCATCCTATATATGCAACCAATTGGATGGGGCTTTATTATTAGAGATATTTTTCATGACTATGGTAATAATGATGCATTCATGACCATTTTCTAGTACTAGACATATGGCTTCATTGTTGTATCTAGACAAAGTCCTTTCACTATGTTATCTACAAACTTAGATCTTATTTTGAATCCAAACAAACCCTTAGGCATCTCTTCTATAACTAGACCAAGTTCGTTTACATTTGTCCATATCTAGGTGGATCCCTCTCATTGAGCCATCATTAAAGTCATATTTTCAATTTCCATAATCAAAGCCTTGCACCACTTTTTGTAATAAGTGGAGTCTTTTACCTTTCTTTTTTTCTCTCTTTCAAAGATAGCTCGTACTCAAGAAAATCCTAATTTTAGATTTTATAAAATTGTATGAAATACATTACTTATTACATGATTGCCTCTATCTTGTAGGTTTAATAGATTACTAAAGGCAAGAAGAATTCAAAAATGTGTGAAAAGAGCTTATAGATATAACTATGTATGATGTTAAGAAAGAATACATAATTATATCGAGAAGCTCTTCTCATGCATTAAAACGGACTATGAAAAATTATGTTCGTTAATTTAAGAATGGTCAATTACTTTGAATGAACTAGAAATCCCTTTGCCATATGAAAATATTTACTTCTACATGTTGACTGTGTGTTTACTATAGCATGATTCTACCTAGTGGTTTGCATGCACATCAAAGCGAGGGAAAAATTTAACAATCAAAATTGCATGATTGATCCAGGTGGATATGTTGTTCACCAAAAAATTGATTGTTCCAAATGATCAAGAAAACTATGTCATTTTGAAGTGCTCGTTTAGGCAATTCCAACGCTGCTTGAATCAAGTTAAACGAAGTTCGTACGCAAAAGTTATGGTTGATCAAAGTTTGCAGGAAAAAGGTTGACCAGGACAGTACAAATGCCAACGTCAGCATGCTGAAGTGGCGGGCACAGTGGCAGTTGATGACATGGCATGACATGTGGTAGGTGACATGGCAAGACCAAATGACACGGCAGTTAACAACACAAAATATGACGTGGACCAACTGCATAGTGACACATGTCAAGGAGGTAGCGAATTAAATGGTGCCACATGGCCCAATGGTTGGGCGCCACGTGGCCCAATGGTTGGGCGCCACATGGCACCCCTGTGTTGGCCCCAACCAGCAGTTTGGTTTGTCAAAAAAAAATTGGAGGGGGTCGAACTAGTGACTCCCCCTCACTAAAATCGCGTGCCACCACTACACCATGCATTATTTTCAGAATGTAAAGCGGCGTCAATTTTATTTATCAACTCGCCCAAATCACCGTTGGGCTATGCATGGCCGACAGGATCAGATCAGATAACGACCTATTTAAATTAGTGAAGAAGCCCAAATTTGTAAGGTTTTTAAAAGGGTTTCAAAGATTTAAAAGGATTTTGAAGGCTTAATAAAGAATAATGAAGGGGTTCAGGTGAATATAAACCCCATATTAAAGATTTTAATTTCAAATTAGGAGATTAGGGAATATAGGGGAAGTTATGTGAAATTTCGTATGAAGTAATCCAACTTTGTACAAATAGTTATTAGGAGGCTTATAGCCAAATTGTTTGTACTTTCAGGCGAGGGGATTTTTAAAACTTAATTGGCGACTGAGAAGACTATGTAAAGGCTTTACGATAGATAAAAGGTGCCTTGTGATGTAATCAAGCATTTTCGAGCATTATCAAGGATCGATCACTCTATGAAGAGGGGCTCGAAGACAACCAATTTTGGTGAACTCCATCAACAATTTGTCATCTTTTTGTCTTCTCTTATGTTTTTCATATTCCTATTGTTTTAATCATTCTAATGTTTTTTTTAAAGCATTTGAAACTAAGTTTAAGACCTTCAATTACTTGTTTGCATAAGTTATCATTCACTAAGAAACAATCATAGATCCTAATAGATCAAGTTGGTATCAGAGCTTTGTTTGACTAGTGATTGCAGAAGTGGGTGTTAATGCAATCTAGGAGCTGGCGAGGTGAAGGCACGCTTGCGGAGATTAATCCTGAGATTGGTAAACAAAGAACTTTTCCACCATCAAAGATGGAAGAGACAAAAGATGGAAAAATTTCCGAGCTCGATGAGAAAAGTTTCCAACAAGCCTTTCTCGACATGAAGGCTATGGTGGAAGAGCTCTATCAAGAAAAGAAAGAATGGAAGAAGCATGAAAAAGGAGGTTCGTCGAAGTGAGAAAAGCATGAGGACAATGAAGATCGGAAGGACAAAGGGAAAAGAGAAGAAGGTAATGATGAGCCTCTAAAAACTCCATATCCATCTTCTCCATCTTCCCATTCTAATTCTACTTCTTCTGCTAATCCTTTCAAAAGTGCACATAAGCCTGTAATCAAGTTGGATGTAAAGTTTAAACTACCTAAATATTGTGGAGAGTTAAATGTCGAGAAACTAGATGATTGGGTTCAACAAGTAGAAGTATATTATAGGATTCAAGGTCTCTTAAATGATGCTTCTAAAATCCAATTAGCTACTCTTCGGTTGGGAGGATCCGCTCTCACCTGGTGGGAGAGTAAAACTCAGGCAAAAATTGCTCGACATGGTAGTGTCAATTTCACTTGGATGGAATTTAAAGTTGCCCTTAAAAAATAGTTTTATCCCTTAGGCCATATGCAATAGTTAACTATGAACTGGAAAAAAATTAGGCAAGGTAAAGGTTAATCTATCCAAGACTATACTCATGAATTTAGGAAGCGGGCTATTGCAGTTGATATCCCATTATACACCTAGGACACATTGCTCAAGTATATAGGTGGTCTTCACTCTTACTTAAGGCATACCATTTTGGTTTTAAATCCTAATAATCTGGATGAAGTATGTGTACAAGCCACACATTTGGAGTTGAGAGGTAAGAGTAGTTTCATTGACAATTCTGTCAAGAAGCTATCTAAGTCTGAAAGGAAACCCAAGGGAAAAGGAAAGGGGAAAAAAACAACTACCATCAAGAAGGAGGGTGTTAAGCCTACATGCTCCCATTGCAAGAAGGAGGGGCATGATGATTCAAAGTATTGGAAGCTGCATCTAGAACTAAGGCCGAAGAAGTATGGAGGAAACAAAGGCAAACAAAAGATTGTTGTTGTAGTACAACAAGATCTTGGATCTGACTCTGAGGATGAGACAGATTATTGTTGTCGGGATGAAAGGTAAAGCAAAAGGTATATCTCTTTTTGCTAATACAAGTTTTTCAAATGCAAGTGCAAGTGCAAGTAAAGAATCTTCTCTACCTAAGATTGATAAGCATCAAAATGAGTTATTTCACATTCGGGTTGTAACAAAGCATACTAAGGTTGATACTTTGTTTGATATGGGATCTCAAGTAAACCTAATATCTAAAGTTGTTAAGAAACTTGACTTGGCTACAACACCTCATCTGAAGCCGTGCCCACTTGGATGGGTTTGCAATGATGCATAGTTACAGGTAACAAAGCAATGTAAGTCAAGATTTGCCATCACTGCAAACTTCATAGATGAGGTAGAAGTTGATGTGGTTCCTTTAGATATATATGGTCTTGTACTAGGGAATCCCTATCTTTATGACTAGAAAGCAACCTTTTATAGGGGAGAAAAAAAATATCACCTTTTTAAGGATGGTAAAGAATTCATTGTACAGGCACATAAGATAAAGACTAATCTAACATTAGTGAACACTGGACAAATGAAGAGGTTAGTCAATGCTAGTAAGAACTTTGTATTGATGATTGTAAAAGCCAAAGAAGATTGTAAATCTGAGGAATTCAAAGGGTGTGATCCAAAGCACAAAGTTGAATTAGTCAAAGTAGTTTCCGCTTATGATGATTTATTTCAAGGGCCTAGTGGATTGCCACCAAAGAGAGAGATACAACATGAAATCCAATTACAAAAGGATGAGCCTCTTCCAAACATCGACATGTATTGTTTATCAGTTAAGCAGAATGAGGAAATCAAGAAGTAGGTTTAAGAGTTGGTTGAGAAAGGAGTTATTCGTCCAAGTACCTCTCCTTTTGGTTCTCCAATTGTGTTGGTGCCAAAGAAGGACAGGTCATGGAAAATGTGCATCGACTACAAAGCCCTAAACAAGATAATGGTAAAGAACAAGTATCCTCTTCCCCGAATAGAGGATTTACTTGATCAATTGAAACATGCAGTTTATTTTACTAAGTTAGACTTTTGTAGTAGATATCATCAAATAAGAATTGCAGATAATGATATATGGAAAATTGTGTTCAAAACAAAATAGGGATTGTATGAATGGTTGGTCATGCCCTTTGGGCTTTGTAATGCACCAACTACCTTTATGAGGGTCACGAATGATGTCTTTTGTCCATTCATAAACGATTTTGTCATAGTTTATTTGGATGATATACTTGTATTTAGTCGAACTTGGGAAGAGCATGAAGAACATGTGAAAAAATTACTTGATGTATTGAGAAAAGAAAAATTGTATGTAAAGATGGCAAAATGTGAATTTGCTAAGACATCACTAGTATACTTAGGCTATATTGTAGGAGGAGATCTCTTGAAAGTGGATCCTGCAAAGGTCGCAATCATTGTAAACTAGCCAAAGCCAAGTATAGTTACAGAAGTCAAAAGTTTTCTAGGTGCAGTACAGTATTGGAGAAAGTTCATAGCTAACTTCTCCTACATAACATCTCCATTGCATGCACTAACAAGTGTAAAGAAGTCTTTCCAGTGGGGAGGTTCGTAGCAAAAGGCCTTCGTTACTTTAAAGGAAAAGCTAAGCACTGCACTAGTTCTGGGTCTACCAGATCTACAACAACCATTTGAAATTGAAACATATGCTAGTGGGTTTGCCATGGGAGCAATACTCATGCAAGGAGGTAAATCTATCTACTTTCATTCTGAAACTTTCACAATTGTGATAAGTAACTATCCCACATATGATAAAGAACTGTATGCATTAGTTCAAAGTGTAAAGAAGTGGAAACATTATCTAATGGGTAAGGAAACGATAATACACACTGATCATCAACCACTTCGATATTTGCACTCACAATCTAAATTGCAACAAAGCAAACACTCTAGGTGGATGGGTTTTTTTACAATAGTTTCATTTGGTTATAAAATATAAGGGGCATAGAATAAAGTAACAAATATGTTATCTAGGCCTCCTACAAATGCTACAATTATTCTTCAAAGTAGTTCAATGGCACATGAAAGTTATCAAGAACAATATGCTAAGGGCAAAGACTTTGAGGATATATATATATATGCAACATTAATTCAAGGCAAACATGTAGAAGAGAAAGACTACTATGTGCAAGACAAATTACTATATCATTTAGGGAAATTATGTATTCCACAAGATGAGCAAGCACAGGTAATTAGACAAGCACATACATCATTGATTGTTGGACACTTTGGGGTAAGCAAAACAATGTCACAGCTGCAAAAATATTGTTATTGGACTCGTATGCAAGAAACTATCAATACATTAGAGGATGTTTAATGTGTGCAACAAGCAAGCCTAGCAATAGGAAGTTGGGATTGTATACACCTCTACTTGTACCATCTCGTCTATGGGAGAGTGTCTCAATGGATTTTTTCGAGGGGCTACCAATGTCTATAAAAGGGCATGATTATCTGTTTGTGGTAGTGGATAGGTTCAACAAAATGTGCATTTTGATGCCTTGTAAAAAATAGGTCGCAGTTGAACTAACAACACACTTATACTTCCAATTTGTATGGGTTTATTTTGGGCTTCCTACTTCTATTGTATCAGATCGAGATTCTCGATTCTTGGGGGAATATTGGTTAGCATTGTAGGAACTTATGGACACTAGATTGAAGAAGAGTACAACTTTCCATTCATAGACTAATGGACATACAGAGGTAGTAAACAAGACAGTTATGCATCTTCTCAGAGGTTACTGCAGTAAGCATCCTCAGTTGTGGGATGAGAGTCTACATTATGTGCAACATGCTTACAACCATGCAACACACTCTTCTACTCGAAGATCTCCTTTTGAGACATGTTTCGGTTATTTGCTAAGGACACCTACAAATTTTGCTTTCGGGAAGGAAGATGCTAAAGATGGACATCATAATGCAAACAAGGCCTTGAAGTTCATCCAGAAGATCCAAGCAGTCCATCAGGCAGTTGGAGAAGAGCCAGACAAAGTACAAAGTTTGACATGAATAGCATCATGTTGATCATCAATTTTAGGTTGGTGACAAAGTTGGGTTACAAATCAGAGTAGAAAGAATGCAAGGAGAAGGTAAGAAGCTCAAGTCAATCATGTATGGTCCCTTTGAGATCTTAGAAAAGATCGGTACCAATGCTTTTCACCTAAATCTACCTCATATGCATATCTACTTAGTGGTTAATGTCGAGAATTTGCAGTTTTATGAACCTCCTATAGTACTGGATGAGGAGGCTGATGTTCAAGTTCCTTCTGTTGATGATCTATCACCTGAATATATGAACAAGTTGCAGGAAGATGTCATCTTGGACATAAATGTCAAAACTTCACGAAGGGTTGTTGTCGAGTACCTTAGAGTGGCACTGAAAGGGATGAATCCAAGCAAAGCAAAATGGACGAAGGTTGGAAAAGTGAGGGAGTTGTGCCCTCACCTACTTTCTGTGCAATCAGGGTTTTGGAGGTCCAAAAGCTCTCCAATGGGGAGGATTGATCTAGGTGGATTTGTTCATCAAAACATGATTGTTCTAAATGCTCAAGAAAACTACGCCATGTCGAAGTGCTCATCGAGACAATTCTAAAGCCGCTTGAATTGCATCAAATGGAGTCCTACGCAAAAGTTATGGCCGGTCAAAGTTTGCAGGAAAAAGGTTGACCAAGATAGTACAGATGCTAACGCCAACATGCTAACGTGGCAGGCACAATGGCAATTGATGATGTGGCATGACATGTGGCAAGTGGCGTGGCAGGACTAGATGATGTGGCGGTTGATATCAAAGAATCTAACATGGACCAATTGCATAGTGACACATGTCAAGGAGGTAGTGAATTAAATGGTGCCATGTGACCTAATAGTTGGGCGCCATGCGGTACCCTTGTGTTCGTCTCGGGCAACAATTTGGTTTGTCAAAATGTTGTTGGAGGGGGTTGAACTAGTGACCTCCCCCTCACTAATATCACGAGCCACCACTACACCATGCATTATTTTCGAAATGTAAAGTGGCGTCGATTTTATTTATTAACTTCATAAAAGCCATTTTGGGGTTGGATGGATTTGAACAGCCGAACCCCCCTCCTATAAACCCGCCCAAATCACTGTTGGGCTATGCGTGGCCGGCGGGAACAAATTGGACAACGACCTATTTAAATTAGTGAAGAAGCCCGAATTTGTAAGGTTTCTAAAAGGGTTTCAAAGATTTAAAAAGATTTGAAAGGCTTAATAAAGAATAATGAAGGGGTCCGGGTGAATATAAACCCCATATAAAAGATTTTAATTTCAAAATTAGGAGATAAGGGAATATGGGGGAAGTTATGTAAAATTTTGTATGACGTAATTAAACTCTATACAAATAGTTTTTAGGAGGCTTATAGCCAAATTGTTTATACTTTCAAGAGGGGATTTTTAAAACTTCATTAGCGACCGAGAAGACTATGTAAAGGCTTCATGGCAGATAGAAGGTGCCTTGTGATGTAATCGAGCATTATCAAGGATCGATCACTCTATGGAGAGGGACTTGGAGACGTAACCAATTTTGGTGAACTCCATTAACAATTTGTCATCTTTTTGTCTTCTCTTATGTTTCCATATTCCTATTGTTTTAATCATTCTAATGTTTTTTTTAAAGCATTTTAAACTAAGTTTAAGACCTTCAATTACTCGTTTGCATAAGTTATCATTCACTAAGCAACAGTTATGGATCCTAACAGATCAATAAACATGCCCTTTTCCCTTATGTTTTGGGTCTAATTTGATTAGGGTGCCCTAAATCTAATATTTAGCTTACAAGTGACATGCACATGCAAATTTGACTTATATCTTGATATGTGTTATCATTGACGCCTAAAGATTCATTCTTGATTCTTAGCTTTAGTTAACGTTACCTTGGATCAAATTTGTGAGAGCCAACTTGACCCAAATTAATTTTGCAATTGTGGATTTGATCCCTTCCATTTAAAATTTAAAATTTTGAATTATCTATTACTAACCATTTCACTAGCCATTGTGAATTGACCTAATGCATGTTTTGTTAACTTGTGGACTTAGTTGATACATTTAAAGTCACTACCTCATTCATTTGAAAGGGATCTAAGAGAGAGAAAAAATGAGCATACTAGCGTTTAAGCGATAGAGCATTTATGAGAGCATCATAGCACAATTATGAGATCACATCATCCTAGGTCCATTGCCCTCTTGTTTTTGAATCTTTACTCAAAATAGTAGAGCCAATTCACAAGTGGTCTAACCTAATAGAACACAAACCTTGTGATTCGATAGATTCCCCAAAGGTGTTTGTAAACAACACAAATCCTTACTAGTACTTTGACATAAGAAAATTAAGGTGGGCAAAGTTCACAAGTCTATGAATTGCTAGATCATATCATGAGTTACAAGATTGTTCATGTGTATAAGGTTAGGTTTTCACTCACAAGGATCACATTTGCGTTTATGAGTTTAATCCAAATAATGCACTATTAGACTTTTGTGTTAACAACTAAAGACAAAAATTCAAACCTCAACAATTCCTAACATTTGGACAAATATTTCCTCACAAAATTAGAGCTAATATACATGTAATTATTTATTGCATTTAATTACATTAATGTCAAAGATTAGTTGTAACTCTATTATCTAAATTAATTAATGCTTGATTGTATATTTGTATTTAATTATCTAGATAAAGAGTTGGAACATAAATGCACATGTGATTAAATCTGAAAATAGAATGAAATGACACAAAAAAAGAAAAAAGAAAAAAGAAAAAGTGCAGCCCTTAATGTTGATGAGAAGGATTTTGCTATGATGGAAGACTAGTCTGAATTCTAATGTCAAATATGAGATGAATGGACGATGATTGAGTTCTGAATTTCACAAGCTTGGGTCAATTCTATGCCCATGGATTCAAACCTTGTCCATAGATTCAGCCTTCAAAAACAAAATTGATTGTAACATGCATACCTTCTATACCTACAAATAGAGATTAGCCTTTATTTTTGAACATGTAATAAAAGACAAATGGTGATGACCAACACCTTTGGGAGATTGGTAAGCAAGGATCTACTTATAACAAGCTCTTAGATAGAAGTAGGACAATGGAATGTAATGAATGAAAAGGACATTGTGATGATGGAGTAACTTGCAACTTGAAGTTGAATAAAAGTGATACTAAGCTTTTGGAGCTTGTTGAGAAAGAGCAAACACTATCAAAGTATGTTGTAAGGTGATGATATGGTAAGGGAACAAGTGATCCTAAGAAATGAGTGATAAGTAACCCAAATTCTAGTTAATTCTCCCTATGAGACCGAAAGGTCGTATCATATTTTTGATAGATTAGTTAAGGCTTATATCGAGTTCCCACCTATGGAGTGTAGCATAAGTTCATTCAACATTGTCATTAAAAGCCTTGAATACCATTATAGCTAGAGCCTACTCTTAAAAGCACTAAAACAAACATGTTTTAATTGACAAGCATACATAGTACAAGGCACCATTGCTTGAATATTCACTCATTACAATTTGAAAAAATTATGTTAAATCACCTTCATACCATTTTTCGCCTCTCTACCTACTATTGCCTCTTCATAGTCTAGCGCATATTCTTCTACCCATGCTTGTGCTTGGAGAGCACCAACCAACTAGTCATTATTTTGAACTCGACCTAAAAGTTGTGGGAAATGAAGGCCAAAGCACATGTATTTCTAACAATGAGCAAGGTGAATAAAATTGCTATAGAAAATTAGAATAGAATAGTTACTTTCCACTTCCACACATCCATTATGATCGGTGATCCTCAAGCCCGCCAAAACTTTCCTAGTGTAATAGTAATATGCCCTTAGAACACATGCTTCCCAATGAAAAGCCTCCCTTTCTTTGTTCCTATTTGATAATGCTATAAACGAGCTCACTGACTCTACTTTCACTAGCCCTAGCTCCTCCTTCCTCTTCTCTCCTTTGGGAATCTTGATGAGCTTTGCCACCTCCATATCTCCAAATTGGTTGGGCAAATAAATTCGCAATAAATAAACCCTAATCTCTGCAGCAAGAACAAAGATAGCCAGATTTGTGACAAAATCGCCATGCAAAGACAATTTCTTCCTTTTACCAATTTCAAGTTGTGCTCACCCAAGACTTTTTAAACCAAGACTAGGGCTGCATCACTATCACAATGAAAAATACACCTATAGCAATAAGACAAAACTAAGCCTTCATACTTTATGCCCCTTTGACGCCATTCCTCTTGCTAGCCATGTGTGCAAGATAAAAAAAAAACATCCTGCATCTACAATAAGACTTCCATGGAGAGCAATCAACTAGAACCACAATGCTACTTAAGAGGTTGAAAGTGTTGGTTAATAGCCAAGAAACCCCATATCAACTAAATCTTTACTTCCCATGCACAGATGAAGTAGGCTTTAACCCTACTAAGGCCAGAACCAACACCAGTCAGCCCCAGAGAAACTAAAAGCATAATTAAAAGCCCCACATTAATTGCAAGCAAGATCTTGAAAAGCCTTGCCAATAAATGGAGTAAGAACTCCCTCTGCCAACAATATTGTAATTTCTCGTGAATGTGGAGGCAGAAATGCATGATCACCCTAAATAAAATCTTAGTGTCTGAAGATGAATATAATTGCCTAATTCTTGCCAACTTCTAACATGACTATAAGGATCCTGGTCCATTCCCGCATAAGCTAAAGGATTCTATTCACTTCTGTTTTTTAGCTTAAGAGAGTCAACAAATTAAACTTCTTTGTATTTAGAAATTACAGAACTTTCAATTGCTGCTTCAAAGGTCATAAAGACAATAAAGGAGATACAATACAATGCCCCCAAACAATTCCAACTGCTTCCATGATATATTATGTACATGAAAACTTACATAAAAGTAGGCTTGCAAATTTTTTATTTAGTTTTAAGACATACTCAACTAAAGCTATAGAAGCAAGAAGCAGAGATGTATTCACTACATTCACCCGTATAACAATGTGCTCTGATTATTTATGGTCTATGTAACTCGCCATGTTTAATAAATTGTCTATGTTTAGGGCAGTTAATAGTGTAATACATCCAAATCACCCCACTCAAGTAATTTTATTGGCAATTTGAACTATAATTCAGCACAATTATAATTCCAAGTGTAGTGGTGATTCTTGCCATACTCGAGGAAACTGTCAGCATTCAGCATCAGCTTTCTACTACAATACACTCAAAAACTGATAAATATTTGATTTCTGTAAAATATAGTGGAGGTACATAAAACTTTTAACCACTCAAAATTCCAGCAAGACGCATGGACTATGATACCTATGTCCAAGCTTTCTCTATGAGAAGGTGTTCTTAACATTAAGGTTTGACTTGTTTGACACAGTTCCAGTATTTCATGCCTTCTTAATAACAGTTCACGGTTCCTCCTCAAAGCCAAACGTATATCACACCATGAAACATAGTTGGATTTTTATTGTTTATTAGAAAACATTTTAAGCCAACTTCTTTATACTTCAGACAACTTGTGAGACACATACATTATAATGACTATTAAGGAACTTATAAACCATACAGCATTAAATAGGACATTCGAATAAATTAAGAAAGCTAGTGCCGCACTGTTGGGTGGCAGACATGAGCAGCATTAAATAAGATTACAATACATTAAGAAAGCTAGTGATACGTGTTGAGTTGCAGAGATGGGCAACGCTGAGATAGAGACTGAATATAGACAAAAAAATTTAGTGGATGTCTAATGTATGTTGTTTCTTCTGTATCTCAACTTCTAGTGCCCATAGAAAAGACTGCCCACCTGCAGTCATAACACTGGTAGCACTGTTGCCATTACACAATTGTGTACTGCTTTTGTTGATTCAATCGAATTGGTAGCATTATTCCATGGCATAGTGCTTCAGGAAAATTGTACTATTGAAATCATGAAAACTGTAAAAAGGTGTATAATGGTCCAATATTTTTTCTTAAGCTCTAGTTGCACACAAAAAAAAATGTAATGTGTGACTTGATAAGACTATTTTCGTACAAATGTAATCATCTGGAAATAAAAATGTCTCAAGAATCACACTATAATTGTTCCAAATCCAGAAGGTATGCCTTACATGTCAATGCAACCCTTTCAAGAAGTCATTGTGACTGGAAGGAGGTCCACACACAAAGAAAGAATATTTAATTACCTAAATTGAAAAAACAGATGCTACAACTATCGACCACACTATAATTGTTCCAAATGCCTTACATGTCAATACAACCCTTTCAAGAAGTCATTGTGACTGGAAGGAGGTCCACATACAAAGAAAGAATATTTAATTACCTAAATTGAAAAAACAGATGCTACAACTATAGCCAATTAAATAAACTTTCCATGGTACTATAATACAATAAACGCGAAATTATTGAAATAACTATAGATGCTTGAATAATATTTAGAAATACTGTTAGAATTATAGAAGCAAAGATTATGAGAGAAATTATTACCAGAATTCCTGAGGTCTGAAAATAGCTTTACATATTTGCTCACTTCTGAAACTATATCCTCCATTAGGATTATTGAAATATGATACGAATATTTGTTTTTGGTTTCCAACATACAGAATCTCTAATCTACAAGTGCATTGTTGCTGATCATGCCAAGAATGACAGATCAAGTAGAAGATCAGATATCACACAGTCATCATTTACAAGGGAGATTAAGGCCGCTCCCTTGGCTCCAAGGCAGCTATCTCCTTTACAACCTGAGCCTTGTCTTGATCAAATTGTGCATCCTCTGCACAATTGACAAGGGATTACATTTAGCTAAAAATCTGTGTTCTTATTATACCATTGCATGGTTTATTTTGTTAAAATAAGCAGAGATAGTTGAGTTAACATCATTTTACATGCAACAAGTAGGATTAATAAAATAAAATCCACACAGACCTTTTTCAGTCTTGAAATCGCTGAAAAAGCGAAGTAGCTTACTCCGATTAGCAATAAGAATGCTCACAATTTCAGGTGGCTTATTTTGATTGGCCACAAAGACCTATACAAAGATGCAAAAATAAGTTTCTGAAGCACCTAGAAATAAAAGCGAAACCAATTGCTCTTCTTGTGAACACAAACAGTTGCATTAAAACAACTATTTTATTAAATCAAAAGAAACATCAGAAACTTGTGCCAGATAACCACCCTACAACAGTACCTTGAAGACGTGGAAGGCTTCAATTTGGATATTCTTGCTAGATTCCTGCAAGAACAGAAAACTTTATCACTATAATTTTGTACATCGAAGGCAATATAAAAGCCAACAATAGAGTTAATTAATTAGTATTTCCAAGAACGAGGTTTTTTTGTTTAGCATTGAAGGTAATAAGTTACTAATATCCACCGAGTACAAACTGGTCATTGGAGCTGAGAAATTACAAACATGTGCTTAACAATAAAAGAAAGACATTTGTGCAATCTAATTGGTGCCTCTCCTCATATTGCTAGCTCTTATCAAATTATTCTTAACAAGGTCACCATAAACATGGAAACATTTCAGAGACCACAATGTTACAGGAAAGAGGCAGCATCCCTGAAATTTGTTGATGTTTATAGCTTCGGGAGGTATTACCCCAGTCAGCCAGAAGTCAAGACATATTAATTATAAACATTTATTCAAAGTGTTGGGTCGGCTCAAGTAGAGTATGACGCCTAGTCTTGTATAAATAGGAGAGAGACTCTCCTCATTCTATCATCGATTCATTTTCTTTCATTTTGTGTGTCCAAGAAGAAGATTCGCTCTCAAGAAGGAGACTTATTTCTGCTCAGGAATTCACACTACCTACAGTGCTGGCTTATGTTATTGTATTCTGCCATTTTTTGGCTTGATCTCAAGTGCGATTGTCTGCACTATTATACCTGATCTTTTATTAAAGTGTCGCTGGGTTTTTCTCCCTTGAGAAGAAGGGTTTTCCCAGGATAAAAATCTCTGTGTTCATTGTTTTGTGTTTACTTTTCTGTTTTCTGTTAAATCTGATCTAAAACTAACATGGTATCAGAGCCAGGTTCAAGAAAACTGATCAGATTTGACTAAGAAAAATTCCAGGTTGTGTGGAATTGAATAATTCTGTGTTTAGGGCAGAAATCAGACTTATTCTTGAGCAGATATAGTTCAGATTTGGAAGCACCTTTTGAATACCATATTGCAGATCTGTGTAGAGGATAAGAGCAGAAGCCATTGCAGACTTGTGAGCCTATATAGAAGATCATATTTCAGATCTGAGTGGAATTTTAAGAGGAGCTGCTCAAGACAAGTTAAGGGCAGATTAGAAAGGTATAAAAGGAAGTCAAAATGGAGGTTAAATCCTGGTCGGGAGGATTGTTTTGCATCACGGAGAAATGGATTGGTTTTCTACATTGGGTTTTCTCATAACGGAAACATCTCAGGAATTCATAGCCACTGAAGGACGTAGCCCCTGATGTGGTTTCTGTATTATAGAATATAGCTGAAGATTATAGGTGATAGAATCTATTGAGGTTGCTATTGTAACTTCTAGTGATGGTGCGATCATTGTTGAAATGATGTCGAGCATTGTTGGGTAAATGTCATTGGTGCTGGAACATGCAAGGCAACCCGACATCGGGTATCTTCTTTTGGCGATAAGAGATATATGTGCTTGGTCGGTGTTATTGTCAGGTCTCTCAACCATCATCTTGCACTATCTATCGCTTCTATGGAGGTGTCATTCCTGAGACGGGAGTTTGAAGCTTGAACCGAAGGCTATACTAATTGAGAATCTCGGGAAATCTTGTAACGGAATATTGATGGCTATTAATGTTTGAAGCATATTCAAAGAAATATCGAGTTTGGTTGGTAGCAATCATCCACACCGACAAAGATGAACTGTGTTAGGAGCATTCTGGGAAATATTTGTAATGTTGCCATCGTTGATCTTCTTGCTATGATTGGCGTAATTATATGCAACGCTATGCTGGCCAAATGACTTTTGTGCACGGGAATCGGGTCAAATGAACATTGCAAGTAGCATTATGAAGTGCAATAAAATACAAAATAGCCGCTTTTAGAAGCAGACAAATAGGTCACGACTTCTTTCTATTCCGCTTCCTGTATGCTGCTATTGGTTAATCGGATTCTTGTCACTGTCATCTTGCCCTCCGAGTTAGTCAGAACAGCAGCAGGGTACTGTGAAGAACAACTTCACCAGGGTCTAGCAGAGTAGAGCCAGGGTGCACCAAGAGAAGGGTGTCTCAGTCAAAGGGTGAAGATGGGGTCTGTCTTGTATTTGTTGTATGGTCTCAATGCATATGTATGCATATCAGGTGATACAGTTGTTTATTTAAACAGTGATTTCACACTCTTATGTGGTCCACTGCAAGTGTCATTGGAGGCATAAAGAGCATCATCTATGGTTGGGATCCAGTGCACTATTCTAGAGCCATCAAATGACAGATTACAGGTCTATGGCCAGTGCACCAAATTAGATTGTAACAGCAGATTTAAGATACTGGTTGCAGGTCTCTGACAAGCGTTCCAGATCAGACTTTAATGAAGTTGTGGCATCCTTCTTCATGCTTCCTGTGAGTTTGGCATTACACACTGGAGTTAAATGTAACCCATGGTTTCAGCAGCACTGTTGATGAAGAAAAATTTCAGTTAGAGGGAACAACTTTATTGACTCCTATGATCATGTGACAATAAATAAGGAAGTAGTCAACGGGGAAGACCTATTTGCAGACTCAAGATCGATCAGACTGAGGATCATATCTGAAAGTCAGAATTTACCATCTCCATTGTCTTCTCCATACGGACGACCTGTTGTTAGTGAAAATTGGCAATAGTTGCAATCATCCTTGACAATATTGTAATTAGTCTAAGGAAGTTCTTGATGGATTCCAAGAATTCAAGGCACAAGTTGAGTACATGTCTGGGAAGAGGATTAAGGTTTTGAGATCAGACAATGGAGGGGAGTTCACTTCCAGAGGATTTTTGTAATCTCTGTATTGAGGCAGGGATCAAGAGGGAGTTTTGTGTTCAACAAAATGGAGTTGCCGTAAGAAAGAGCAAGTCTATAGTAGGGGCAGCAAAGGCTATGATCCATGATCAAAGTTTGCAGAATTTCCTATGGGCAAAGGCTTCCAGAACCACAGTATATGTTTAGGACAGGAGTCCTCATCGGATATTGTGGACTTGAGTTAGACACTGAGTTCTGGGAGAAGGATGTTGTCAAGGACAGATCACAAGAGTAAATCAGGTGATGGATAGGCCCTAAGGTGGGAGAGTCCAAGAGGAGGCCAAGTCACAAGGTAAAATCCTTACCAATTGGATTGGACAAGGTCAGGTTGAATGAGAAGTCTAAACTAGGAATTATGACGGAGTCAAGTCCGTACAATAAGGCATTGATGAAGGTGTTGCATAGGTTTTATCCATGAGGAATGAGCACAAAGGAGGTTGGTCGGAGCTTTTGGTGCAGTGTTTCAGGCAGAATTGGGCGCCAAACGTGCCAAGAGATAGTGTAATAGACATGTAGAAGAAATGCAACCGAGTTTAGGGTTGCTCAGTGTGGGTGAAGTATTGCAGAAAGGGGTGTCTTTGGAAGGCACCAAGACAGACTCAAGTGAGCTTGCAATAGAACCATCTTAGAGGTGGGAATGAAGAGGCCAAGTCTTTGGATCAGTAGGTGTAAGTTGAGTTGCACTCATGGTGGAAGTGTTTTGGATACGAATGGGCACAGGACGATCCCATGGAGTCCTATGACACGAGGAACTGGAGTGACTCAATGAGAAGAAGTGAAGGTGTCAGCTAAGTGGGTCGTAGTGTTGCAAGGTCAAGTGCTAAGTCTTTGTAAGGCTTTTTGTCCAACTGCAGAGAAAGAAATTGCACAAGGCAGTCAACCTTGTTTTGACATTGGTAGCACTGCAAACCTATTCAGAATAGGGTGATCTGGGATGAGGTCGAGGAGGCCTAAGTCCTGGAGTGAAGGAAGGAGGGTTGGACTCTCACAAGTCAGTTGGAGGTGCTACTAGGAGTAGTGCCAAAAGTGTGATGGAAACTGTTCCACTGAGGCTAGCATTGCAGGCAACCTTGTACGAGGAAGTTAGGAGGTTGATGTGAGTACTTGGAGTTGAGTTCAATTGGGAGTTAGTACTACAAAAGGTGCGAAAAGGTGTTTGTGGTGGCACTTGGATGAGAAATCTGAGTAGCTTGAACCCAATCAAGTAGCATGGAAGGTTTTGTATCGAAAGGATGGATCAACTCAGTGAAGGAAGCCGAGGCAGGGTTCTCGCAGTGGTGGAGAGAGTAATTCTAAAGAATCTACTAATATAAGGTTAAGTATGGTAGGATTAGAAATGGTGCTGAGGAAAGCAATCCAGCTCTAGAGGAAGTCACAACATCATCAAGATATTCTCCCTATGCTAGGAGAATGGACAAGAACGATGGACTGATCTGTCATAGTGTATATTTCTCTGAGACGGAGAAATATGAGGTAAAAACCTTTGTAGTGTATATTTCTCTGAGACAGAGAAATATGAGGTGAAAGCCCTTGTAGCGTATATTTCTCTAAGATGGAGAAATATGAGGTGAAAACCCTTGTAGCATATATTTCTCTGAGATGGAGAAATATGAGGTGGAAGCTCTTGTAGCATATATTTCTCTAAGGCGGAGAAATATGAGGTGAAAGCCCTTGTAGTGTATGTTTCTCTGAGATAGAGAAATATGAGGTGAAAGCCCTTGTACAGATCACATCTCTGAGACTGAGTTGTGCTTCCCACAATTGGGTGTAGCCATTGTGGATGTCATGTTGAAAGAGTCCATGACGAGACATGATACCCTTGAGTGGGACTCAAGGAAGACTTTGCTATACCTCCCTAGCTAAGAGGGAGTGTTGATGTTTATAGCTTCGGGAGGTATTACCCCAGTCGGCCAAAAGTCAAGACATATTAATTATAAACATTTATTCAAAGTGCTGGGTCGGCTCAAGTGGAGTATGACGCCTAGTCTTGTATAAATAGGAGAGAGACTCTCCTCATTCTATCATCGATTCATTTTCTTTCATTCTGTGTGTCCAAGAAGAAGATTCACTCTCAAGAAGGAGACTTATTTCTGCTCAGGAATTTGCACTACCTACAGTGCTGGCTTATGTTATTGTATTCTGCCATTTTTTGGCTTGATCTCAAGTGTGATTTTCTGAACTATTATACCTGATCTTTTATTAAAGTGTTGCTGAGTTTTTCTCCCTTGAGAAGAAGTGGAGTATGACGCCCAGTCTTGTATAAATAGGAGAGAGACTCTGCTCATTCTATCATCGATTCATTTTCTTTCATTCTGTGTGTCCAAGAAGAAGATTCGCTCTCAAGAAGGAGACTTATTTCTGCTCAGGAATTCGCACTACCTACAGTGCTGGCTTATGTTATTGTATTCTGCCATTTTTTGGCTTGATCTCAAGTGCGATTTTCTGAACTATTATACCTGATCTTTTATTAAAGTGTTGCTGAGTTTTTCTCCCTTGAGAAGAAGGGTTTTCCTAGGATAAAAATCTCTGTGTTCATTGTTCTGTGTTTACTATTCTGTTTTCTGTTAAATCTGATCTAAAACTAACACAATTTAGGGAAAACCATAGGAAAAGAATATAATATTTTCCAAACAAATATATTTATATACATTTAAAAAATTTAAAAATAAAAATAATATTTTGAAAAACGAAAATTCTCCTGCAATCAGAAGCATCAGATTAGTATTTGCACCAGAATCCCAGATGGAAACAGACTGGAAATAGATTGGAAATGTCTATTGTCATGTCCATCCTGCTGTTAAATTTTGGAATTGCCTGTTCCTAGTCCCTAAAACGAGAACAGTTTCTGTTACCCTGATTCCCAGTTAACATGTCCACAGGAGGAAAATAATTGTATAAAGACCATGCATTATTTCTATTGGATGGATACATGCAATCTCTGCTTGGTTAGTCTCTAGGCAATGTTAGTGCCTTGTTGGCTGCTACAACAGTCAACAAGATATTTATTAGTGATGCCACAGATTGAAAGAGGATAATGGCTAAGCATTCACCTAAGATGCCTTCCATTAGAGAAAGGACTACAATTGCATATGAAATAAGTTTGCATATCCTTTTTCAATTTCCACCTGGAAAGAACATGATTGTAGACATGCTGATATTCGTCAGCATGATGACTAGCTTCCAGTCAAATACAATGAGTACACTCTAAGGTTTTAAAAGAAATCTCAATCCAAGTAATATACACAATAATGCCACAAAAAACTGCAAAAAAAAAAGATGCTGTATATGATGCCCACTTCATGTAACACAGTGCCCTGCCTACTTGAATTTTCGGCAACTTGGCATATGAGAATAGATATGCTTAAAGATAAATGTGCTTAAAATTATGTGTTGAAACTAAATCCATAAGCATGTTAAATGCTAGAGCTAACAGAGAACTGGAAGGCAAAGGGTATCCTCTCAGTTTAGAACAAATCATAGCACAAAAATCAGTTCCACAAATAAAGACATCAACAATTATTGATTACTTAAAGGCCAAAAGGACAACCCCTAGAGGCTTAGTACTTCAGGGCATCGATCTCTTCTTTATTCTTAGAAAGTAAATTATAATGTTAACGATGGGGCAATTGCTCACTAGATTTGACATGGTAATGATCTGAAAGTGCCCTAACCAAAGCCACTGAACAAACGCATCACTCTTTTGTATTGTTCAGAGTATTTCTTGGATGAGAGAAGTTAACCAAGTAACAAACATTTTTAGAATCAAATAACCAACATTTAGAATCAAACAACAATGTTTACAGCATCCACGCTTTATTACCCGCATAACAGTGTGCTAAGTAAAAAATAATGAACAAAACTAAAAAGTGTTTATCTAGTATTTATTGAAATAGTATATTGTCCAGCTTAAGGCAACTCTGAATCATCACACCATTAAGTTCAAACTTCAAACAAATCATACAAATGACATGTAATTATGCGATTGTCCAATATGCAGAATGCTTTATCCTGATGCAATTGTATCTGACGTTTCCAACCAGATTAAAAATGTATGTTTTCCATTAAGCAAAGATTACATACCCTGAGGAGGTTCATCATGATCCTCAAATTGTCTTTTGAGCTCACATAACGCATCATGACTGAAACATTGGAACGATCCAGTAAAACGTCACCAAGCAGCTGCAAGTTAAGACATGAAATATATATGATCTTAAAAACATCAGGTAAATAAAAACAGAATGATCATCAAAATTACAAGGAAGAAATTCATATTTATTGCATACCTTCACAGCTTGACGCCTTGTGATGTAATTTTCAGACTCCAACAGTTTTGAATTATATTCAGCAAAAAACTAGATTAAAAAAATATGTTAGAAACTATTATAGGTATATAATTTCATTAATTTTGTATTGAAAAGCAATGCATCCCAATTTGCAAGATAATCTTACAATTTTTTGTTTTACATAGAAAATAGCATCTAGGCCAATGAACTTTAAAATATGTCTGTAAGCCTCATTGAATATAAAGTTATCAAAAGGACTTAATTTTATCCACCTCCCACTTCTAATGAATGTTCATAACGAATCCAACACCAATCCTGATTCCCATGATATCCTACAGCTGCCAGCTGCCAACAAATCATTCTTCATTGCATCCCATAAGATTTGGGGAAAAAAGCATGAAAACTAAAGCTTTATTCTTCACTAGCGAAAAAAAATTATTCAAAACTTAAGACTCGGGAATAGGTGACATCATATTTTTATTTTACAAAAATGCAACAAAAAATGCTGTATAAAACAACAGTTGCTGCACAATCCATTATTGTATTTGTAAGTAAAACAAAATTTGAAATGGTGCATTGCCCCTTTCTGGATGCTCCTTACTGACAAAATTTAGATTTCTAAGTGTTGATAGATGGAATGAAGTGGCATTTCTATGGTCCTCCTGTGTCCATGTAAACATAGACTTCTGCTTCACTTACAGTTTATCTCAGGGTAAATTCACAATTTTTAACTGGGAATGTATTTGCACCAAAACATTTCTGGGAAGAAACATCCAGAGGGTAAGAATCAAGAAAGGTTTCCAGCCATTGGAAACTGCCTAGACATTTCAGTAGTTTCCGGCTGCTTTAAAAAACCTTACAGCAGTCTCTGACATGTTTTCAAATTATTTTCTCAATAAATGTGGAAAACAGAAAGAACAGAAAAGAAAGCAGGTATGCAAGTTGAGTGAGCAGTAGCACCAGTATAGGGCCTAGAATATTAAGTCTTGATGATAAATATTAAGTTTAATTTTGGTGATGATTTTGGAGATACCCTTTCTGCTTGTGGTTATCATGTTGCTGAATGGTGGTGTAATCTCCTTTACAAACATGTCTATGTTCTTTGATCAGTACTTTGTTTAGTCAACAGGTAATTTAAAACTACTTAGTATAAGGGTGGTTGCTGGTTCAGCATATATAAAATTAGTAATAGTTTTTCGTTTAGTGATATAAATGGTTAAGCTACAATAACCTGCCCAAGCTAGGGGTTTATTTCAATGTTTTATAAATTTTTCAAAACAATATAAGAAAAATATGTAGAATGTGGTTGCCTTTGAGGTGCATGAAAAGGATTGCCTTTCATAAAAAAATCATTGATCTATATACCTTGACTATTTTCAATCTTCTAATAAAATCCCTGATTCAATTTGGTTGGGAGAGTCACAAAGTTGAATTCAGTTACCTGTCATCTCTTGGGCTCTGTACTATCGATGTTTCTTCATACCTAATACTAAAAGGATTCTGAGAGGAAACTGGATTCACCAAATAGGTTGAGGTGTACGAGAAATTAGTATTTTTCTTCTTAAAAGCACAGATTTAGACAGCCTATACCAGCATAGAGGAGATGGTTCCTGCCTGGACAATAACAACAGAGGTAGTAGAACTGATGGAGATCAGGAATTGTGGAAAATAATGCTTCCAAAACTGGAGACCAAAAAGAAAATACAAGAACTGCAGAAGACAGGAAATCCATGAAGAGTTGCAATAGTAATCATTTTAAGAGATGAGGGAAAATCTGACAAGTTAAAGAGGTGAAATAAGCTTGACAACAGATAAAAATGGTATATCCTCAGAGTACATTGCTAAGCCTAAATCTGATGAAAATCCCCAAGCTAATAATGCCTGACAATGGTTTATCTAGATTTTGATCAGCACAAATTTTGACATAAGTTGATAAGAGAAGAGTAGTATTAAAAATCGTGAAATTTTAAACAAGCAAATAGCCAATTCTCTTCAATATAAATTTTATCCAAATTTTCAAATGAGAAGCAAATAATACAACCCACTTATGAGCAATAAGTTTGAACATCCCCCATGGTTTGAAACCGATACTTCATGAATAATCTAAAACTTGGAATGGCTTGGAGAGTGCAATCCTTGATCCTTCAAATTGGCAAATATTGAAGTTAAATGTATACAAGTGACACAGATCATGCCAACTTCAGTCTAATCTGCCAGACCTTGTGGAACCAATCTTAACTGTTTGATTGGAAAGGCAATAAACCCAAGGATTTGCAGATTAAAGAATAAAACTTTGAGATATGTTCAAGGTCTTAAATGTCACATGTTCGAGAATAATTTGTTTTTCAATGCAGATTATCCTCAGGAGAAGCAGCCATAAACTAATCTCAAATCATAATCAATCCTGTTAGGAATGGCCTTTCCTTTAAATTTTAAACATATGATATTAACAATTAATTGGTATAGTCCGAGGGTGCTACAAGGAATTAACTAACAACAGCTTATGGCAACCACTATAAACACTCCCAGTTCCTACAACATAGGAGCTGCAAATGCTCTGCTGCAATAAATCTCGAAACATGATCAATTCTGTTAAGAATGGCCTGTCCTTTACACATGATATTACTACATTGTACTTTAGACAAAATCAATTCTTATTTGAGAGAACAATTAATCAGAGTAGTCTGTGAGTGCTATAAGGATTTAATTTAACAGCCTAATTTCTTTTCTTTACATGTAACTCCTTAAACCTTCAAAGCTTTGAGCAATTTATACTGTTTGTGCAAGATTATTGCAAGGGTTTAATTAAAGAGAGCCTCAGAGATGTGTGAATGGTTTGACGACTATGGCAAATGCTAAGGACTCCTTCCAAAATGCCAAAGGGTGTCTATATCAGCCTGATGTCGAAGTTGTGTCATATTATCTTGCCCCCTTATATTTTCTATGATAAAATTCTCTATATGGTCTAGAGTCTAGGCTCTACAACAACTTGCATATAACTTAAGTTTGGTTGCTAAGGTCATTCCATGTTGGTGAGTCTGTTAGCAAGGCTTGAAACATTGGAAATAAATAATATATGCACATTATTTGTAATATCCCCAACTCAAACTATGAGGATTAGCAGCATATTGGCATATAACAGAGAAGATTTGAAAAATATTCGATGTTATTTACAAGAAGCGAATGCTTCATTTAAAGAATTTACAAAGAGTTGTTTCTAATTACAAAGTTTCTAGAATAGAAACATCACCGAATCAAAACTACTAGTTTACATAATTTACAGAATATTGACCATTAATAATTAGCTAAATATTATTTTAATATGGCAGTCCTTTCCTTGGATTACCCAAGAGGAAGATGACTTAGAGCATCATTGGTTAAGTATTGGAGTCTTTGGCTTGTTCTCAATTCTATTCTTAAGTTGTCTGCACATCTTTTTATGCAACTTAAGTGAACTTAAGTATTTTAAATGAATTTAAGTTATTTTAAGTTGTGAGTGTTGATGTTTTGCAGCTATGGTCTGCACTTCATCGCACAAATTCCAAGGAGAAAACAAATTAAATGTATAGCCATTCGGCTATTTAACTTATAGCATACAATAAACATAAAAGAAGAAAGGGCCGACCCTATTATCTATTATTGTTTGGGCCGACCTCATTTATATTTTAACTTTCATTTGGTTCACTAAAGAGGCCGACCTAAGTGAAACGGCACCTTGTGATGTATATATGCAAGGTCACTTTGTCCTTGTAAAGACATGGAATCTCAAGCAAGTTCGCACTATTCTTCATGAGCAGAATTCGCAGTCCTAGAAGAAGTTCATACTTAATCAGCAGATCATCATCTTCTAGCAGCAGATCATCATTTTGTAGCAGCAGACCGATTTCAAGGAGAAACATATTCATTCGTATCTTTGCATCTAGGAGAGGTGCTATTATTCATTGTATCAAATTCGGCATTGTGTTGGGCCTGAGTTCAAGCAGATTTCTGCTCTTATTCCTTCAATATATAAGAGATATATTTGCTGGGTTTTTCTCCCTCAAGAGGAGGGTTTTCCCAGGGTATCTTGTTGTGTTCATTGTCTTATGTGTTGCATTTTATGATTGCTTTCTTTCTGCATATCTGTTCTTAAAACAACAACATGGTATCAGAGCAGGTCTGTAAAAGATCTAATCAGATATGTCAAAGAAATGAAGCAAGTTAAGTATCAGGAGAAGTTGAAAATTGCTAAGGGAGTCGGCATGTTAAAATGATGAATTTATCGGGAGATTCTTGACTGCTAGCCACTGCCGATGAAGTGCCGCTGGATAATCTTTATAGTGATGAAGTCGGTATTCTGAAAAATTATATTACCATCACTATTTGATATCGTGGGAGTATTATCGGGTCTATATGAGTCACTAAAGATCAAGCGATGACAATAAGTTGAGTTGTCGTTACCAGCAATAGCACAAATCGCTTTATGAAGAATTTAAGAAGAATCGGGCCCATGAAATCTTGGTGATTAGTTCCATCGGGCATACTAAGAAATACGCGTCCAATACAATGAAAGGATTTCAGGGAGAAAATCAATCGAAGTTCTTTACAGATGGCCGGCTTCATTCTGGAAGCTATACGATCTTCATTAACAATATGATCTCTGGCCGGTGTCATCACAAGCACTAGGAATCAACTTCAGGCAGTCTATGGTGAAGATCATGCGACCTCATCTGAACACACAATTTTAAGTGTCGAGTCCTCTCAGAAGAGATCAGCGTGTTGGGATTATGATGATTGTTGTCGGCATGAGCTCTCTTCCGCATCTAGTGATTGTTGTCGCCTTCTATATCTTCATATAGGAATAGGAATCATTGCGTGTTGTAGAAAGCTTGGCGCTGGAAGTTAGGCCGATCTCAAAGCCTTCGATCATTGAAGAATTTGAGTTAGCCTCCTTCTAACCGCTTTATTAATTTTACCATGGAGAAGTTTTTCGAATGGGCTTTGACTAAAGAAAAAGAAGATGAGGAGGCTCGGGATTCTATCAAGAAGGAGTAATCTTCTAGGTCTTGCATATAAAGCACCTTTATCATAGACGGAGGAATGGCCAATATTCTCATACAGTTTGGATAAGTGTGGGTCTGAAAACAGCTCTGACTGTTGCAGTGCCTAAAAGGAAATTGACTTGTGAAAGTCAACCTACAGAAATTCAGCCAATGATCCTGCTCGCAGATAGTTCAGACTATAGCGAAGTTGTGATTATATAGCAACTCTGAAGGAGGCAAGAGGAGTCTCAACTTCAAGTCTAGTGCTACCGTGTATCAACATTAAAAAGCCCAAAGCCGGAGATAGGACATTAGCCTTGTGACAGTTGTTGGGGGGTTACTTGACTCAAACCAAGTCTGGTAAATTGCTGCACAAGAGTATTATGCAGCTATGAGGGTCACAGGTGAATATAGAAGCTAGACGTGGGACTGAAGTCACATGCTGGGCTGCTACAGGAGGTCTGAGAGTGAAGACATGGAGACCGGATGCAAGGGCACTTGGGTATATGAATTCAAACTGCCTAATTCATCACTCCTGGGTGTTGTTGTTCACTTGTTGCCACTGGGTGTGAAGGTTTCTATGTGTCTCCTCAGTGCTGGGTGCGATTACTTGTTGCTATAGTCGTTCCTATACTACTGCAACTATCTCAGACCTCTGCTAAAGTCTCAAAACCATGATAAGAGGACAAAGTAGTTATTAATTCATGTACTTCTGTACAATAAGGAAATCACATACTGATTATACATGATAATTATCTGATTTCAAGCAAACCCTTCATGATGGGCACCAATGGTCTTTACGACCTCGTAGACAAGAGCCCGACTGTCGTCAGATCATGCTGCTTATGGTTGATGGTTGAGCTCGAGTTGTAGAATGGCTGCAACCTAAAAGAGATAAGTATTTATTCTGTCTATAATTTTTTTTAGATTCAATTTGCTGAGTTATGCAAAGCTGACATTATTTACTTAGGAGTATGTGTGACCAGTAAATAGTGATCACTGTAATAAGATTCTTTAGATTTATTCATTGCAAATAGGATCATGCCAATTTGTGAAGTTTGTCCTTTATTTTGCTGAGATTAGCTCTTCTGTGAAATTGAAAGAAAGACATGTCATGATTAATGAATTAATTATCTATTACTCAAGAGATTTTGAAATCCATGAGATAAGTATTACATGGTTGAATAATGTTCATAAATTGTTTTGTAGTTATTAGTTCATGCTCTAACATTGAGACAACTTGAGCATCAAGCAATCTGCATCTGGAAAGATTGGATATCGAAGTCATACTGAATGGAGAAATGATCAAGCTTGGAGTCATAGCTTGCAATCATTGGGCTACATTGATGACTGAAGATATCTCTTGAAGTCAATGTACCTTTCAGGTCATCATTGTATTCAAACTATGAAGGCTACAGACTGATATGAGCTCAAGTACAACGTATCACACTATGTCCAGCATTTGGACCTATCAGAATAGTTAAAAAAAAAAAAGATAAGTATTCTTTGGTTGCTGAGTTATATCATTTATTTATTCCTTGGATCTTGTAATTAAGAGAGATAGTAGATTCTCTTGAATTGTGTTGTGTTCACTAGCATAAGATCTGTGGAAAAATTTCATTCATGACATAACTTGTACAATTCTAATCTTGATATTTCTTTGGATAATTATGGACTGTTGGTAATCTCTATCTAAAATGCTTCCTGGACAGGTTTAGGGAGAAGAAGATGATAAGAGATTACTTAGTGATGAAAAGCTTGAGGCATCTTGTGAAGAAGTCATGTCAACCAAAGAAATGATCAAGAGGGAGTAAACACTAGAGGGACTGAGGTGGCTAGAGGGAGTTGGTGGCTAGAGGAGAGTATCACTCCAGAAGTCAGGTCTCTGAAGCCAGGATCGAGAGGGAGTCTCAGTATCAGTGTTCCTTTGTTTAAAGCAATTCTCTGTTGAGAGAGAGTTGAGGTCTTAATAATGCAATTCTCTGCTGAGAGAGAGTTGAGGTGTAAGCCCTTGATAATGCAATTCTCAGCCCTTGATAATGCAATTCTGCTGAGAGAGAGTTGAGGTGCAAGCCCTTGATAATGCAATTCTCTGCTGAGAGAGAGTTGAGGTGTAAGCCCTTGATAATGCAATTCTCTATTGAGAGAGAATTGAGGTGAAAGCCCTTGTTTCCACCCTCTGGGAGAAGCTATGGTGGATGTCATGTGTGTGACTCCATGACAGCATCACGTGAGGGAATCCGTGATGATTTTTTATTTTGTGCTTATGTATCACTCTCTGGGAGAGCCATGGTAAAAGTCACGTTGAGGTGACAACATCACATTGAGGTGATATTCTATTTTGTTTTCATTCTAATATGATGTGTCTTGTGCAGATGGAAGTTCATCCCTAGCTGAGAGGGAGTGTTGATGTTTTGCAGCTATGGTCTGCACTTCATCGCACAAATTCCAAGGAGAAAACAAATTAAATGTATAGCCATTCGGCTATTTAACTTATAGCATACAATAAACATAAAAGAAGAAAGGGCCGACCCTATTATCTATTATTGTTTGGGCCGACCTCATTTATATTTTATCTTTCATTTGGTTCACTAAAGAGGCCGACCTAAGTGAAACGGCACCTTGTGATGTATATATGCAAGGTCACTTTGTCCTTGTAAAGACATGGAATCTCAAGCAAGTTCGCACTATTCTTCATGAGCAGAATTCGCAGTCCTAGAAGAAGTTCATACTTAATCAGCAGATCATCATCTTCTAGCAGCAGATCATCATTTTGTAGCAGCAGACCGATTTCAAGGAGAAACACATTCATTCGTATCTTTGCATCTAGGAGAGGTGCTATTATTCATTGTATCAAATTCGGCATTGTGTTGGGCCTGAGTTCAAGCAGATTTCTGCTCTTATTCCTTCAATATATAAGAGATATATTTGCTGGGTTTTTCTCCCTCAAGAGGAGGGTTTTCCCAGGGTATCTTGTTGTGTTCATTGTCTTATGTGTTGCATTTTATGATTGCTTTCTTTCTGCATATCTGTTCTTAAAACAACAACAGTGAGCACGTATTTTTAGGCAACTTAAGTAACTCCTAGCCAAGACTTAAGTTGTCCCCTTTTTATGTATTTTAAGTGATTTTAAAAACACATGATAAAAAAGCAAACGGGGCATGGGTTTTCAAGGAGCTTATTGGATCAATTTTTAGGTTTTAATGTAGAACTTTGGATTAAGAGATGGTGATTCAAGGGCTGAGATTAATTCATCTTTTTGGGAGTTATTATATAAATCTCTAGGGGTCTTTTAGAGCTCATTATGTTGTGAGTTTTTTGTTTATTGCTGCTGCAACTTGGCTTAAGGTCTAAAACCCTTGAGTATCCCTGGTTTCAGAGAGACATACGGGCTGCCCCTAGTCAGAAGGATGTGTTTCGGTGAAAGAGCTTTGGTTTGTGAAACCTTAACACATCAATTTTCAAGGCTACAATTGTCTGTCAGGTTTGGAGACCAAATTGGAGATAGAATTCAAAGTCTTAAGGTTCAGATTTGGAGTAACTCCAGCTTGGTATTTCATATTTTTGAACATTCTTGAGTACGACAACAAAAGTCAAGACCTAATGCTAATTTATTTTGGGAGTTGATGCCATAATTGGAAGACGGCTAGGGTTTGATCAAGGTCTGAGATATTTTATGTTTAAATTTGCATACCCATTTCAGTTTTACCTCAAACAAATAGAAGAAAAATCATTGTAATACATTTCTGAAACTTCTGGGCAAAAATAAAAGGATTTCCTGTACTTTTCCTAAGTTCAATAATTCTCAAAAATCTGTTTCTTTAAGTAGAAAATTCAGATAATTAATCTGATCATAAATTCGAGTTTGTAGTTGAAATTTATATATACAAATTAAGTTACAATTTTTTTGTGCCCTAGTTTTGGAAATACTATATTTTTTATTATCCCTATTGATATTATAGTAGTATCAAAGCTGCAAGACTTGGCAGCCTGTTTGGGTTGTGTATGTATGCATGGAAAAGGTGGTACATAACCTGAAAAAAAAAGGAAATAATGGCACAACAATCAACAACCATCATTAAGTGAAGAGGAGGTAAAACATATGTTTGCAAAAATGCTAAGACAATCACAAAACACCAATTTGTATTTAAGTCAGATGGCTCACAACACAACAAATGGAAAAACATGGTGCATGTGGAAAGAGAGGACAATAGCAAAGTACAAAACAATTAACACTCTACCGGCAAACCTTTAGGTTCATCACAATCTAGACCCTTCATGAGTACCTTTATACAAGAGGATGAGCCTACACAAGAGGAACCCATGGAGGATAATGGGATGCTAAAATTTTGGCTAAGTATCAAGCTTTGGGGACAAATTTTCAATCAGCCATCTCATTTCAAGATTACTTGGAGGTCACCAAACGCACCAAACCAAAGCAAAAATAATGGAATCAAGAGAGGCAAAATTATGGGTTGCAAAAGGTTGGGATGTCTATCCTTGCTGAGTTTTGATGAATCATTCAAGGGTACAGCTAGGGCTTGAATCCAGAAATTAGATACTTACCTTGCCCTGAATTAGATGGAGGAGATTGAGGCCATCAAATTTGCTACCCTTCACCTTGAAAGAGCTGCACATGAGTGGTGGTATCATGGTTTAGTGACGCAAGGTCATGGTGCGATAATCTCTTATGATCAGTTTTGCACTACATTGATAGAGCGGTTTGACCGCAAGGATTTAGAGGCACACTCTAGAGAGTTAGCTCGGTTGAGACAGGTTGGGACACTTGATGCATACATTTCAAAATTTCAACGATTGTCAGTAATGGTTTTTGATGTGTTCCAAAGGAGGTTAATTTCATAGTTCATAGAGGGTTTGTCAGAACCTTTCAGAGGTTGGGTCAAAGCTTTTGATCTGCCAACCTTGCAGGATGTTATTAAGTGTGCAAGGAATATGGAGCTATCTACACCACAAGCTAGGTTTCCTAGAAATTTTCCGCAGAGAACCTTATCATAGAGTTTGCCACAAAGGAAGGATAAGAAACGAGAATATACTAGACCAACCGATGAGATGTCTAAGCTAGTTGGTGTTGCATCTCATGATTCGAGAGATCAGTTGAGACGAAAGAGGCTTTGCTTTGATTGTTGTGAGCCTTGGACACCTAGACATAAATGTAAAAGTGGGGGCAAGGCCCATTGGATTGAGGTCTTTGAGGAACCTAGTGATGATGGGTTGGAGGAGACACAAGTTCTTGATGAGCAACTTGAGCAAATGGATGGGGAAATAGACATAGATGAGCACCAGGATGATTTGGCCCAGATGGATGGTGCAATTGCAACCCTCGCTACCACTCATTTTAAAGCCTTCAGAGTAAAGGGCGCCATGCAAGGACGACGAGTTGTGCTGATTAATAGTAGAGCTACCCACAACTTCATTGATTCGTCCTATGTGAAGAAGTGAGGCTTGCAAGTTGAGGAGCATGGTGGTTTCCAAGTGTAGATAGTGAGTGGCACGATGTTGCATTGTGTTAATCGTGTCCCACAATTGATTATGACCTTGGGCAACAATTACACCCTTATTGATGAATTTTATGTGGTTGACATTGAGGATACTACTGTTGTGTTGGGCGTTCAATGGTTGCATTCTATAAGTCCTTATGTCACGGACTTTAAGGCTATGCAATTGAGTTTCACAACAAGAGGTCGGAAGGTGGTATTACGGGGCTTATCTTCAGCTGCTCCTAGAGTTATTTCAGCTTGGAGGATGAAGAGAATATTTCGACATTCAAAGGCTGAGTGGGCAGTACAGTATTTCATTTCAGATAAGTCTATCAATATAGGACAGCATGGATATCATGTTGACATACGGGGCTTGTTGGATAAGCATAGTGTGGTATTTTCAGATCTACCGCATGGACTACCTCTAAATCATGGATTTGAGCATGTTATTGAACTTGTGGATAGCAAGCTAATTGTTACCGACCCCTACCATCATCTTAAATGATTCAAGGATGCGATTGAGAAGACTATTCTGGAGTTACTAGATGCAGGACATATACAGCCTAGTTCTAGTGCTTTCGCTTCTTCTATTGTCTTGATGAAGAAGAAGGATGCCTTTGCTTGGATGGTTGCGACTCAAAGAATCATGGATCATCTTACGAAGGTAATGAGTACTTGTCCTATTTTGGCTCTACCGGATTTCTCTTAGCCTTTTGTGCTTGAATGTGATGCATCGCGTATTAGTATTGGGGTTGTTTTAATGCAAGACAAGCATCCAATTACTTATGAGAGCCGAAAATTGAATGAGGTTGAAAGGAGGTTCTCTACGTATGACAAGGAAATGTTGGCAATCATGCATGCACTTGAAAAGTTTCGTCAATATCTTGTGGGCAGCAAGTTTATACGGAGGACTCATCATAATAGCCTCAAGTATTTCATGGAGCAAAAAGGATTAAATGAGAGACAACAAGGTTGGGAAAGTAAGCTCAAACATAAGATTCTTATTGCTGTCCATAACAATCAGCTTGTTGGTCATCCGGGTTATTTGAAGACATACAGGTACATTCGTGAAAGATTCTCATGGAAAGGTATGAAAGATGATGTCCTCAAACATGAGGGAATGCATAGAGTGCAAAAGAAACAAGACTGAAGTTTCTTTCCTGACAGGGCTATTACAACCACTTCCCATTCTCAAGCAAAAGTGGGAACAAATATCAATGGATTTCATTACTGGGTTGCCTAAGGTCAATGGTAAAGACTATTTTTTTTGTGGTGGATAGACCCAATAAATATGCTCATTTCATGCCAATGCCTTTTAAGTTTAAAGCACCACAAGTTGTCGGTCTGTTTTTTAAACAAATTTTTAGACTTCATGGTGTGCCAAAAAGAATTGTAAGTGATAGAGATCACATATTCATCGGCACTTTTTGGCAAGAGTTGATGAAACTGGCTGGAACAGAACTTGATCATAGCACTAGTTATCATCCTCAAACGGATGGTCAAACTGAAATTGTAAATAAATGGCTTGAAGGTTACTTGAAGAACTGTGTCTCCGGGCAGCAAAAAGGATGGGCAAAGTGGTTACATTTGGCAGAATTTTGTTACAACACTACATATCATATGAGCATAGGTATGACTCCTTTCAGAGCTTTGTATGGTTATGAAGCTTCTACATTTGTGGATTTGGTATTTTTTTATTCTAGAGCTCCAAAAGCTCGAGTGGACAAAAGAGAACCAAAATATCCTTAAGGAACTTGAGGATAATATTCAGACTGCGCAGGAACAGCAGAAGAAATATGCTGATCACAATAGAATTGAGAGGTCTTTTGAGGTAGGAGACATGGTATTTCTGTGTCTTCAACCTTATAGACAATCTTCATTGAAAGTAAGTGGGAAAAGCTTAAACCGAGGTTTTAGGGCCTTTCAAGGTGACTAAACGAATTGGTGAAGTAGCATATGAATTGGAGTTGCCATCTACAAGCAAAATTAACAATGTTTTCCATGTGTCATGCCTCAAAAAGGCTCTTGGATAGCATGTGACTCCTATAGAATTGCCTCCCATGGATGAAGAAGGTAAATTGATACTCATTCCAGAAACAATTTTACAAGTAAAAGAAAAAAGGTTGAGGAATAAAGTAAATTCTGAATATCTCATCAAGTGGAAAAACTTGCCTCTAGAGGATGCAACATGGGAAGGAGAGGAGATCCTTGAGCATCCTAGTCTGCAAATGCTTGAGGACAAGCATTCTTTGGGTGGGGAGGACTGTAATATCCCCAACTCAAACGATGAGGATTTACAACATATTGGTTGTCCTTTCCTTGGATTACCCAAGAGGAAGAGGACTTAGAGCATCATTGGGTAAGTATTGGAGTTTTTGGCTTGTTCTCAATTCTATTCTTAAGTTGTGTGCACATCTTTTTATGCAACTTAAGTGAACTTAAGTTATTTTAAGTTGTGGGCATGTCTATTTAGGCAACTTAAATAACTCCTAGCCAAAAGACTTAAGTTGTCCCCCCTTTATGTACTTTAAGCGATTTTAAAAAACATGTGATAAAAAGGAAAAGGGGGCATGGGTTTTCAAGGAGCTTATTGGATCAATTTTTTTAAGGTTTTTAATGTGGAGCTTTGGATTAAGAGGTGGTGATTCAAGGGCTGAGATTAATTCATCTTTTTGAGAGTTATTATATAACTCTTTAGGGGTCTTTTAGAGCTCATTATGTTGTGAGTTTTCTATTTATTGCTCCTGCAACTTGACTTAAGGTCTGAAACTCTTGAGCATCCCTAGTTTTGGAGAGACATACAGGCTCCCCTCAGTCAAAAGGGTGTGCTTCTGTGGAAGAGCTTTGGTTTGTGAAACCCTAGCACATCAACTTTCAAGGCTGCAATTGTCTATCAGGTTTGGAGGCCAAATTGGAGATAAAATTCAGAGTCCAAGGTTCAGATTTGGAGTAACTTAAGCATGGTATTTCATATTTCTGAACATTCTTGAGGACGGCAACAAAAAATCAGACCTGGCGCAAATTTATTTTGGGAGTTGACGCCATATTTGGAAGACGGCTAGGTTTTGATCAAGATCTGAGGTATTTTATGTTTAAATCCGCATACCCATTTCAATTTTATCTCAGAAAAATAGAAGAAAAATCATTATAATACATTTCTGAAATTTCTAGGCAGAAATAAAAGGATTTCCTGTACTTTTTCTATGTTCAATAATACTCAAAAATCTATTTCTTTAAGCAGAAAAATCAGATCAATAATCTGATTGTAAATCTGAGTTTGTAGTCGGAATTTTTATATGCAAATTAAGTTTCAGATTTTTCTGCACCCTAGTTTTGGAAATACTGTTATTTTTCTATTATCCTATCTGGGGATATTACATTAATCCAGAAACTTAAACATACAAATTGCATTATAAACACAACCTATTTACTGTAAAGAACAAACAACCAATTTAAACTGCATACATACAAATGTTCAAGGCAGGTAAATGAAGTAGAACATACCCAGTCATAATTCTTATTTAGAAAGTCAGCTACCGTAGACTTATGTCTCGTCAAGAGCTCCTGCAAAATAGAATGCCTAAAGTAAGACATTTAATGAACTCAGAAGAAAAAAAGCCAATTTAAAAATGTAAATATAACAGCTGCACCAAACAATGCAAATCATAATGCCTGCGAAGCTTCAAAACATTAAGAAACTGACAGACAACCAGCTTATTTAACCATATCAAAGAGTTGCCGATTATGAAAAACGAACCAGGCCAGGGGAAAAAAAATAGACCACTGGAATTATTTCATTGCAAAAAACAATGGAAGAAAGGAAAGCACAATAAATGCTCTGATACGTAAAGTCTGCATAAATAGACCAATAATTTTATTTTTTATGGTTTACAGCATTAATTAAGATCCTTGTCCATTACCCGACTCATAATCAGAACCCAACTCCAAGGAGTGTAGGAAATCAATTAATATGTTCAATAAAAAATATACTAAGCTTACATAATCATCATCCTTTCATTGTTCTTATTTAAACAAGGAATGATAAATATAGACATCATGACGCCAGGCCATATCCCAAATATTTAAGACTTCATTACAGTAATTTCCAAGTACTTATACACCCAAAGGCGGTTTTCAATATACATGCATCATCCATCAAGGCATTAAACATAGATACAAATCTCATATCACAATCACATATTCCACTCTAAATCTGCCTGCAGCTTGAAGTCTGTCTCCAGGACCATCCTGAGTCACAAAGATCTAAGAAGTCAGCTGGACCAGCCCTATTTAAATTGAGACACCCCCAACGCCTCAACCATGGAGAGGGAACACTGGAGTCCGTGCCAGGACCAACTACTGAACCCATGAACAATAATGGGTAAATCATGATTTATGTTAATTGAACTTTAGTTGTGGCCAGAATATTACCTATCCTTGTATGAGCTTGATTAACTGATGCAATTGTTGGATATCATGACCGAGATCCATGCAATCACTATCAGCAAGTGTAAGTTCACAGCAAAGGAAAAAAAACCTTTTATTTTACAGCATTAATTGAGGAAATCCTAATCCATTACTTGACTCATCATAAGCTAGACCCCAACTCTGACAAGCACATCAACTATCAGGCTGAATAACACATATTCTAAGCTCTTAACATAACCATTAGTCTTTCATTGTTTCAACTTAAAATTAAGTGCTAAATTTCCTGTGCCATGTTCATAATAAAATAAGATTGGAAGACTTGAATTATTCTTGAACACATGGCAATGAAAGTGAATTGGACACGGTGAACAAAAGTCATAAATATTAAAAATTGATTTTAAAGACATTTCAAATATTTATTACAAAATTAAACTTTTGAAGTATTCATAGCCCAGGAAAAACATTGCAGTTCCTTCAAATAAACACAAAATCTCAACTAGTTGCAGACTTTGGTTAACAATTTAGAATTATAACCAGAAAAATTTAATCCTTGACTTACTACATTATTGTATATATATAATAAAAATTAAGTCAACGTATAATATATGTTGGGATTGACAGATATAATTAATTGTGAGGATATGTAACCAAAATTTTAAAGGACCTGTGAAGCAAATAAGACTTCTTACTGGAATATCTGGGCAATTGTTTAGCATTTTAGATTAAATGCAAGTGAAAAATTCCTTCCAATGTTTCTTCATCAATAATGTTCTCAAAGATAATAAAAAACTATCCCATAGCCAATTATTTGTAAATACTTGGAACCTTTATTTTATAAAGTGCACTGGGAGCATAATTATGAATGATGTTCAAAAATGACCTTGGTGAAATCAGACCATGACTTTCAAGATAAGCAAAATTAGGAATGATGTTCAAAAATGACCTTGGTGAAATCAGAACATGATTTTCGAGATATGAAAAATTAAGCATGATGTATAAAAATGACCTCTATGAGATCAGGCCGTGTTTATTGCTGGGAAGGTCAAAATGTAGCTGCATCAAAAAAGAACTTGAATGAAAAATTAACAAATAAAAGTTGAAACAAGTAAGCAAAATAAAAAGCTGCAAGTTGCAAGGGGGTAAAAGTTCTGAATTTTAGAGCACTTACTTTAGGGTTTCAGATGATTCAAGTGCAGAGGATTTCCTACCAGTATTTCATCATAAATATTCACAATGAAAAGACAACTGTCTTCTAGGGTGATCTTGTCCAATACTTTAATCCTAGACAATAAAGTGCACTACATGTAGCACAATTATGAATGTTATTCAAAATTTTAAACTAGCTTTGATGAGATCAGACATTGCTATTTAAGATTTAAGGAAAAGTCACACTGTAGCCACGTTAGAACCTTCAAAAAAACATTGCAAGAAAAAAATATTACAAATACAAAACAAGAAATTTAGAAATAAAAGTTACAACTAAGAAAATAAATACAAGTAGAATGACATTCCCAGCAAGCATGGCGTACAAAACCATGTAACCCTACTTCCAACTCATTGGAAGGATTAATACTGCTTTATGAAATGCATATAATTTGCTTGAACAAAGCCCATTCAGAATATGAATCCTTGAATTTATATTCTTAGCTGGAGATGAATATCATCAAAGGTCATGCGCGACAGACCAACAAGGTACAGAAAGTGAAGCATTAAGCAAAAGGAGAGAAAGCAAGGGAAAACAGTAGAGGAGAAAAGGAGTTTCAAGTCGATCTCAGTGCCTTGGCAGATCAGCACAAAGGTGGATCACCACTAATTCACAACAGATAATATCCTTTAACCAGAGATTAACAGGTTTCTTTAAGCTCCAGTCAGTCACTGCACCATCCACAACAGGATTCTTAGAAAATGGGAAGGGCAAAAAGAGCTCTGATTCATGAGTAGAGGTTTCTCAATCATTCTATGCAACAACAGAGAGGATGGAGATAAAATTTTGAAAAGATGACCCTGGTTCTTGGAATGCTGGACATTTTATCATACCCTGCATTCTAAATTTAACCAAGAGATTGAATTTATTGACAGAATTCCAATTTGGGTTAGGCTTTCTTCCTTTAGAATGGTGGATAATTGAAAGTCATTGTGGAATTGGAAAATTCTATAGGGACATTCATTTGGTGGATAAATGTAAGTCTTTGTGGAATTGGCAATTCTATAGGAACATTCATTTGCATGTATAGAGCCAGGACAAGCAAGCCACTAACATCCCATGCCCATATCTGTTTGTACATAGACATTTCAAAACCTCTGCCAATCTAATCCCATCACTGCCATTGTTATGGGACCTTTTCCCCAAAGAGAAAAGGAAGTCATTTTTCTATGAATTAACCCTTTACAATTAAAAGGGAGATAGAAAAATAAAGGTTTTTATGACCCTTTAGTTAAAAGAGGAGATAATAATGAGTATTTTTAATAGATTCCTTTTTGAGAGAGGAATACTAGTATTTATTAAATAAACTAAAGAAGACCTTTGTGAAAGGGTGTGATGGTTTGGAAACCTCCCCTTAAAAATTATATAAAGCAATTATGTGAGACTTGGAAAGGACATGGAGATCACTCAAGGAAGAAAGTTGTTTGGTGGGCTATGGTCATTGGAGAAGGGAGCACACAGAGTGTGTCCAACTCGGGGTACAAAGTACACTTGAGATTGTTCTGGCCAGGGCTGTGGTGAATAAGCATAGTGCGAGTAGACAAATGTTGTGTTTTACACATGTTTTCCAAGATGTGCCATAGCTACGAGGGCCAAGACCACTGAAATCTTCTTAGGGTGAGAGCGGCCTTTCCAAGTGCTCTAATTCAGATAAATATTGAAAATAATAAAATCTTGGCAAACAAAACAGCTTTATTAAAAATGAGAGCCCATACAAACTTGGCAAACTCTATGGAAGATAGGCATGCCTTATACCATAGCAACAAAAATCATTTGGGGAAAAATCAGCAAATCTAAAGTATAAGATTTTTTGAAAAAATAAAAAAAAATCAGAGTTAATATATATATATATATATATATATATATTATGATATATTATTATAATAATTATTTTATTTTTTATTAGAGGGGTAAACGTTTTGACCCAAAGCTATGAACCGGTGAGGTCACAATTGAGGACCTCATCCCCAACATAAATACTCAACAATTACACCCCAATGGGGTTTGAAGTTTGAACCTTGATGGCAAGAACATCACAACAACTCAACCATCACATCATGCCACTTTTGGCATAATAATTATATATTAATATATATTGGTATATTATAAATATATTGTTTTAATATATTATAATTATTATATTATATTATTATTACATAATATTATAATTATTCTATTATAATAATATAACTATAAGTCTATAATACACTAAAATAATAATTATATTATATTATAAAAATCATTATTATAATATTATATTATAATTATTAATTATTATATTATATTATTATTATATTATAGTATAGTTATAAGATTTTTTATAAATTAAAAAAACTGAAAACAAAATTTAAAAAAAATGAAAATTGCAAAAAGAAAGGAGGGCATGAGAATATTCCTTAATATATAATTATTATTTATTATCTAAAGCCGTTGTCAACACTAGAAGATGAATCGGAGTCTAATCAGCCTAAGGCTCTTGGTGTTTCAGATGTGTTTGTTCCTGTGCCCTCGCATCTGGCTTCATCCATTGGGAGAAAACATGCATCCGCAGGCTTCTGTAAGAGCTCTACCTGCAAATCTGAGTATGAATCGTCGGTACTGCTAGCGACACACTCTTTGTTGGGGGAGGGAATGCTTTTGGCAGGGGTAGCAAAATGATGGGTGCTATTGATGTAGCAACCTGGATGAATCACAAAAATGCCTCAGATGGTAAGGCATATGGGGTGAATGATCAAGACTCGAATTCAACCCTTCAATCCACCATAGAATCCAAGAATTTGCGCTTTGGGAAGGGTCCTACAGCTAGGGCATCATTTTTGGATGTTGTTAAAGGTGTGTCTCAACCCTCTTATGATTCGCCTCATAAACTAAAGGAGTTCCTAGGAATGGATGGCAGGAGGTTAGTCAAATGTTCTAAGAAACCGTTGAATCTAAATTTCGATGACAATTTAGTGCAAGAATTAAAGGAAAATGAAGATTTTTTTGTAGAACATGGGTTGATTGTACGGTTTGGCCATTTTTTGCCAAGCCTCCCTGATCTGCACAATTATTCATGGAAGCCCTTAATGGAAAAAAAAAGTAGAGATCTATCCATGTGCTAGAGGGTTTTTTATTGTGGTTTTTGATAGCAAGAAAGACAAAAATACAATATTAAAGCATGTTTGGACATGGGGCCAAAGCATGTTGATGCTGAAATCATGGCATGCGCATTTCAATCAGTATAATGAATCATTCTCAGTCATGCCTGTGTAGGTTTGACTTCCAAATTTACCCCTTCATTATTGGTTTGAAGCTTGCTTTGAAGCAATTGGTAATTCCATCAAAAAATTTATTACTACTGATCGGGACTCCACAAATTTTAGGCACACAACCTTTGCTTGAATCTTGGTGGAATTAGACATCTCCAAGGACCTCCCAACAGAAATAATTCTAAATGCCACAGGCCATGGATGGAAGCAACTTTTGGATTATGAGGGCTTAATCTTCAGGTGTCAAAGATGCTTCAAGATTGGCCACATAGTTGCAAACTATCCAAAGAGTAATCTCAGACAAAAAAGGATGCCTCTTGGTGGAAAGGAGCATCCCCCGAGCACTACACTGTCAAATGCTCTTCCAAGAGGCACAAATCTTCCCCAGACGATGAGGCAAGGAAAGACGAAGTATCTCAAGCTAAGGGGCACTCTAATGAGGTGATCATGGACCAAAGGTAGCCTCAACAATTGGACACAGGAATTTTAAATTCATCAAATGTCGATCCTCAGCTTGTGGCCTCAAATCCAATAGCCAAATCACCTTCAAAATCAACGAGCAGCAAGAGGTCACACATAATGGGCGAAGAGAGTACTTCATAGATTGAATCTCAAATGAATGGCCCAATAAAACTACAAAATAATGAGGATGGGGAGGAGAGGCAAGAAGTGCAAAACAAGAAAAAGAAAAATCTCAAGATTGAGCTAAATCGCATTGGAATGCAACTGCGATCTCACACTAAATCTGGTGGCATGCCAAATTTGGTGGAGGCATATGATTCCAGTAAGAAGTGTGGCTGATGGAATGTTGGCAGATGCAATTTTTGCATAGCTGGCCATTAATGTAACTTTTCATTTTATTAATAAACTCTCTTACGAATAAAAAAAAAATATTATAATATATAATTATTATATTAATATACCACCCACCTGGCAGGCCCGATTCGCAAGAAGTTCTCCCCAAAGTTGTTCTGGAAGTCATCCCCGTGTCGGGATCTAGCCCTCGTCTGGGGCAACGGTCGATGCCCACTCGGGTCCACTTGAACTTGTTGCCTTCTTGTCGTTCGATAAGTTGCATAAGAAAAAAAGGGCATGGCAATATACTAGATAAACCCTAACAAAAATCATGAAACTCCTTGCCAAAAATCACGAAAAACTCTGTCAAAAATCTTGCTGATTTTTTTTTACAGGCAATCGTGAGTTAAATCCTCAAAAATCACAATTAAACTCAAAGAAATCCGGTAGAATTCAAAGAAAACTAGCATGTTTCTAGGGTTTTTTTCTACGAGAAAAGGTGTGCAATTTTTTTTGTGATGTTTTAGGGAAAACATCATCAAACCCCTCAATTTTAATAATATCACGATTTTTTGCAGTTTTTTGCTTCTATGCCTCGTACTCTTTTTCACTGCTTCGAATTCAGCCAATTTATAGACTTACAATGCAAAACTGAAAAAACTTACTAAAAATAGTAAACTAAGGCTTAAGGCTCCTAGTGGAAACCAAAGAGTCACTATACTTGGCGATGACCCATGTCCCCCTTGGAAGTTGAAATGGATTGTCAAATGAGAACAAATTTAATACAAAAAAAAAATTACTATTAAGTTACTTAATTTTGGTACCTCAACTTGGTGGGATCATAACTCCTAGCTCGTTGGGTGAAAACTAAACTAGTTTGTTGCATTGGAAAGGTCTCAAAGAGAACTAGTTTCAATTGCCTAGAAGGGCAGCCTTTGGCTGTCCATCTACACAACCAGTGAAACTTTCAGGGGCCAATACTACTCTGAAGACCTCCAAAAGCATAGAAAACATGAAAAAATAGATTTTTGATGTTTTTTTTTATTCTGCCCTGTAACTGCCATCCAAATGCCCCAGGATGTCACTCAGATCAAGGCTAACCCTGCATGATATGGCCTTATCACTGAATCCATATTGTCTTCAGCTTCATATAGGGAAACAGCAGAATTGCAACCTAATTCAGCTGGTTCAAGAACCAAAGGAAACAGGGGCAACAAAGTTGGTGTCCCGAATGGATCTTTGACTCAACTCAGAACTCAACCAACACTGAACAAAAAAGCAGCTATGGCAACTACATCAGACAGAGAACAAGAAGAAAGTTCCTTACAGTGACCAGTATTTGAAAGGAGAGAGGGAAATTCAGAACAAGAAAAAAATTAACGTTGGCCAAGATGGATATTTCCTCCAGGATGCAGCAAGGGTTACTAAGAGCCTCTCCTAGAGCACTGGGTATTTTGGTGGCCTTGGGGCTTACACCAAAAGATGCCTATTGAAAGGACATTCAAATTCACACACTAGATATCATGTGCATACAGAAATAATAAATGTTTAAAGGGGAAAGAACAGATGTCTAAAGCTTGAAGAAATTGAGATTTTTTTGTAGTAATTACTGATCACGATGTGGAATCCAAATAGTTTCAAGTCTTTCTGGTGACTTCACACGAGAACTAGCTTGCTTGCATCATCCAAAGCTAAAGGAAGGAACTCAAAACTGCTCCAGTAAACATTTATGTCCCAGACTCCCCTATTTTGTAAAGAACCAGATGTGTCATATAAAAAACCTTCATGGGAAGTTAAGAAGATTAGGTAGTTACTGTTGCAGGTCCAAATGCAGTCATCTCTAATCAGGAAAAGCTAGAAAGGAAACCCTAGAGAGGCTCAAATCATAACTGGACTTCAAGCAGTTCATAAGTCATCATGTTTTCTGGGATGAGAAGAAATAAATCAGGAAGATTCACCTGGTGTAATAAAATAGGAGGATTCACAACAATAGCTGAAAGAATTGATACACTTAAATTTTTTCTAGTTTGGCTGGAAAAAAACTGCCACATTGAATGTGAAATCTTAAAAGCTTTTAGCTCCGACCATGGTCTCATTTCTTTGACTGTCTAAATGGATGCATTCAAAAGTAAGCCCTTTCAAATTTAATGTGATGTGGCTTCAGGAAGAATCCCGGCAAAAGAGAATGAAGCTTAGGCTGGCAGAGCTTCCCCATGATGGCAGGTTTATCAATGTATGGCCTTGTAAATAAACTGAAGTGCATAAGAGAAAATCTCAAAGAATGGAATGGGTCTACTTTAGAGAAATGTTCACTGAAAACAAAATACCTGAAAAAGAGTTGATCAAAATTGATAAGAAAAGACAGCAATAAGGGTTTATAGATAAGCTAAGTTACCGGTTCGGTTTTGGGTTCGGGTTCGGGTTCGAGAACCCGGTTCGCCGGTTCGGGATTTTTTTTTTTTTGATTTGGGTTCGATTTGGGTTCGTTTTGGGTTCGGTAATACAAAAACATATAAAAATCAGAAATATAGACAGATTTGCAGCAGTAATTAAGTTCAGCATACACCACCATATTAATAGTTAAATAACATAGCAAAAATGAAAAATACACCACCATTTTATACTCAAATCATCAAAGTTCAAACATAAAAGATCTTCAAGTCTATTCAAGCTTGTGCAAGCAAAAGAGAAAGTTCAACAATGGAGGCAAAAGATCTTTTTTTTTCATTCACAAATTGGTAAATGACTATCACTTTACCTATTTCATGTTTTAGAGGCACATATTAGGGTTAGAAAGAACAAAAAAATACTAAAAAATCAACAAAGACTCGAAATATTATTAAAAAAATTCAAATTTCTGCTTTTCCGTCCGCCTGGGCGCTCAATTCTACCCGGGTTCGAACCGGGTTCGAAAAATTCGAACCCTGGTCGAACCCACAGTCCGGGTTCCGAACCCGGTTCGAACCCACAGGCAGATTTTCGAACCCTGGGCGAATTAGGGCGAACCGGACCCGAATTTCGAACCCGGATCGAACCCGAATCGAACCCGGGCCTCCCAGGGCCGAACCCGGTAACTTAGTAGATAAGCTATTAGAAGAAGAAACTATTCTAACCAGAAAGTTAGTAGAAATCTATTGTATCAAAAATCCAAAGAGACAAGGCTGCCTGAAGGGGATTGGAACACAAAAAGTTTCCCAGTCCACAATTGTCAGAGTCATCATCCATACCAACAGTATCTAGTTCACTTAAGGGATTCAATTGATGGACCTTGAAGACCTAAGAAATGATGTTTTTGACTACTATAGTAATATCCTTACCTCAGAAGGACCTGCACGGTAAGTCTCAAAAATATCCTGTTGCTTGTTGACTGACTACAAAATGAGTCCCTAATGGCTCCAATCCCTTTTGAAGAAGACAGAGCTGCTGCCTTATTTGAAATGGAGGACAAATCTCCAGGCCCTTGCAGTTTCCATTTTTCCCCTTGCTTTCTTTCAGACATTCTGGGATATTATGAAAGGATATCATGCACAGTCTAAAAAACCTCAGGAATTCCTTGTGAAACACAATTGTACACCCTAGTTGTAGGCCCTAATTCCAAAACCAAGGCTCCTTGGTGCTTCAGTGACTTCGACCTCATGTTTCTGTGCAATACCATCTATAGGACTAATCACAAAGGTCATGGCAGAAAGAATCAAACCCTTTGTATCATCATTATGGTGGTGATAGTTCCTGAACTACTACACTCTGACAAAATTAAAACAGAGTTAACGGATGTTTATAAAGCTAGATCTTATAATCAAGTATCAATCCAAATTGCAAAGGTAAGCTTATAAGGCTGGTGAAAAGATTGGGACTGTGTAAAGACGGATTGTCTACATGGACAAACTACTAAAGCAAGCTCTTGTGAATTGCCATGGATATCTTTGCAATGTCCCCAATTTGAGCCGAACTGATTTGTGAGCTTTTAGCTCAGTTCCCGAGTCCCATAGGTTGATTGGTAAGAGAAGGGGGGATGTAATGTCCCCACTCTAGTCAGTATTCAGGAACAGTAGAGTTAGCCTATTTCTTGGACCCTCGTGGGTTGACAGGATCTAGTTGGGGGATCAGTGACCATCTTTGATGGGTATTGCCATTCCCATCCCTTCACTTTAGTATGGATTTCAGTACAGGCATATGGTGTTTAGTGTTCGCCAGCTTCTGACGGCACAAGATAATACTAAGTTTGGAGGAAGTTATGGGTATTTTGGTGGTTAAGTTATGTAATTAACTTAAATGATTTAATATAAAAGTCAAATTGACTTTATAAAGATATGCCACTTAAATACTTTATCAAGTAATGAAAAATAATTTATAAAGTGATTGTTTTAAATCACTTAAATGGCAAAGTGCGCCAACTATGGAAAATGAATTAAAATACATTTAAATGTATTTTAATAAAGGCAAGTCGTGCCTTTTGGAGAAGTATAAGGCAAGAATTGCAAGTCGACCTAATTACTAGATTATCATTTGACATTGCAATTTCTCTCTTCTTTGTGATTTTGTCTGAGACAAGTTTATCAAAGGGTTTCACCGTTGGAGAAACGAAAGATCTTCAATGTTTTGCTACTTTGAGGCTATGAGATACCAATTGAATCGTTGCATTTTGGGAGGGCTTCATTCTGGAGTCTTCAGTGATCTTCATCAGAGTTTATTTGAGTAGTATTTACAGTTTGTAGCATGGAAGAGGGGTTCTTCATCAAGGACACCATTCATCTTCAGATTTCCAGCATTCAATAAAGAGTTAGCATTTTCTTCTAAGGCCGTACTTTCTTCTTGAAAGGCGTGTTTTCTCCTTGCCTAAGCGTGTGAAGCAACCAACCAAAACGCCTAGCCTTTGGGCCTTTTCTTGTCTTCATTGTGAACGCCTTGCTTGCAGAAGGCCTTTGATCCAGTTTCTGCTTTGGAGAAATCCAAATCTCAAGGTGGACGTGCTTTCCTTCAGTTTTCTGCATTTCTTGCCTGCCATTGTACAGATCCATTTTATATATTTATTCTGGAGGTTTCCGGGTATGTGTATAGTTTGAAATCTGTTTGTATCTATTGCCTAATATCATATTCAAAAGCAATTTCTTTAATTTTGCTTAAATTTAAGAATTAGCAACATTTTATGCTTGGTGGCCCTTCTACTTTTGTCTAAAAACTCTTCTTAAAAAAACTTAAAAATACAAGATAAGTCAAAAAACGCCAGAATTTTGAGTTGGAGCCAGCTGGGCTTATCACAGGGGACTGCAAAGTTCTTGGAGGTCATAGGTTCAGTAATTCAAGATTTCTATTTTTGGCAATGAGCCTAGTTGGCAATATGGATCGCTATGACACTCTCAAAAGTGTTTTCAGACTCCTAGAGTGTTCTCCAAACTTCTTGGAGAGCACGTCTATTTTTAGTAAGTCACCCAATTGGCTCAGATCATCATCCTACATCTTTAGTATCATCCCAATGTGATCATAATCTGATCCCGATTCAATTTCAGTGCTTTCCACAACTTGGGTGAATTATTGAATTATTAATTAATATTTCACTAATGTGGTCTAATGTTGAGAAATAGTAAAAGGAACTACTTAGTATAATAGCTCATCGAAAAGGTAATGAAGTGTTTTAACAATTGGATGTCTAGTTAGAGGACCTTTGCACATGAAATATTATTATTATTTCAAAAAGGTCAATTTTGAAAAGAAAAAAATATTATAATTTTTAATTGGTTTTTTTTCCTCCAAAAGCTATAAAAGGAGGTGTTGGGGGCTCATTTTCCATATGCTAAAGATTTCTCACACTGTTATGTTGTCAAATTGAATCTACGAGTTCTTCCATAATCTTTTGAAGACAAAAATCCTCATTGGATTTCTAGTTTCGAATTAGAGAGATAAACCCTAGCTAGATTGAAGTGGTTCTAATTCAAGAATCACCACTATTTTGCATCACAATTTCATGTAATATGCCGCCCCTATTTGTTTTTTTAGATTATTTATATTATGTTATTTTTATTAATTTGTGGTCTTTCAGAACTAGACAGGAGATGCAAAAGGGGTTTTCTGTTTTGCATGTATTGCCTTTTCAATGTAATGTAGAAATATAAGCATGCAATGAAAACCCAAAAAATTTACAAGAGGTATGAGCAAAAAGGCAAAGACCTAGTTCATAGACTAGCTCAAAACCATTTACAGAAACATACCTATATTTATTTCTTCAAGTTGAAGTACTTCTATCATAAACCAGCTAGGGTCTGGCAATGGAAAAAGCTACAAAGTAATGTATTTCAATGGCTACTCTCATATAATGAATGTAATGTCTGCTGCAGGTTTCCAACACCTCCAAACAAGGCAGAATGACCCCAAACAGCCAAGCAAATCTCCTCCTAGACTCCCACGTCCAAATCTGCCTGTATGGCCAGCAAAAAGAAGGTCTGCAGCCCACAAAAATGCCTTATGCTGATATAAATCTGCTGTTAGAATGTATACCTCTGCTGCTCATAACAAATATGCATATTTTCATAAGATATCTTCATTGAATCTCCACCAAAAAGCATCAAATGAAGCTCAATGCAAACACTGGATGTATTTGCCTCTACTAACACCCTTGGATGGTCTTTCACACTTGCAGAATGTTGTTACTGATGGAAGTTTTCGTTCCCAACAGCCTTGGTTTCGAATCTCTCCAAAACCCTCAAACTCTTCTAGAGCAAAAAGCCAAAATAATGAATAATCCAAACATAACAATTGAATTGCCTTTTCCCTTCTTATATTTCCTCAAGAGGGTGGATTCACTTTTGGAGGGAATAATTCATTTAAAATTACTTTTAATATTTCCCAAGGTGGGCTCCCCTTTCCATGACTTAAGTGTCTTTTTAATAATATTTTATTTTTCCACAGTTAACCATTATAACCCAAAGTCCAATATTAAATAATATTAATAATTTACAGATTTTAAAACGGAGGTCCAAATGAACTCGGAATTCAGTGATATATAGACCACTAGAAAGGTCTCGCCAAGACACTTCATTTCCAACATTAAAAATCTTGAAACGGACAGAAACCCTAATTTGCCAAAAATAGCAAGTTTGAGTCCAAGCAATCAAAACCAGCTCAGAAAATGCCAACTGAAGATCATATTAAAACCAAGCCAACATCCACTCAAATATTGACCAACCCATCCAAGTCATTGCCAACAATGGTTCCCTAACTAGGCTAGTTAGTCTATAGGAACTCAATAATAGACTAACTCCTCAACTGTTTGCCTGGGCTAAAAAGGGGACATTACATTTCGATTTTGGGGTTTCATGATGGAGATATTTAATTTTCCTAAATAGCTGATATTTTGGGAGTATTTCTCAAACATGTTGGCTGAGTTTATTGATGAATTTTGAGGGCAACTTGGAAACAAGACTTTGTTGGCCGTACCATCCATGCTAGGCAAGTTGTACTAGTTTTTTATGGCCATACCATCCATTCTAGGCAAGCTATACTGGTTCTTCATGGCCATACCATCTGAGGGAAAATTATCATTGTTGGTAATGAACTTTATATGGTCATTTTATGAATTGATATGAGGTTCAAGTGTAGGCCGTACAATTTAGATTGCAAATTTGGGTCCCTAATCAGGCTGTACCATTACTTGGAGGTGCCTGTGAGGTAGGTGTGTGAAGTGGTGAGGAGAAGTGCTGGTCTTTGAAGTTTCTTCTTGGTTGAGAGGTGGCGCCTAGCTGTTTGGAGGTAGAAAACCTGAGTTTGGAGTTGAACTTGATGTGGGCATGGTCCAGAAAGGGGCCATACAACCTGTAGCTAAGTCACGAGGTTCGAATTTGAATTCGAGTTTGGCAACATTGAAATTCGGATGAAGTTCAATAAGGAAAAAAATCGAAAAGTAAAACATTTAGGTTAAATTCGCCTTATGTAATTTTTTTTAAAATATAAGTAAGATATCCACAAAATTGTTTAAAGGAAATTAATAATACTAATAGTATATAAAAACTAGTAAAAATCATATATACTAAAAATATGTATGATGTAATATATTTTCTTATATATATAATCTATGTCATAAAGTAAAAATTCGACATTAAATTCGTCTTTATAAAAAATATTAAAGTTTATTCTATTTAAAAACATATCATTAATAAAGAAATAAAAATAATAGTAAATTTAATAATAATAGTAAATTTCAATATATTAAATATTAATTTTTTAATATTAATAAACATTAAAACAATGAAATCATGAAATACGAATGATTGTTTAAAAATTTAAACTTTGAAATTTTATAAAATAAAAAAATAAAAGAAAACCCGAAATAAAAAAACCTAATATTATGAATGATAGTTTCTAAAATTAAAACTTTGAAATTTTATAAAATAAAATAAATAAAAGAAAACCCGAAAATAAAAAAAGCAACGGCTTACCTCAAAGACTCAATCGCCGCCGTTGGTAGAGAGTGAGCTCTAGCACAGACGATTTGGTGGGGGGACCTAGCGATAGCTCAAGCACCAATGCCAGGAGGGATGATCAAAGGCGACAGCAGGAGGATCAAAATGAAGCCGATAAAAACACAAGAAACTACCAACATTGTGTTGCGCTTATTTCCATATGATTTTTTTTTGGCAAATCAGAACAAATTTCATACTGTTTTTTAAGAATCGCCGAATTTCAAATCTCAAGCCGAAAATTCGGCGAATGCTGTGACTAAGGCCTGTAGTACCTGCTGTTCAAAGTATATCAGATCTGCCGGTCATTGAATACAGTTTCAAAACTGTTATATCTTCCTTTAGGGGTGTTTGTATGAAGTTGGAAGTAATGGAGTAGGTGTTTCTTAGCCTTGGTTCGCTATTGGCGAATTGGGTATGATGTGAATGTGATTTCTGAGTGAATACCTTGCTATTCTAGACCTGTAACAGCATTTTCCAGTATATACCAGACCTCTACCAGCAACCATATTCAGCTCCTTTGAGGTATATCATTTGTATTTCAAGATGGGTGGTTTTCCTTCACATTGGGCATTGCATTGGGGTGTTTTCAGTAGTGATTTTCTATCATATCGGCATTGTATCAGCTTATTTACCTTACTAGAATTCTATGACAACAGTTATTAAGTGTTCTTTACTTATGAACTAATGTTGTAGTGATTTAGATTGTCATACCGCCAAAGTCATTCAGTTTTTACTCTTGTTTTATAACACTGGCTGGTAGTATCGCCAATGAATATAACTTGGTTAATACTAGTACTTACCCCACTGCACAAGTGGTTTGTAATCCCCCCCACTGGATAAGTGGGAGAAGCTCTATTATTTATTTTCAGTTTAAATAAGCTTTCCCATTGAAAAGTGCATGTGCTATTGTGATTCCCGTTGAATAAGCGGATGGTTTACCTTTCTTGTAATGCTTGCATCCCACTGAATAAGTGGTTTGGCAAGCTTGCCACCCGATGCCTTTCCTTTCAGCAGTTGATTTCAATTTGTAGCATTCCAGAACATTGTATGCTTTCACCTTGCTCTTTTCGGGATCTGGGTGATCAGAAAGTGGAAAGGAAGTTATGTGTTTTGTTTACAGTTGAGCTAACCAAATTTCAAAGCTAAATAAGGGCGGTTATTACAATCTTCCATCAGCTTCCTTGCTTGTGCTCAGTTCAATTCTTGGGTTCATAAGAATTGGAGGCTCCAAGAATTGAACTCCTGCTCTGCTGTTTTAGTGATGCCTGACAAGACTTCCACCTTGACCCAAACCTGATCATTATAAAGCTATTTATGGAGAGCACTATGACCTTTTTTTCTCATCATTCTTCTCTCTTTTTGGATGGTTCCTTGGATGTTTATGAGTTAAATTGGCTCAGGCAGAATTGGAGGAACTATGGATATATCAGTGCTTGAACTTTGAGCTATGAGAGGCATTTAAGGTATGGGCTCCATTCATTTGTTTTGGGAGAAGAAATACAAGCATTCTGTGGTGGGAGTGGTGGGTTCTCATCAAGCAACATTGGCCCTCAAGTGAAGGACCCTATATACTTGAGATTCTTCTCCTCCATTTATTCCTTTAATGCAAAGCCACACATCAAAGATTTGTTTTGAGAAAAAGAATACAAGCATTCTGTGAAGGAGTTACAGGTTCTTTTCAAGCACAGTCTTAACCATGGAGTGGAGACCTTGATATTTATTATCTTCTAATTTGCGTTTTACATTTACGTGAGACCATGGATTCAAGTGATGCAGCTTCAAGTACTACTGACACTAGTGCTTTCTTGAAAGCCAGAGTAATCGAATTGGATGCAGAAGTGGAACCTTGGAAGATGTTGGTGGGTTTGGTCAAGTAAGGGCAGTTGGTAGACCCTAATGGTTCCATCTCTTTTCTGGTCTGAAGCTGTAGGACTCCACTGCAGCCAATGCCTTCCATGATAAACATCTTCCCACAAAAGTTACTATTGCTCTGAGGAAAGATCAAGCACATGCTTCATTGTCAGAGATGATGGTACAACTGAATATCACACTGGATAAGTTATGGAAGTAAACATAATTATATGGGAAGTAATTAAGAAATTCCCATAGACAAGTGTAGGCAGATGCCTAATATAGAATATATTATATAGGAGAGTATAAAGTAGTTTCAGTTCAAAAGTTGTGGGCAAAGGATCTAGCATGGGCAGCTATCAGAGGCAATGGGGGCCATACAGATCTCTAGTTTCTTGTGTTCCATTCCACTAATTGAGTTTATGCACTGGGATGATTGTGATTGTAATTTTTGCTGGGTATTGCTTTGATTAAAGAACTTGGTTCTGTTCTTTGTGGTGATTGTTATAAAAGCTTGCTGAATCAATATATCATGTTGACAGTAATTAACAAAGACTGGCTTGCCTTTTTTTGGGTGAGGACCCCAATCCTAACACCTATTTATCTAGCAAATAAAAAACTTTAAAACCACCATGCCTATAGATAGCTGCAAAATGTGCAATATAACAAGACACATCAAAAGAAAATATTTTTTATAAAATATACAGCAAGGCTGCAAGCTATGGAAGTAGGAAAATAACGTATCCTCGGCATATAATATTAGACCTTAAAGGTAGCTGCTGCATCTGATGCAATGTCAAAATTTGGAAGCTGTATGTAGGTGAAGAATCTCTTCATGTTTTCAGACTCCAAAACATACCTAAAAACAAAACAAAAAAATCAGCTCATGTAAGTGTGTATTTAAAATAATTCAAATGCATGGAACAAATACACATTTCAAGATGTTCAATAACCTGGTAACTATTATTTCACAGCTAGATTTTACAGATCAATTGTCTGAATCACAATATGCTTTCAGCCTTATGGGAAATAGTTCAGGGCTTGTATATAATTCACACAAGTCCAAAATAACCATAAAATGTCAAGGAGCTAATCAAGGTTGCCCTCTTTTAAAACTGCCCAAGAATAATGTTTTCCTACACCTAAAGTATTTTCTGACAGAAAAATAGAGACGGCAATTTAACTGAAAACAGAGACAAAAAAAATTATTTACACAATCCATATATTACTTGGCACAGTTCAATGATTGCAAAACACTGTTAAAAAACTTCATAACCACACCATAAGACCAATTAAAAAGGAGAAGAATTTCTAACATGCATAACAAATAGCATCATACCTTGCAATACTTTGATGTCGTATACACTCTCTCAACATTGAGCCATAATGCAAAGCAATGTCAGTGTTCTCATATCTGCAAAGAAGATAACACTGATATAATGCTCTTAACATTGAAAAATGTGAGAGAAGCCGAACATAAGTTAAAATTAATTGGAAAACAATTACAAATGCTACATCTGATGGATACAATATAATAGAAACAATCTAAAATTAGAAAAAAATCAGATAGTGATATAATGTTCACATTGAAAAAAATGTGTTAGCAGGCTGGCATAATTTCAAATGACTTGCAAAACAATTACAAATACAACCACATATGATGGACATAATACAATAGAAAAAAACATAGATTCCCTCCATGTTCTCTAAAAATGTTTCTCAAGTCCAGGGTGAAGTTCTAGACTGCAAGTTAGATAATCGAATGCATTACCATATACATTTGCATATACCTTAACTCTCATAATATTCTATAGCAAACAATAGATGATGTGTCTAAGCCCCAAATAATGAAATACATAGATTGCCATCAATTCCATCCTATCCCTGTGCTGAAACCCTATTATACATGAAATTTGTAGGTTGCTATAAATATCATGATAAATCAGCTTCTAAACTGTTACAAAGGTAATAGAGGCATCCATGCAGTATGCAGGTGTATATAGGGGAAAGATAAGACAATGTCATAGGATGATAGTTAACTAGAGACTAGGCATACAAATCATACAATAATCCGACAAGTATGTACATAATTATGAGAAAATCACAAGTTGCTAATGTAGAACAATACAATGGACACAATATAATAGCAATTTCTTAGGGTCCTCTTTGAGTTTAGAGCTCATTTCTCTTATAGCAATATAAATATCTAATCTCTCAAGTTTGCATGAAACTGGATCCCTGCTGTAAGATAGTCTAATGATGAAGACCTGGTAACCGTAAAAACAATTAATTTTCTTAGGCCCTCTTTAGAATTTAGAATCTCTCAAGTTTGCATGAAACTGGATCCTTAGTGTAAGATAGTCTAATGATGAAGACTTACTATCTTACAAACAATTAATAACAATGCTATTGCATAATATAAATGAAGGGTATATGAGGATGTGGCACTAATTAGCAATAAAAGTGGGTTAAATGGCTTCACTTTGTAAGGTATCCATGCCATGACACTGACCATTATGCCATTAAAATTACACCGACCTACTCAAATAAATGTAATAAAAAATTCTTGTGTTAATGAATAGCCCAAAACTTGTCACAAATTGCATGAATGTTAGAAAAGATGTGCAGGGAAGCATTTCTCTGAATGGTAATTTGAGAAAGTGATATAGCCTTTCGGCAGCTCCAACCATACAAGCAAAGCATGTTGAAGCAACCACCCAACACAAGCTTGAACCATAATTCCAAGCTCCTTATCAGGTGGGGACAAAGATCAGTGAGGTTTCTCATGCACTAACTATCCCCAGTAAAGGGAAACTCTATGGTGTCTTTTATGTCTCTAGTCTTAAGAAAAATAGAACAATCAGATGGTGTGTAAAACTTAACTACTCCTTCACACAAATCAGGAAGGCAACCTTCTATTAGAACCTAGAATTCTCAGCACTAAAATTAAGACTTTTTGTTTTCAATACAGTTTTCATTCATCTTTTTGTGGTGAAAATCATGTTGGTAATAGCAGCTAGAAGAATGTTTAAACAAAACTCAGTTTAACCTTTCATGTTTTGTGCACAAATTTGTGCTTGTGCGTAGAGTATAGATGGCGGGGCTTGTGACTCTACGCAAAAAGATATCAAAGCTTACACAAGCAAATTGAAATTGCATTATAGTGAATTTTTTACTGTTTTAGCTAAGTTGGTGTTTCAGGTATAGCAATTGTTCCCTAGGTTCAGTATGGCCATATACATACAAACATACATAAATATATATAACCATAAGTTGCAAAGTATAAATGAAGAATTGAAAAAACAGTTGATAGTGATAAAGGCAATTTATAATTCAATGTCAAATGTCAAATCAATACAAAAAACAATATCTAATCTTCATCTTGCTCTTCATCAAGGGCATCAAAGTCATCTCTTGGTTCATTTGAACTAAACGCAACCATAGTGCCACTCCCACTAGCTATGTCCTATGTAGGAGTCCCTGCATCCTTTAAAGTGCCTATGAAAAACCATGTGACAAATGCATCCAAGTCAGCACACTTGGGAGTTACATCACAATTCTTCATTGCCACTCACTTGCAGTTGACTTCATTTGTGACAAGAGGTGCAAGTTGGAATGCACATAGACCAAATCTTTAGCTTTTTGGTAGCCAATTGGCTGCACTTGCTAAGTGGATAAAGGAATATGTACTCTAGTTTTGCTTAGCTAAAGAAGAACTTACAACCTGTTGAAATTGAAGACAAAGTCAATGCAGTATTTGTAAGTATAAAACATACTGCAAAATAACAGTAAGAATGTTAATAAAAAATGCTTGCCTATGATAGAATTTCGATTGCAACAGGTTGGAGGAAAATAGAATCTTGCTTATGAAGGTGCCACCATGTATGAGCATCCTCCTTGTACTTGTCTCAAAGAGGGCTACAATTTTGATTCCTTAACAAGATAAAGTTGTCAAACTAACTCATAGTAGTATCCACTTAAGAGTCTCACCAAGAGCCTACTTGTCCACATCTTGGTCTTTGAAATGCAATCTTGTACCCATCAACAACTTCAATGACTCTATATGGTGCCACTCTCCTAGGCAAAGAATGTATCTATCTGCTATAATATTTAGGTGACAATAAAGCCACAAGGAGATATAAGAGTGCAGTCATTTTGTTCCAATGATCAACAATGATTATTTGCACCCTATTGAAAAATATTTGTGGACTCATTCTCCTTCATTGTTCTTATGAACTTTATTTTTTCTATCACAGAGTCAAAGTTGTTATATATTTCTCCCAAACATGGCTGATCCATGATGACAAACTTAATCATACTAATGATGGGCTTGATGAAACTTAAGATATAATCCACACAAGTCCACCAATCTACATCCACAATTCAATGATTTGACCTTTTGGGCCCTTTGTCAATTTGCTTTCTTTCACACACGCCAATGATTGCTAACAATCGTGGCACTCAACTCCTCTCGCGCCTTCACAAGTTGTCTCAAGACAATTGTGTACAATGTCAATCAAGTCTAAGCAACTTAAAGTAGTGTAAAAATAACAAATTAAAATTTTAAAAAGTAGATATCCTATAAATTTATAATTAAAATTTTACTATAGACTTAAGGTAATTTGAAAACATATTAACATTTCACAAACTTGCCTTCAATATGTCCAACTTGGAGGACTTGAAGATGCCTTGAAACATATGATGGTTTGCTATGAACATCTGAATTTCCTCACCCTCGATGTATATTTATTTCACCCACTCTATCTCTATGCCAATCTTCTTCTTCATCAGGTTGAGGAAGTGGACAACACATGGTGTCCAAAAATTATGCCTGTATGTTGCCTCAACCAATAAACCTACTCCCTTAAAATTTATTGTCCATTATGACTTGGACAGAGTTTTCAAACCCCACCATCTCTTTCAACTCTAAGAAATTTGGCAATAAATTTTACATCTTTCACTTGCCCCTCACAATCAACTACCTTCAAAAACATTCCCCTTTTAAGGCACTCTGCAATGACATTAATTAAAAGCAAGTTTTTACAATATTTCCATCCATCAAAAAATGATGGATACTCTTGTTTTAGCCTATGAATTCCTAATTAGTTGTAGTGATATCTCTATAAAATATTTTTTTTCCAATATGGTGGTGCACACCTTCTCATATGCAAGACCTATATAATGTAAAGGTGTTTGACTGATTATTTGAAATATCCCCCTTAATTTTTTTCCCAAACATTTTCACATAAACTTCACCCATTAGCATTAGCATAAGCAAACTGGAAGTAACCCTTCATTTTTTGATCACCCAAATCTTAGAATGGGCAAGGTGAGAGCATACGGTGTAAGGGCATCTAATTACAATATTGAAAATGTTGGAAGTACAAGAACTATTGGCGGCAAGCTAGCCAATAGAGAAAATGTAAATACTAGGCAGCAAGCCAGCCTCTTCCACTTTTCAGCGGGCTATTGAAAAGTAAATCAAAGCAAAGAACTTGGCGGCATAGCCAGCCACTTCCACTACTTGGCGGGCACCAAAAAGTAAACAAAAACTCAACCACTTATCAATGGGAGTGAAATACAAATATTGGGAATAGAAAGCTGATTAGTACTACCAAATCAGCGTTACAATATGGCGTTAAATTCAATACAATATGAGAGAACCAAACCAAATTGAAGCCCAAGTGTTACATCTCAATGATATTACAATGACTAGGCATCATGATAATATGATAAAATACTGAAATTACCAGGTCTGATATGGAGCGACAGTTTGATATGAAAGTATAGCGTGCACAAACTCTAGCCAACAAACTTCAAATGCTCATATCTCCTCAGCCACAACTCCGAGTGACCTCAAATAAGTGGCAAATGAACCTTCTCAGCTAGGCATCCAAGTTCATGAAGCAAGACACCACCAAAAGGTCAGCAAACCAACAGCATGTTTCCCAATGCATCAAAACCAAAGAAGTATGGCAACCTGAATAGGGCGACCAACAGAAAAAATTGGGTTCTCCTAAAAATTTGAGATTCTAGGCAAGGGGGCGCCCGGAAGCAAGGAACCAAACGAGTCAATACCCACAAAATTTTGCCAAGTCTTCGGAACGGTACGAGCATAAATGTGGGTCAACAATGGACTAAAGAGCACTCTAAAAAAAACTCCAAAACAGCAAAGGAACACACCAAAAGTCTCTAAAAAACATCAAAGCCACTCCAAACTGAAAACACAAAAGAAGCCATCACCATTGAAGCTCAATTTGCAACCTCTAAGTGAAGAAGCGATCATTGATCAGCTAGGAGTTCTCTTTCAAACTCGAAATTGAAGAAGAACTAGGAGGCATCTCAACCTTGAAGCAAGAGTCTAAGCCAATTTTGGCAAAACTTCGTTATGATGGAAAAATGGATGATCCAAATGAGAAGGAAAGAGGCTTATTTATAAGCTCAGAACCCCAGAAGTTTGAATTTTCTTTTCCCTCCAAAAAGGGACACCCCAAATGAGAGAAATAATATTTTATTAAAAATTCACTTTATCACCAACTTGGGTTGGGCGTCCACTTTAGAAAATGCATCAATTTATCTTTTAAAAGCTTAAGTCACCAAATTGGGCGCCCCCTTTTCAAAACAACGTTAAGTTGATCAACCTAGGCATGGGGATCAAAGGCAATTTAAAAATATAAAATGAACTCAAGTTGCAAACCTTCCTTTTTTGAACTCCAAGAACGTTGGAGAAGCCACTACCAAAACTGAACTACCTCACTGCTAGAAGTAGAGGCCAAGTGCTTAACTACTACTAAACCACACTGCCAAAAATAGCACTTGCTAAAAATAGAATACTGTTAAAAATAATGCCTCTAAACACCGTTTGAGCACACATTCCGAGCAGCCATCATAACTTACTAAAAATAGTAAATCCAAAAATAGTCAATGATGAAAATGCATGTGAACCTCTCTGAAGCTCTCTAAAAACCCAAAAAACATACTGGCAAACTCCTACAACCATCCCCTAAAAACTCGGATAGATACCTCCTAGCAAATAGGAAACCCTAATTATGCCTCTGACTAGCCTATGGGACTTTGAAAATAGGCTAACGGCCACTAAAAAGCATAGGGCTAAAAACAGTCCTCCCTTCCCAAAGATTGTTTGTCCTCAAGCAATGCCACCACAAATCCAGATATAGTAAACCAATTCACATAAAAACAAGTAAGATCCTAGGGTCCCATGTCCATCTCAGAAAGGACCCACCATGTCGATGCTGCACCGCTCTAATCACATCTGTGAAACCATCGTGACAAATTTGCACTATCCTCTCCTATAACCCTAAAATGTTACCATCCTCAAGACTCAGTCTGAAGTACCTAGGAGGCCTGAAATCTACACCATGCAACATCTCCTGCCCAAACATCTCTAAGAAGTCCATATCTACAATGCCACTACCTAACACTATCCTGGGCAATAGGAAGGAAAGTCTTCTCAACCCCAAACCAAACTCCTCAGCATATCTCCACATGGTGTCAAAAAGAGCCACGACTGCAAATGTGACTCCCCCAAAGCTCCCTGCTAAAAGGAAAGCCATCCCTTGCAAGAGTTCAACAAACATATCATCATAATACCACACACAACCAAACTTGAAAACTCTGGCTGCTCCAACTCTAAGAGTCTCTAAATAGTGAAACCAAGCATGCGGTAGTTTGCTGTCCTAAACCAACACTGAGAAGAAACTACCAAAGCTTACATCACAACCCCTCATAAGATGAACTCTCTGAGTTCGGAAGGTTTGAAGTAACCAAAAGTCACTGCTGTTCAAAGCTAGAATCAGCAAGGTACAATACGAGTTTTGTGCTCTACTCAAGGGATAACAGTAGTGCCAATGAAATTTCCAAGCATTAGCATGTGAGATGAGCATAGTGTTGCATAATAACACCTCGAAAATGCTTGGGAAGCACTTCAAATCAATCTCCATTTGAAAATCTTCACCTCCTTGGCAAGAAATAATGTGCCAACTCTCCTGAATGAGAGTAACTCCAAATGTAAGGTGGCTGGTCTGCAACCAAACAGCAAGCTCAAGACTCAAAATCCAATCCTTTTTATGCCAAGGAACACTCCCAAGAGTAACCACCCGTTCATTTCTCCAACCCTTAAAATTTCTCTCCAATCCATTTATTGATGAGCAAATGGAACCACCAAATGGCTGGTAAGGGGACAGCACCATAAATTCTGAAATTTTGATCCTTATCTCTCCAAAGATCCTTCTTACCATTCCCAATAAGCTTTGTCAAACCATGTTGAGGATCCCAAACCAAGAATGATCTCCAACACACCGGGAAAAGCACACTACACATCTCCAAGTGCCAATTAAAACCAAATGCATACTCAAGAAATTAGTGAACCCTTGTAGCCCATCTATGAAAGCTTCAACAACCATGGAGCATGGACCAATTGTTGTTTTCAAACCCAATCTCCAAAATGGATTAGTATAAGTTAAAACATCACTCAACCCAAGGGATGGATTGTCAAACCAATAGACAACTTGTTTTGATCCTTTTCTCTCCCATACTTCATAAGTAACAAGCCCAAAATCTCCTTTCCTTGCTGGTGTAATGAGATTTACAGCAGCTACCAAAACATGTTATACCTGTACATTTTAGCTTATACCTCTACTGCCAGCATTTTTTGTGAATAGCCCCATGATAGAGTCTAACTGTGGGTATGAAGCATCTAAGGCAAAAGATATGTTGTGCACCTATGCACAACCATTTATCTTATGCAATGAGCAATTTCATTCATAAAACTAAATTTTGTAATGTTAAACTGTGGTCATTGGAGTTTAAAGGTATTACACTTTATGTTGTAAGACGCTCACTAACTGATGTCAATGATAACTAGGATTATGGTAGCTTGCTCTGTCAATCATTTAACTCAATTGAATACAAACAGCTAGTGAAAGCTTATCTTCTATCTCGAAATTTCAAGAGCAATTCATTTGATTCTGTAGGTAGCTCTGTTCTATGATCTCAATTTTTAACTATTGTGTTGTGGTTTCAAGCTAATTTCCTGCTGTTTTTAGCACTTTAAAGTTTTTAAATCATCTAAAATTCTATTATTTTGACATTGCTTGTGGACCCTGATGGTTCAAAGTCATAAATCCCTTATTCATTTGCACTATAAGAGGCAAAATTGGTTCCCCAAAGAATTCAAAGGGCCTCTTGAGAGAGGTTTCTTATCACTGACATGATCATTCAGAGAATTCAAAACAAGAAAAATCAAAAAAATTGAAATGACTTCATACAACCGTCCTCGAGCACCTTGGAGTGTCTAAATCAATAAAGCTACTTCAGCTTATTGGCATAATATTCTAAATCAATAAAGCTACTTCAGCTTATTGGCATAATGTTACATAAAAAAACTAACTCCCTTCCAACTTAAAATAGTTTATCTAATCTGTATTAAACTATAAACCAGAAACAAGTTGCAATAAATTACAATTTTCAACACTAAAATGAATGCCAATTATATAATTGCTGTCCTTCATGTGTACCAAAAGCTGCATCAGATTTAATTTTGCAAAAAACAGAAGTTGCATTAATATTGAAAAATAATTACACAGTGTGAAAATCTTACTCACCCCAAGACCAGAATGTCCATAAGATCTTTATTAGCTTCTAAATAATCACAAGCAATAAGCCGTGACTGAACTTGTTGCCGCTGCAAATTTGCCACAACCTGAGTTGCATCTTTGCGTGCCTGCCAGAAAAAACCAAACCCTTGTCTCAAGTAAGTGGCATAACATTGAAAGTTACAAATCCTATCTGACTAAACAATAGGAATTAAATATTTTTTCAGTTCGATAACCCAGGGTATCTCATTTTTCCCCAAGACTCCCAAATATGGGCAAATTTCAAGCTTTCAGTAATTAAATTAGTGAGCAATAAATTTCCAATCATCTATTTTAGTGGCAATAACTATACCCAAATATTCAAAACAAGATGACCTTAGTAGAATAACAAAGATCTTCATGATGCCCATAATCATACCTCCAAATTCAGTTTTGGAAGGCACACAATAAAAAGTCTTAAAGTATTATCTTTGAAAAACTCTTGAGTCAGCTGAGCACAGGCTTCTGGTACTGGCTCTGCATCGCCATTCCCATACAGAACTGATTTCATTTCTCGAATACTTTTAGCCAGTTCTGCCATCTGTAGAAAAATAAGCTAGCAGTCAAATTGATGCAACAGGTCAAGGACAAACGCAAAGAAAAAGGTGTTCAATTGAAAAGTGTAGGCATGGAGGACAAGATCCACCGATGGGGAAAATTAGTCAAAACTAACAATGGCCCCACAGAACACATCTTAATTGCACAAATTATTATTCAAGTTGGCACACAAAAAAATTCTCTTTTAAATTTACGCAGCATATGATTGCATCAAGACAAGATTTGATGTATATTAGTATGAATTATACAAAGCTATCAGGACACAGCCGTAATACCAAAAAACATTTCTCTTTTAAATTCATGCAGAAAAGTTAGATCCACCATATAAGATAAAATTATATTAAGATATTAGAGTTTATATGGCACATCAATCAACCACAAATATAAACTAGAAATAAGTGTGGTGACCCACAAACAATCAGATGGGAACAAGACAAAAGCATATATTGATTGGCATAGCTGAGAAGCAATTTTGGATTCCAAAATTCAGTATACAGATGTTCTCTTGATTAAAAAAAGACTTAAGTCATCCCGTGATGGAATTATTTGTTAGAAATATTGCATCATTTATACGATGCATATAATAATTACTTATTAGGTTTGTTAATAGGTTATTATATTGATGGTATGAATATTTGTTTATATTGAGTTGTTAAAACAACTCAATATAATTGGGGAGGTTGTTTAGGAAGTTTCCTAAAAAATAGGATTTGTGAATCCTATATATATGCAATGTGTTATTGTACGAATATAAGGAGAACCAAGAGAAGCACCATATTATTTGTGTAAAATCTTTGTATGCTTCTATATTTCGGCCCAAAATATCTGATATGGTATCAGAGCGTTATAATCCTATCCTATGAAATTAAGTCAATTGTGTGGAAGAGAGAAATGTGGCGAAAAAGGAAGCAGCAAAAGTTTTAATCTTGTTGGATGCGGCCATCCTAAGTGTGTAGATTAGATTCTTTCAAATTCAGTGGCAGATTAGGAAAGAAATACTATATCTCATTCATCCAGATTAGCAACATAGGGGGAGAAAGATGAAATTTTGAACAAGGAATATCCATGATATTATAACACCCAGGCAATCTCAGGTTTTCTATTACTTGTGTGGAGGAATTAATGAGTTCTTGCTCCAGATTGTGTAGGCATCTGCAAGCAGCACTAATAGTGGTGAAAGGCAAAGTTGCACAATAGTGAAAACATTGCAGATCGATATTGGGCATTGTGGACTTGAACCTGACTGTTACGGTTTTGATCTGTCACATGGATCTGATCTGTGATGTGGAAGGTTGAATTGATATAATGTATGCTTGAAGGTTTGTTTGTCTTCACTTGCTGGCGTCTGAGGAGATCATTGACTTGATAGGTCAAGGGCAATCTCCATTTGCTTATTGTTACAACAGTGGGCGCAGTGGGGATTCAAATTATTTTCATTGCCTTTAAGCTTTCCAAGAGGTAGTCATACCCATCAATTCTGACTTGAAGTTTCTTGTCTCAGAAATATTTGTTTGTAAGATGTAATGAGCCTAATCACTTCAAACTCCACAATGACAAAAACACTCAGAACACAACTAGCTTTCCAGACTTAACACAGATTATGAATTTCAGATAACACAGGTCAATGCACGAATCAGAAACACAGTTGATAGCAAATCGACTGAGAATCAGAAAATACAGTTCACTGGCATAGAACAGAAATAAACAATGAATGGTCGGCTTTAGGATCTGCACAGAATTTGACAATAGCACAACCCTCAATCAATAACCGCTGGTAAAGATATGAATGTTCGATGCACAGAGATTATATGGTCACTGTGTGCGACCAGCATATAAGGAACAGGACCTGAAAAATGATGCTCCACACAATGCCGTCACAGTTAGAATGGACGCCACAGAAGTAGATGACAGCTACAGCGATCAATAAACTTCCCGTTCTGTGTAGAAGACCCGTGCTCAAGTGTGGAGTTCGGAATGTACAGAGCAACCTGAGATGCCTGGTGCAAATGCTGGCACTCAAAGTAGGATGTGAAATCGTTATCGGGAGTCCAGTCGTGCCAGAGAGGTGGCCAGAGCCAGGCTCGGCCACTAATAATGCTAATCACCAATCCTCCAATCGCCCTCAAGTCCACCTGTAGGTGCACAGAATATCAATCTTAGAATTCACGTGCAAGAAAGAGTGAGATAACATGAATATGCAGGAAGAGGTTTTCCATCTCAACCTGATGGTAACTGCAAGGGGCTACGTCCCTCAGTTCGCCATAGCATAAGCGCCCAGATTCGTGATGATTTAGCAAAACAAAGCAACTCATATAAATATGCAAACATAATAAGCCTTCCAAGAGGTCGGCCACACCTACACGCCTCCCAATAGGTCGGCCACAGAAGATTCAAATTTAAATGTTATTAAAATGATTTAAATTTAAATTATTATTTTATTTTATTTTAAATTCACAAATAGTGTTAAACACTCTTCTTTCCCACCAAGCCAACTAGGGACCTTTTAAAGAGTGGGGACATGACAATCCTCCCCGCCTATGTGTTGCTTGCCCTCAAGCAACTTCAATTTTGGTTGCTTGGCGATCTCGGCTCCTTCCCTTGGTTTCTCCATCTTCTTGGCTAAAACTTCCCTAGGGCTTCCTTTGGAGAGACCTCGAAGAATGACCTCTTTCCCATTAGATTTGAATTTCAATTCCAAGGTTTGGTAGTTTGTCGTGTACTACCAAGCGAGTGTAACCATTATACTCCTAGGACCACATCTGCCTCACCAATGCCGACTATGTAGAAATCATCCTGTATTTTGTGTCCTCCAAGAGTCGACTCCATCTATTGGATTTGGTGGGTGCATGAAATAGAATAACCATCTACAACTATCACATTGAATCCTTCAAAGCTTACGGCCTTTAGACCCATCTTAGACACTAGCCCCTTATCAATGAAATTATGGGTGGCTCCACTATCTATCAATATTATTACCCTCTATCCCTATAAATCTCCCCTAATACGGAGGGAATGGTACCTTGGTGCTCCTAAAAGTGCGGCAAGAGTGCCTCCTAGATATCCTTCTTCCCATGTCACCCCATGCTCATCCTCCTTAGTAATGCCCTCGGGTTTATCTTCTCCTTTTCATCATCGAGGGCTACCTAAATGTAGTAGATGTGTCCTTTTCCCAAGCACCTGTGACCTTTTGTCCAAGGCTCCTTACAAGTGTAGCAGAGCTCATTCTTCGACACGTCCATCTTGCTAGACCTTGGTGGTAAGGTTGTTGGTTGAGGAGTAATTTCGTGAGGAAGCTTCTTGGTCATGATGGGAGGTGCCTTGTTGGAGTGTAATCCACCCTTAGTTAATGAATCTTCCAAGTTCAAGGCTCTCCTAATGGTGTCTTGTAGTGAGCTAGGATCCAATGCCTTCACCAAACCTTTGAGGGGTTCGGATAGGCCTTCAACAAAGAGGACTATAAGCATTCTTTATGTCACATCTGGGACCATAACTACCAATCTCTCAAACTCAGCAACATAGTTCTCCACTTTACCTTCTTGCTTCAGTTGTGCTAGTTCTTGGAATTGAATTTCTAGATCCTTCCTATCGAATCTCTCTATCAACATTTGACTGAATTCTTCCAATGTTTTGATGGAGTTGTGGCCTTGTGTCACCATGTCGTGATACTGCCATTCGTGGGCCAAACCTTCAAGATGCAAGGTTGCAAATTTGATGGCCTCTTCTTCGTACATGGGATTCAAGGAGAAATATGTATCTAATTTTTGCAACCAGGCCCTTGTCGATGAGCTCCCAGAACCATCAAAAATTGGGATGGTGATTTTGCCCAAACGATGTTGGATGTCCTTCCTATCTTCATACCTTCTCCTCCTATGCCCTCTTTTAGTCTTCATGTCATGGAATTTTGTGAAAGTCAAATCTTTGCGAATAGCTACACTTAGAGCATGGTATTCGTTATGCAATCTAGCAATTTCATCTTCCTCTTCAGGTGGTATTTCTAGTTCATTTTCTACCCCTTGGTCCAAGAATTTGGCCTTGAAGAACTTCGTGGAGACTGCCAGTTTTATTGCACTTGAGCTCCTGCTCTCAGGACCATTCTGTGCTACTTTACCAACACCTAGTTGTTGGTTCAACCCTCTTGATAGTTGGACCATTTCCACCATGGTCTCCTTCATACTGGATTGGAACTCCTTGGACTCTTTGACAAACCGTTGCCCATCATCTTCCTTGTCACCCATGGCTTTCTTCTTCTCTCTAAGATGGTATCTCAAGTTTCAGTCGCTCATGAAAAAGTACACAGGCTGGCAGGAGGGCAAGCTCTGATACCACAATAATGAGCCTAAGCACTTCAAACTTCACAATGATAAAAACACTCAAAACACAATTAGCTTTCTAGACTTAACACAGATTATGAATTTCAGATAACACAGGTCAATGCACGAATCAAAAACACAGTTGATAGCAAATCGACTGAGAATTAGAAAATACAGTTCGTTGGCATAGAACAGAAAACAAACAATGAATGGTCAACTTTAGGATCTACACAAAATTTTACAATAGCATGACCCTCAATCAATAACTATTGGTAAAGATATGAACATAGTTGCCACAAGATTGGTACTGGTACGGGTACGGGAGACTAGTACCGGTACCGGTACGCCTTTTTTTTTAAAGAGGAGATGGGGGTACTTGGAGACGCCATTTTTTTAATATAAATAAAAAAATAATAATAATAATTTATAGAAAATCTGAAAATAAATTTAGTAATTTATAGAAAATCTGAAAATATGATGACATTGAACTTTCAAAACAATAATTTAATCACTCTTAGATGCGTCAAATACATTATGCTTTAATTCTTAAAGTTTCAAATGTTTAAACTTTAAAGTTTTTTTAGGTATTTTAGTGGGAGACGTCTTTTTTGCAGTAGGAGACGACAGGGTACTCGGGAAACTTCGGTAGAAGTCTCCAGCCTCCTAGAGATGTCTCCGAAGACGGTACCGGTCTCCGAGATGCGTCTCCCAGCAACTATGGATATGAATGTTTGATGCACAAAGATTATATTGGTCATTGTGTGCGACCAGCATATAAGGAACGAGGCCTGAGAAATGATGCTCCACACAATCCCATCACAGTTAGAATTGACTCCACAAAAGTAGATGACAACTATAGCGATCAACAAACTTCCCATTTTGTGTAGAAGACCCGTGCTCAAGTGTGGAGTTTGGAATGGACGAAGCAACCTAAGATGCCCGATGCAAATGTTGGCACTTAAAGTAGGATGTGAAATCATTATCAGGAGTCCAGTCGCACCAGAGAGATGGCCAAAGCCAAGCTCAGCCACTCATAATGCTAATCGCCAATCCTCCATCACCCTCAAGTCCGCTTGTAGGTTTACAGAATATCAATCTTAGAATTTGCACGCAGGAAAGAGTGAGATAGCACAAATATGCAGGAAGAGGTTTTCCATCTCAACCTGATGGTAACTGTAGGGGGCTTCGTCCCTCATTTCGCCATAGCATAAGCGCCCAGATTCGTGATAATTTAGCAAAACAAAGAAACTCATATAAATATGCAAACATAATAAGCCTTCCAAGAGGTCGGCCACACCTACATGCCTCCTAATAGGTCAGCCACAAAAGATTCAAATTTAAATGTTATTAAAATGATTTAAATTTAAATTATTATTTTATTTTATTTTAAATTCACGGATATTGTTAAAAAACACTCTTCTTTCCCACCAAGCCGACTAGGGCCCTTTTAAGAGAAAAGGCATATCAAATTGGTTTGCTATTTGGTAGTTTGGATCTTTCCGTAGTCTTTGTTGTTTGTTGAAAAAATTAAAGGGAAAAGAGACTCCGTTGAATAGATTTTTGGCAAGATCTATGGTGGGATTATTAGTACTAGCAATGAAAGTTGATGAGTTCTAGAGTCTTACCAATCTTGGCGTGATTGATGCATGGAGAATATTTAAATAGCAATCAGATCCTACCTTCGCCCAATCGATATATCCTATCATAGACAACATCGAAGGAAAGGTCAAGATTCCCGAGGCTTGATTTAAAGGGAGAAATTTGATTTGACTGTGTATAGGCTGAACATAGTTAAGGGCGATAGGGCCTATTAAGATTCAAAGATAGTGTTGCAATAGTATATTGCTTCTTGGGTTGAAAAAGAACTGAAGCAATAAAGTCTTTCTACATTTGATTTTCTTTGGGTAGTATTATTTATTAGTCTTCTTAATGTCTAATTACTAATATCTCTTTTAAGATGTACTTAGATTGTTGTGTTAGAGAGTCAATATGTATGTGAATTTCAAGTTTGTAAAAGTGTTAAGGTGCATTATCGATGGAACTTGACACCTTCAATATTGTTTTGATTAAGGGGGGGGATTAGGTATTTTCAGTATCAAGAAAAATAGCATATTGATTGAGAAATTTGAAGGTAAAAACTTCCGCATGTGGCAAGTCAAACTACAATTGATCCTTATTGAAAAGGATCTATGGAATGTAGTGAGTGGAACTGTGCCACAACCAAGTGATGCAGATGAAATCACAAAATGGACTACAAAGGATCGAAGTGCAATAGCTTTGATTAGTCTTGCACTTTCAAATGCATATCTCCACCATATTGAATTATCGAAGACCTCAAAGCAAGTATGAGATGATCTCGGTTCTTTGTTTGGATCACAAGCATCAAGTGCAAAGATGGGCCTAAAACAAAAATTATTCAGGCTAAAAATGATGGAAGGTGACAACATTGTTCAACATATTAGTAAGTTTCATTCCCTATTGAATCAACTAGTTGGGATAAATGCTAAAGTAGATGATAATGATGATGCAAAAGCTATTTTATTAAATAGCATGCTTCCTAGCTATGGTAAGATTGTTTTCACATTAAACAAAGTAGATGCTAGCCTAGAAGATACAATATCTACTTTAATTGAAGAAGGAGCTAAGAAAGCAAGCCCAACCATTCCTTTTAATCTAGTTCTCCAACATCAAAGGAAAACTGTTTTTTCAAGGATAGAATGTTGTGCTACTATTGCAAAAAAAAGGGCCACATAATCATGAATTGTATTCAACGTGCCAAGGATCTACTTGAAGGCAAGCTAAATACAGATAAGGCATTGCCTATAGATGATGATGAAGAATGTCTTTTCAAAGTGGCTGCTAAAGACCCTCCACACAAAAACAATGAGGAGGAATACATTTTCTAAACTAAATCAACAAGTTTGTATTTGTGATTGGATGTGTTTGTCCCCAATCACAAATGTTGATTGTTTGTGGATGGATGTGTTTGTCCCCATTCACAAGATGGTCTAAGTGATTGGAAGTGTTTGTCCCCATTCACAAGAGTTTGTAATTATGATTGGATGTGTTTGTCCCCAGTCATAATTGTTGTGAGCAGATGTGTGTGTCCCTGTTCATAACCCTGATGTTGAATAGTTGTGTTTGTCCCCATCCAAACTTGTTGTAAAACCATGCGTAAATGTGTTAGTCCCTATCTTTGGTTCCATGGGTAGATGTGTTTGTCCCTATCCTTGGATGAGAGTATAAGTGAGCATAATGAGGCTAGTTCCACTACTGCTTCTCATGAGTAGATGTGTATGTCCCTTCTCATACCTTATGATGAACTACTAAATGTGTTCATCAATTATTGTTGGTCGACTTATCCCCATTTGAAGAATGATAAAATATGGGGGGTGTTAGAAATATTGCATCATTTATAGGATGCATATAATAATTACTTATTAGGTTTGTTAATAGGTTATTATATTGATGGTACGAATATTTGTTTATATTGAGTTGTTAAAACAACTCAATATAATTAGGGAGTTTGTTAAGGAAGTTTCCTAAAAAATAGGATTTGTGAATCCTATATATATGCAATGTGTTATTGTATGAATATAAGGAGAAACAAGAGAAGCACCATATTATTTGTGTAAAATCTTTGTATGCTTCTATATTTCAGCCCAAAATCTCTGATATTATTGTATATCAGAATTCATTTTTTGCATATGCTACTTCCTTCCAAAAATGCTCAAGGCTCTCTCTGTGGCAGAGAGTGTAAGAAGGTTGAATATTAAATGAAAATTCGATTGACGGAGAAATCTCACATTCATGCTAATATCATACATGGATGAGTTAGACAGAAAACCCTAAAAACAATAAAAGGTTTTCCATAAACCAGATGCCCTGGCCACCTCTTCCCTTAAAAATCCAGTTTAATAGAGCAAGCCGATGAAATAGAAGATTGAATGAGCAATTTAGCAAAGCTTTCTTTATCTACTTTCTTCGTATTAAGGCCAAACAGTAACAGTTCTATTTGATTGTTTGAAAATATGTCAAATATAAAATCATAAACGGTTATTTTGTCTCACATACTCAGTCAAATATAAACTCATAAACGGTTATTTTGTCTCACATACTCATAAAGTGTAAACTAACAGTGATCTGGATGTTTTGCAAAGTATTTTCCTAAATTATTGAGCAGATAAACTGCCAAACATAATACCATCGCTACGAAAGACTTAATGCCATTAAGAGATATAATTAAATGAGGCCAACACTATTTGTTTCCAAATGAACTGGAGGCTTAGACTGAGTAAAAGATTAGAGCATCACTTACCTAGCCCATGGCCCTACATGAGGTATTTTCTTTCTACTGGCACATAAAACATGTCTTAAAAAGGCACTCATCTCCCAGAAGATTCCACAGCAATAACTAAAAACTGTCAATTTTTAGATTTTATTAGCTATGTTAGCAGGTTCATCCAGGGTTCCAGGCCAGATTCTGATCCCAGTCTGGGTTCCGCTAGGATCTGGCCACAACTTGGTTATTTGCCTGGGTAGATCTAAGACATACCTGACCAAAGAAGCCAGGCCTGGGTACACTTTGGGCAGACTCAGGGAGAGCCCACAGCATTCCAAAAAAATTGCATTTTAAAAACATTTAAAAAAACAAAAAGACCTAATTAACCGTAAAGTGCATTTGCCATTTTATGAAGAATGCTTGGTTGAAAGGAGCAAAATTACAAAAAAACATGGCATGCCCCTCAACCTTGCATATCCACATCACTACAATAGCACCATTGCCTTCTCAGAATAACTGACCAGATGACTGTCTGCTTCCGTCAATGCATTGACTTTAAGTCCACCTTGAAATCTCCACTTTGGTGTCCTTCAAAATAACTAAGGGCTGCTCCTTTGTCGTGTTTAGCATAAACAGCATATGTTTTGATGGTTGTGGCTTTGGGCAACCCATTGCTACCCACTCTGATTTGAAAAAGCAAAAAATAAAAATAAAAAAATTGTTTTGGACTGCATTGGATGGAAAAGTTGTATTTTTTTCCCGAGTTTTTCCAATTAAATCCTGGGTTAGTGAATTCTATATATAATTTTGGTTTTCAGAGTCAATCTACTATGATATAAACTGCCATTTTGATTTATCTTTTAACATTTATGATTCAACAATTGACATTGCATTATCAAATATCAGCTGTGTCCTCAATTCTGTACATTTTTGTGCAAATTATGGTTGGCATTGAATGTATATGTATTCTACACATATATGCATGTATATGGATATGCATATGTATATGGAAATGCATATGTATATATTGTATGGCCTAACCCAGCCTTACAGAACCCGGGAAAAATATCAGCAAACCGCTGACCACAAACCCAAACCAACAGCACCAATTATAGGAAAACTCATCAGTTCATTAAACAATAAAATAACTTATAGGCTGCAAAATAAGTTATAGAACAGAGATAATAGAATCAAAACTACAGTATAGTATCATCACAGCACCAAGAGGAGTAGGATAAAGAAAATTTACGTTGTGCAAACATCATTCTTATTAAATAATGTTTTCTAGTATCATCGCAGTACCAAGAGGAGTACAATAAAGAAAATTTACGTTGTGCACCCATCATTCTTATTAAGTAATGTTTTCAAAATAATACAAAAATAAAAAAATTAATCAAAAACTATTTCTTCTTATTCCAAAGGAAACTTAGAGAATGCAGCATACAACACACAAATAGAAGGCCCTCCATTGATAAAAGTCCAAATAAGACAAGACTAAATCGAAAGGGAAGCCAATCAGAGTTCACTCTCTACAAAAATAGAAATCGTACACGGCTTTCACTAGTAAATAAGATGAAGTATGTCGATACTTAATTTGCATTGGCTTTGGTACATTAAATTGAAACAGCTTTTGTTCACAGCATAATCAAAGAAATTCAACTAATTTGTATGTTCGGACTGATCATTGACTCTTGATGTTGCTGACCAGAAATTTTAAGGAAAATAATCTTTGACGGTATTTAGACTCTAAGCTTAGCTACAAGAAAAGCACCTATATAGGAAAAGATGAAATATAAGACGAGCATGTTCGCGCAGAACATTTCCAAACAGAAAGAGAGTGAGAAAGATCACAGTATTCAAAGAATAACAAATACACATGTTCTCCTACATCTCCACGCTAAAATTACAGCAAAATTCCGGAATAAACTGGTGTAGAAGATGCATCAAGTTTAATCAGTTTTATTGCTTGATAAATTCCTAAGTGAAATGAATAGAATCTAAGATAAAACCTTAGCTTTAGTCCAAAGGCAAACCCAAAATTCGTTTGCAACATTTGTCGACAAGTCTTTTCCAGGTGGAAGAATAGGCAATGGAATCCTAATAACCTCTTTATGCTAAAATTTATCCTAATTTGATAGGCAGCACAAAATTAGCCGAATTAACAACAAATGAAGAAACTGATCAAGACCTTAAAAAGCAAAAACTGTGGTTTTCGAGAAAGGGAAGCGCATAACAGCTCGATTTCTCAAAGCCAAAAGGCCACGCTTTACAAAGAGAACAAAAGAACAAACAAAACCTAGTCTGCAAGAATGCACATGAAATCCAAAACATGCATTTACAATTTTAATTTTTAATTAAAAAATGAAATTGCGAAGCCGCCTTTTCAGATATAAAGGTCTCACCTTTTCTTCTCGCTTGGCATCTCGAACAGGCGAGTCAAGATAGACTAAAAGCTCGCGAGTGATTTTAACGATGTCGACAGGAGTCCGAGGCTTGGACTTAAATAAACCCTTCATCCTTATCCTCTGCAAATAGAGCGCAGAAAATAAAGCCGGTAGAATAAAGAGGAGGAACTATATTACGCGATGGCTGCGTGAAGTTCTAGAGCGAGCAAGAGAAGCAGGACAACAGTAAAAAAACAGGGCAGAGAAATCGGGCGCCGATGGCAGGAAAGAAAGTGAGGGCCATGGGAGGAAGCTTCAGAATCAGAGATCGAACCCCAGTGGGCACGACTCTGTGGCGTCAAACGCATCAAGTCAACAAGACCCCACAGTAAATTACACTTGTCCGGTTCTGACACTACAAAAGTTTCACCAATATAAGCCTACCGGTCACAGCATCAATATATGTGGCTGGAAGGTGCAGGTCGGCCGCGAAACAAATTGTGGGATCTCAGGGTACCCGAATTCGATTCTCTGATGACGATGATTTTCTCCGGAAAGGTTGAAACTTTCCAGAATAGGGAATGTGCTATGCTAGAGATTGAAACGGTAGTTTGTTACTTTCTTTGTCACGTCAAATTTCCAAGCTTTTGAAAGGAGAGGTCCTCCTGTGTCCTGACACAGACCTGACTAGTACTCGTGGACGGCACGGATGTCGCATGGCGCGCCAGATCCACGGCTCCCGTGCACCCACTGAGCCTCCACGTGTCGGCGGATTTCATTGGCTACCGGTTCCATAGGGAAAGTTAAGTTTAGGTAGTAGTTACGAGCGGTTTAGTGCTTCTTTTATCGGATATCTTATTGGGGTGGATCCTGTCGCTGTTATGCTTATTGGCTCACTTTTAGATTGGATATTCCTCAGTTTTAAAAAAAAAAAAAAAAAAATATGTCCCAAAATAAATAGGGGAACAAAAAGTTTATTATATCAAAGAATTTAATCTATATGGGATCATAAAGAAAAAATCTCCATAGAGTAAATATTAAGTAGAAAGAAAAAATGTTGATAGTTTAATTAAAGACTAGCTCTCATTATTTTAGTTGTGAAATCGGTAGATGGACAGTACCTAAAGAGGGATGGAAAAAAAGAATATGTTGATTTTGCAACAAAGGAATAGTGGAGACGAAATGGCACTTCATTGTATAGTGCTTAGCGTATAGAGACATTTGTGTCATCTACGAAGAGACCTTGCAAGTTGATAATTTAAGTATCTTGCTTGAGGAGGCAAGGCTGGAAAAAACTGCAAACTTCATTATCAAAATTCACCATATAGGATCTGATCTCGAGAAGAGTTTACAAACTTTATAGGGCTTTTTTGTTGGGGGGTCATATGCTACTCTTGGGTCCCATAGGTTGCTTTGTCCTTGTGGACGTTATTAAAATCTTTCATTTCATTTCATTTGTTTCACATAGGTGCAAGAGGAATGGCCAAAATAAGAGGAACAAAAGACTCAAAGTGTTAAGACTTGATTTGATAAGGGACAACAATATATGTCCAAATCGTTTTAACAAACTTGTACTACATCAAAATTGATATAAGAATTATATCTAGTAAAGATACAATAAACATTTTAGACTGTCTTGGATGTAATAAGGCTTATGTGTGTGGGGGGAATACATATTTTCTTCTTAATTAATTATTTAAATAATTCATACATTCTTTTCAACCATGATAATTAATTTTTTTAATTATTTAATTAGCTAATATTTCTTCTAAAAAAAAAAATTATATTAATTTTTTTTTATCTTTAATTTCTTCTAAAAATAAATAAATTTATATTTTATTTTTTCTTAATATATCTTCATCTCATGCACATGAATTAAATAATTAAATAATTTTATTTTTTAATTTCCTCCATCCACCATAATTAAATAATTTTATTTAATTAGTTCTATTAATATTCTTCTTTCTCTTAATTTAGTGAGTTGATTGAAAAGCAACTCTTGATTACTCCTACTCACTTTCACTTCAATCTTCCATGCAATCAGTCTTCTCATCTATGCAACCAATTAACTTATAATCCTAGCCTCTCATCTTGACACATGACATTTGCACATTCGTCATAATCTCTCAATCAATCTCATCCATTGATCTTCCAAATCATCCTAGATGTTGATCTATGTCAAGTGAAAGCTATAAATCCACCATCAATCAAGTCTTCATATCCATAATTATCTTGCAAATCCATAATTTATTTAAGAATTTTTGCTATCATTATGTCGTATTTCTATTATTTTATGAATCAAGGTTATGATAAAATCAAGAGCAATCCACATTACAACCAATTTGCAACACTATCAAGTAGAATGGAGTAAGGTATAGATACACTTGTGGAGGTAATATTGATTTAATTTGATATATTTTGTTTGTGCACACACTCTCATTAAGTAGTTTTTGAGTGTTTGAATTGGGTTTTATTGTATTCTCAATTTCATCATTAATGTTAGAGTAATCATGCATTAGCTAATAATTAATTAATATTTAATTGATTATTAGGCTAATTTATTCTTATGCACTTAAGCTAAATTTAGGAGTGCTTTTATTTTTATTAGTTGAGCTATTATTAGATCATTTTGTCTCATTACATGAGATGTTGACACTTGTCATGACCTAGTCCTTTTATCATTTAGGGTTGTTCCTATAAAGCATTCACCCTCATTGTATTATCAAAACTCTCGATCTGCTTGAAGACTCTTGAGATTCATTTTGTAAGTTTTTCTTGTTGAGGATATAACATATTATTGTTTGCAACTCTCTTGTGTGGAAGGTGTTTTTATTCATTGTTTGATTATGTGTCTCATGTTTATTCACAATTCTAACATGGTAGCATAGCGTGGATTCAGTGAACCCTTTCTCGATTTTTAGGGTTTTTTCTCAACTAGGGTTATAGGACTAATTTTGAAATCGTCTTTGCTTTTTTTTGTAATAAAATAAAATCAACCATCCTAGGGTCATATGGGTGACCAGTGCCTAGCCCCTGGGGGGCTAAGCAATTTTTTTATTTTTTTTATTTTAACAAGATTGGGGAAATCATGATAACTTTTCGCTCGATTATCAAAATTGGGCAAACAAAATATGAAAGTTGGTTTTGAGCACTATCCAATGGTGCTAATTTTTTCTCAAATTTTACTACTAGTATATTTTATTGCCTGACAAAGTCATATGTGTTGTTTTCACTCTTGAGCTCATAAATTTTGACTTGTTTCTCTATTTTTCATGATTCCAACAATGTTGAAAAGGTCTTTCAAAGCTCCCATTTATGCATTTTTTCTAGATTTTTCTCTAGGTACATTTTATTTTTTATAACCCACCTTTGAATTATAAATTACTTTTTACTTTACATCAAATGCAATGATGAATTATGTGATTTTAAAACTTTGAAAGTTAAGTGTTATGATGAAATTTTATGTGATATGATAGTTTTTACATTTTAATGAATTATTGTTAATTATGCAATGAAATAAACATGATGTATATGATACGGCTAACTACTTGGTTGTTTTTCTAAGTGAAATGCAGGCTAGATTTCACACCCTCCAAAGGGAGGAGAGTATCACTTGGGAGAAGGGTATAGTCTAAGGGCTTACTAGTAATGTTATTTGATTTCTCTTGTGCCACGTAGGTCAAGTGTTTGAATTCATTTAATTGATGTGTGTCTAGGATTTTCAATTGCATCTTAAAGGTAAGTAAAACCCATTTGTTGCTTGGTCTTGTTCTCCTCATTTTATTTGGGTTGCAAATAAATTGGGATAATTGATAATCATTTTTTGGTATAATATATAAAGATATGAATGTGTGTGTATATATATACATATATGGTGCAGGAGCATGGGTGAATAGGCAATCGACACTGTCCAAAAATATTGTTTGGTTTGCTATTAGTTTTGGTTTTGGTTTGTCATCTTCATATACGATTTCACTTTATGATGAATCGGACAACCGTGAAGGGTGAAAGGGAAATTTTAAACGTTGATTGATTTTAATAACAGTGGGTGCAAATTTAAATTTCTTCATTTGCCAGTATATTCAAAGTTTGAATAGCATGGATATCCACCAATTGTAGTTGCAGCTACGCAGATGAACATGTATGCAAATGTAGAAGCATTTCAATACCATTTCATGCAATGCCCATGCGCCCAACATAAGAATATGAATGGTTTCAAGTTTTAATTAAAAATTAATAAAACCATACAAGGCCACGCTTTGTAGAGATTAAAAGTTAATAAAAAGATGAAAAGAATTTATGCCAGATAAAAGAAATAAAATGATTGTTGAATGCCTGTCCCAAGAATGAATAAGGAAGGAGAATTGACTCCACTTATAAAGAAACGTTGCATATTTATAATGCAGAAAGGGAGTTGCATAAAACTCATAACCAAACAAAAGGAAAATGGATGCAGACGTAAAGGAAAATGAAGGGGCAACCAAGGAAAAGGGAAGTGGCACCAATATGGAATAAAAGTACAGATTTAAAATCAAACAAGGAGGGTTGGCCGCATGGAGAAGGAAAGAAGGAATTCGCTTATGGGGGGAGACAATCTTGGAAGAGAGTCGCGCCCTATTGAGGTAAGTGTATGGAGGGCCTGCATAAAAAGATCAAAGAGGAGGACGCGTAGAGCCAAGGGTAATCGGGTTGTATTACTATTTGAAAAAGCATAGAATTGAAACCTACAGTGCACAAAGAGAAGTTACTAATATAGACGAGAATGAAGAACTATTTGTGAACATAGAGTTGTGTGGAAGCTAGTATTGAGAATAGTGAGAGAACCAAGCATCTACTATTGGAGGATAAACTTGGTAGAGAAGAAGTTGTGAGGCAAAGGAGAGAAAAGATAGTATGTGCGAGCAGAGTTATATGAAGGAGTCTTTCGCCAATTGTGTGTAATAGTGAATTTGTAGATTGATAGATGTGAATAAAAGAAGCATTTTGTCATTGTGTTGTAATATTTATTTTATTGTTGGATTCGGTCGGGCTTAACCGGCACACTCTAAGCATTGACTGCTTAGGTGGTCAGGCCCACTCTTAACCTCACCTTTCTTTTCTCGTACCGTTTCTAACCCACTCTTTTAACCTCATCTTTCCCCTTCGTAGCTTTTCGTTTACGGATTTTTCGTTGCAACCGTTTCAAGGATTCTCATCTCATTTTCGTACTTGCAGTTTTTGTTGACGAGGCAGTTCCCGTTGGACGTGGCTATTCTATCGAAAAAAACACAGAAAATAGCATGTCAACATGCATATGGGCATAGATATCATACAAAACCGATATAATGGGACCCACCAAGACGGAGCAGAAGTGACAGAAATTGCAGCTCTATACTTAGTTTTGCCGCCCAGTATTGCTTTCGACAATTCAAACTTACAGTGCAATCTAAAGTTAATGTAAATTCAATTTATTATATTATATTATTATATTATTATATATCATATTATTTTATTTTATTATATTGTTATATATTTATTATTGTACTTACTATTATTATATATTTTTCTAATGTAATTAAATTTGTATCATTATTATACTAAATTATATTATATTATATTATATTGTGTTATTATAGATTTATTATTATGTAAATAAATTTATATAATTATTTTATTATTATAGAAGTATTTTACTAGCAATCGCATCTTGTTGTGTAATGGGTATGTCGAAGAGGTGTGGAAGGTCAATAAGGGAAATTTTGGAGTATTTTTTGTATACATTTGTATAGTACATGAGTTAAATTGGTAGGAAATTTAGAAAATGATTGTGTGTGCAACAAAGATCTTAATGGAGAAGTGGTAGCTTCAAATCAACTATGCATCCACTTACAAGGATCCAAACACAATTGAAAACCCTTTGAATCATGAAGATAATCAGAATCCATTACCAATAGGCTCATGTTATGTTTGCAATAAGGAGAGAGGGATGGAAAGAGGGAGAGATAGAGGGGGGAAGAGTGAGAGAGACAAAGAGGGGCAAGGAGATAGAGACAAAGGCAAAGATAGAGATGGAGAATGAGAGGGAGAGGGATATGAAGTAGAGGGAGATAGAGATAGAGATGAAAATGGAGATGGACAAGGAGGAGAGGGATATGGAGGAAAGGGAGATATAAATAGAGAAGGGAGAGCCAGATAGACAAATATGGAAAAGATAAATATATAGAGAGGGAGAGAATGAGAGACGAAGATATATGTATGTATGTATGTATATAAAGTGAGATAGAGAGAGAGAGATATAAAGTGAGATATATGTATGTATGTATGTATATAGGGGTAGAGAGATTGATAAATAACAAGATAGAGACAAAGTGAAAAATGGAAGAATAAATATGGGGAGATGGAGAGAGATGCAAAGAGATATAGATATAGAGGTATAGGAAGAGGGAGAGGGAGAGAGATGGAGCGAGATGAATGGATAGAGAGAGGGAGACATGTCTAAAAATAGAGGGGGGGAGAGGAAGATAAAGGTAAAGATGAAGATAGATCAAGAGAGGAAGAGGGAGACAAGTAGATAGAGATAGACCTAGAGGGAAAGATAAAGATAGAGAGAGATAGGGAGATATTGATGATGAGATAAATTTATATAAAGGAGGAAGAAGAGGAAGATAAAGAAGAAGAGATAGATATATATAAAGGAAGAGGGAGAGGAAGATAGAGATTTAGAGGGAGAGGGAGAGGGAGAGGGAGAGATGGAGAGAGATATAGATGGTGAGATATAGTGATAGAGAGATATAGAGATACGGGAAGAGGGAGATAGAGATTGAGAGACAGATAAACAAAGAGAAGTACAAGTATAGACAAATAGAGAAGGAGAGAGGAAGAGAGAAATATGGGTGATAGAGGGAGAGAGAACGAGGAAGATAGATCAATATATGGGAAGCTAAAGGGAGAGAGGTAGAGACAGAGACAAGTAATAGAGAGGGAGAGAGATAGAGAAAGGGAGGAGAGATAGATCTAGGGAGAAACAAGGATTGTGTGTGAGTGAGTGAGAGATATAGAGATAGAGATAGGGATGGAGAAATATGGAGTGTGTGTTTGATGAGAGAGATAGAGAGGGGGAGATATAAATAAAATATGGAGGGAGAGAGGGAGAGATAAAGAGATAGATATATAGCAGAAAAAATAGAGGGGGGAGAGAGAGAGAGAGAGAGAGAGATGTAAGGAGTTAGATATGGGGGAGATACATAGAGAGGAAGATATATATAGCAATGGATATAAAGATGGAGATGGATCAAATCTTTCACACATTTTGTATACACATTTCCTAGTGAACATGGCTTCTAGGGAGCATTGTAATATCTTCCAACAAAGGTATAAATAGAGAAGTGATAGCTTCAAATAAACTATGCATCCACTTACATGGATCCAATCATGACCAAAATAAAAAAATTGAATCAAGAAGATAATTAGGCTCCATTATAAATGGGTTCATGTTATGTTTGTAATAGGGAGAGAGGGAGAAAGAGGGAGAGGTAGGGATAGAAAGAGGGAGATATAGAGGAGGGAAGAGCGAGAGAGAGAGAGTGTGTGTGGGATAATGAGATAAATATAGAGAGGAAGATAGACATGGAGATGAAGAGGAACATTTATTTTAAAAGAAAAATCATCCTCGAGGCCCATTGTGCATTAATTAATAAAAATAGATTGTTGAGCATAAGGATTTATTGCATGATGAAGTGGCACTCAATGATCTTTGAAAGGCCAATAAACCCTATTTATATGTATTCATTTTTTCCCATCTTTTTTCATAAAGAGAACCTTTGAAAAATTATCTCAACTCCACTTTTATATGGTAGGGTGTTGGAGTTATCTTTTCAAGTGGGCTTAGTCTATCTTTAGACCCATGAATAATTTATGTCTATCTTTTAGAAAATTGGTTGTATTTAAATAGTGAGAATGGTGATTTGTTTTGTATTATATCATTTATCATAGTTTAATTTTTGGTATGATTGACCTTTATTCGATCTTTGAATATTTTTTATTGGTTGGATCATTTACTTGTGATAGCTTAACCAAGTGATAAGTTCTAATTTAGATATGCATTGTCTCATTATATTAATTATCTAACTTAAAAAATATATTTCATGAGTTGAAAATTTATGTTTGATAGTTCTAGTTCAAAATATGGTTCATGAGTTAAAAATTGAAATGGTGTGGTGCCCCTACTTCTACATCTTGTTTGAGAACTATTGCTTGCAAAACCTCTATCCAATGACTCCTTTTTTTTATCATATTCTTTTTATCTAATTTTTTGATTTGGTTAAATTTTGTTTTTCTCTTTTAATATGGATAATTATTCTTGTAGATGTTCCATTGTTATTGAAAATCACAATAAATTTTGATTCCTTTATTGGTGGATACTCATCACTTTCAACAACAATCCTCTTGGTGCACTCAATTGAGGCTTCTTTATCCTTTTTCATCCTTTTTTGGAATCTTCCTTACCTTATTTGGTTTTGTTTCACTATTTTTGGAATCTTCCTTATCTTATTTGGTTTTGTTTCACTATTCTTTCTTCTTCCATGTGCATCTCATGAGCTATCTTAATTTCTTCAAAAAATAATCTTAATTTCTTGCTATCTCCTTTTGGCATGGGTGTTTTTTTGGAATTTTATTAATCATTTTATTCATCCCTACATAACATATTTTTTAGACCTACTTGAGTGGTATCATCTTCTTAGGATCCCCCTTCATCCCTTGTTAGACCTACTTTAGCGGTAAATTCTTTAGGTTGAACAATATAGATTTTCTCATCTAGATCTCCATATGATAATTTGTTATATCAAAATTTATTTTGTCAATTTCATAAAAAAAGATGTAGCTATAGACAATAACATCCTAATGAAATTAAACATAGATACAAGAGAAATATCTCACTAAATTATATTCCTTCTACCTTAGAATAACCCATTGCACCAACTATCCTTGTACCTTTCTAATATTTTTTCTACTCTAAATTTCTTCTTGTACACCCGCTTGAACCAATGGGTTCCTTCATTAAATCAACAAAGTCCCAAATCCTTTTTTGTGGTTTCACCATCTCCTCTTTCATGGATTTTATTTAAGATTTGTTCTCCTATTAATATTAAATATTTATATAGTTTAATTGAAAAAAACATAATATATTCATAACTATATTATCTATCCCTTATTTATATATTCATTTCAAATAAAAAACATCATTTCAACAAAGTGGATTTGGGTATGACAAAGTGAATGTTATAAAATATAGTGTATTTTGAAAGATGCAATTTGTTATAGTATGTATTTGTGCAATGTGAAGTGTGTATTATGAAGGTTGGACCCCCTATGCCATAACATGTAGGTTAAAAACAAAGAATGTTTTGACACCTCAATTTTTTTATATGATACTCATAACTATACTTATCTACATATGTATTTGAAATAACATCACCATTTGATGAAAATGAGTTTAGGTATGAGAAATCGCAAGTTTCAAAACCCACTATGTTTTATAACTTGTAGTTCATAGAGTACCCAATAACACACATTATTTTTTAACCACTAATGTGGATAAGCATGTATTCAATTTACCTAATTTACCTCTAGTTGTAACTTAACTATAATAATAACCCTATATCAAACCATAATGTTATTCCCTAACCCTAACCCTAGCACTAACTGTAACCCTTATTCCAAATCTCACACTAACCCTAACCCTAATCCTAAACCTGATTTGAATCCTAGCCCTAACACTAACCCGAACCCTTACCCTCCCTACAATATTTTTCCCCTTGAGTGTAGTTGATTTGTACTAGGAAAATTTGTACACATTAATTTGTGGGACATCACAAAGCACTCCACAAGAAGGATAAATTTGGTGGAAACAAAATGTGATTGAATACCCTCATATTATTGCACAATACATGCATTTATGCCACTCATTTTTTAGAAAAAAAGATACTTCAAAAGGATATGTTCATGTGAAAGACTATTGATGCAAGTACAAGTGGAAACATAGGGGATCAACACATGTTTATGGATTCATATGGATGCATGGTGCACCAAATGTAGATAATAAATTAGGAGATATAAAGAGTTCTATAATTTATAATAGGTAATATGCAATGAACTTGTAATAAAAGGGATGAAAGATATAGACATACCTTGCGGACATGGTGGAATGCAGCATAAAGATAAGAAAGGAAGGCCTACTCTCCACCCTACCATATTGGGTCATGGAGCATCATGCACTCTCACCAAACCCTAGAGAAAAAAATTAAAATTTTCACCACTTTGATCAATGGTGAAAGCAATGTTTTGGCCCTTGCTAACTTTATAGAAGATCTAGTGGTGTCTGAGGAGATACAAAATATCATGGAGATACATACGATGTGTAAAGAAGATGCATATCTATGAAAGAAACGAGGAAAATTGGTCTACAGATAAATATCTCAATACCTATTACTATTTCAATTTATGTACAAAATTATATTATTGTACTAAATTACTAATTTTTAACATAATTTTGTTACTCAAATGATAATAAGTTATAATTCTCCATGGCCATTAATTTTGGAAGGATCAAAATTATATGAAGATATACTAAATGGTGAAAAAAATTGCATCATTATTGGCAACCCTCCCTTCTTCTTCTTGGTTAATTAAGTGTCTTTTTAGTGAAGAAATATACATCGATGGAAGAAATTAAATGGGTTATTGTCAAGTAAATCTTGACTATATAATTTGTAACAAATAAATTATAAACAAAGCTTGACTATATGAAAATGAACTCTCACAAAAATCAAATGAATACATATATATTGGTTATATTATTGGTGGTCGCTCTTAGTTTCATTCCTTCTTTTTCTTTTTGGATTAATTAAGAGTTTTTAAGTGAGAATAATAGAAGAAAAATATTTAGAGGATAGAAATTAAACAAATTATTGTCAAGTAAATTGTGATATGGAATTCATATTTGTGACATGGAATCTTATCTTGTTATATTAAATTCATCTATTTGTAATATTCTAAATAGATCTTGACTTTCCATTTTTTAAATAATCATAAATCATGAGGAAACAAAAAAATATTAAGCTTTTGTTTATTCTTCTATTCAATTTAAATTTGTTTAAATGAAGATAAGAACTCTATTTAGTCTTCAAATAAATAAATACATTTTATTTAAATATTTTGTTGCATTTTGTCATCATTAAACAAATATGTGAATTAAGTAATTGCTATTTTTGAATTAAAGATGGTGTTGAAACATATTAATGCTTGTACTCTATAGAATGGTATGATAATTTATGAACTTATTAATGAAGAAATGCATAACAAATGAGATAAACCATTTGAATGAATATGCTTTTTACATAATTTTCATAATTCTTGTATTTAAGAATTTGGCTCATAGATGTGTTGTTGGGTGAATTCAATGTTCTATATGTATGTCTTAAAGGTGTTTGAATCAAAATATATTAAATAAACAATGTTTCGGCATATGTTGTCTTGAAGAAATGTGTAATAATTATAAACATGTACTATGATATTTTCTTCTATTTTATCATGTTAAGCATATGTAGAAGCATCTTAAAACTATCATTTCTTCATTAGTGTAAGAACAATTAAATTATGTTATTCCTGTAATCTATGCATTCAATTATTATTCAATGAGAAAATTACAAACAATAATATATGAAGAAAAATCAAAAAAAGAAGACCCCAAATCATATAATTATATAACCTTTTCATTCAATCATTATACAATAGAAAAATTACAAAGAGATCATATAATTATATCAAGAAAATAACATATACTATTTTTTTTATTTTTCTTTTTTAATAAAAATGATTTTTTTTTAAACCTTGTATGAGATTTTATATTTGATTCCATAGCAAACCCATCCATCTTTTAAGGGAAAAAGCAATATAACAAACCCATGAAATCTAATCAATGTAGAAATTATGAAATCAAATGAATCCAAATGCAAAAATTGTTGACTAGGGAAATTTATAAACTCGTTTGCAAATAAATATAATAGTCTCAATCGTGGCTTAGGTTATAGGATTAAACTATGGGCTTAAAGATGCCATTGACTTCAATACCTGATTTATCTCATTACATGCTCGTTCCCAAAAGAGTTAGGAGTACAAAGTAAAATAAAGGGAAAAAAATAAAATGAATAAAAATTTATGATTGAGCATATATATATATATGCACTTTGTTTCCAGATCAGGTGGGAATGATGGCAGATGGTTCGACTATCTCTTCCCCCAGATTTAGTGGGGATTATAGTTGCACCGATCGCGTTTTCAGATTTCCCGCTCTATTTCCCACCTCAAGCTGATGGATCATTGCCCCTGAGCCTACTGGGTCCATCGTTCGTCGGTCCCATCTCAACAACTATTACCGTTGGAGGAGGGGGAATATTGCTGATAGAATTTGCATTATATTTATTCCACGAACTAAATTATAGAAACATAATAATTTATTTTCATGGATTCAAAATCTCATTGAAGGAAATAGGCAGAGGCAAGAGTATACATCTGATTGTATGTTAAAGTTGCAAATAAGAGAGAAAGCTCTGACTGTTGGCCAAACCCCTTACTTTGGCAGCTTAGCTGGTAACAAATGACTATAGGGTGTAAACACTTGACCCTAAGGGGGTCGACCACTATAGTATGTCCATTGCCTTGACATGTTTACCCCTGGAGAAAATGAAAGAGAACAGTATTGGTTTTTAATTAGTTCATATCGCAACAGTTTGTGAAACATAGATTACAAGAAAATATATATATAAAAAAATGTGTCTATGTAGCAGCAATATACCAAATACAGATGGTCGTGGCTTCTCTAATGTCTGCCACTATTGAGAGCTAGATGGGGTCTGTGCTGAGAGCTGGTGAATACCCAGCTTGCCTTCTATCCTCACAAATTTTTTTGATCAACCACCTTAATCCTCTTCAATGCCCTCACCCTCATCTACCATCAAGAAACTCTCTCCTCCACCATTTCCCTGCATAGCAAAAAAAAAAGCATTTAGAGATGGACCCAACTATGGCATGTCCATCGTTTTAAAATTCCCACTTTTAAAACTCCCGCTTCTAAAACATTTAATGTATGCTGGGTGTGCGGGATTTTGATGCGGAAATAGGGCAGTTAATTCATACGGGAACAAAATCCCTCAAACGGAAAATCTGGAAAGCTACCGGAGAGGTGGGGTTAAGAGTGGGCAAACAGGAAGGGTGTGGTTAAGAGTGGGCCCGACCACCTAAGCGGTCAATGCTTAGAGTGTGCCGGTTAAGCCGTCCCACTGGATTCAGGTAGAGGTTTGCTTGTGATTGTGGTTTATGAATTTGGTGTTTTAATAGAGGGGTGTTCCCTCTTGCATCAATATATATACATATATATATGTATGTACATATATATGTGTGTATATATATATATGTTAGAAAAAGGAACATATATATGCATATATATATATATGTGTGTGTGTGTGTGTGCTCATATACATAAATATATAAATACGTATACGATTCGAGAATTCATCGATGTTTACAGTATATTTGTTAACAATTGTATATATACATATATTAATAGAAATAGAATAGTACATTTATATATATACTTATATATGTGTTATATATTATACATTGATATTTAATGTCGTTGATATTTAAATGTACACATGCTAATGGTAGCATGATGGGTGATAATAGACAATGGTTTTCTAATGCCAATATATGAAGGCAAGAATAAATAACCACCAACCTTATGTTTTGACACCACTTTATGACATGAATATTTTTAATAATTTGTAGTGTATTTAAACTCCATTTAAAATGTCACTCAATAGACTGATAAAGCCGTGGAAAAAGTGAAAAAATGAAAGCATAGTAATTATGACTGCACCAACTTTAAATTAGTTTGGCTATGTGAGAATAGCCATGAAAGTTACAAATTTGGCATCATAATGTGGCAGTTATAATAGTAAATTAAATGCCTTTAAACCATTTCCAAAACATTTCTTTTGGAGGAAGAGATTAAGCCACTAAAGTGAATGTTTAAGCATCTTTTTAAATGACTTTAAAAGCCATATGGAGCCATGGATTTATGTGGTTGAGACTATTTTTAAATCCATATAACTTGATTAATGTTTAAGTGTTAATTTCAATCCTTTAAAGTATGCATAATAGGAAAACTGAATTTAGAAAGCTATTTAAAGCCAACAAAAGCCATGGAAAATTTTGAATGAGTCAAGCCACTTAAAAGGGGTGACTAAGTCCAAAACTTAATAATGTTCTGCTTACCATAAATGATGGCAGTTGAAGGAAGTTAGCAGCGTGTTTAGAAGGCACTTCTATTGGCCTTAATGAATGATTAAATCAGCCACATCGTGGCTATTCAAACTGGGTTGCTAAATGCCATTTAAAACCACATATAATCATGGAAATTTGATGGGCATCGAGCCATATTAAAAGACTATTTGAAACTGTATTGTTATGAAGAAGTTGGCCACTAAATAGCGCTCATAACAACATCACATCAATTCTTTAATTTCTATTAACTGTCATACAATCGTGGCATATGTATGAACTTTTTGAGGCTCTCAAAGAGGCATTAACAAAAGTTATTTTTGATTACTCAAGCCTAAATAGGGGGTGTCAGTCAGAACAAAGGAGTGGGTATTAATTTCCCATAAGAGAGGGCACAGCTTATATAAGCCATTAGTTTTCCTTTATTTTGTTTCTACTAGGCGTTGGTTGAAGGAATAGACTTAGAATTATGAATATTCTTATCTTCAAAGCATTTGAGTTTGGAGTTATCAGTTTAGAGGAGAATACAATAGAGAATAGACAATAAATTCTCTTCCCAGGGTAGCTGTTAATTAACTTCCAGGAGGAAAGTTGTGTATTTTCGAAGCTAGGGAATTCAAGAGAAAGTTTATTTGTAACCAAGAGATAGAATAATAGGCACGTTATTTCTTTGTTTAAACTTGTCATTTCCTTCAGTTTTAAGGAGCAAGTATTATTATTTTCCAAGGCATGTAATATCATATTAGTGTCATGAATTTTGAAATTCACAAGTTAACTTTCTGCTAGAGGTTGTTGTGAGTTAAATGAGAAGAGTTTATTTTGGTTATATCAGATAATGAGATTAGATTGTACAACTTGAAGTATACAACATTATAATTGAGTCTACATTATCATTTAAAAAAATAAATGTGAAAGGATAGATTTATATAATCTTTTACATAGATTTTCATACATGATTTTGTAGATGATAACATGACACCAATGTTAGAGAAGCGACAATATTGGTTGAATATTTCCTTATATGAGCCGATTAAGTTTAAATAGATTATTATACTATCTATTTGATGAAAATTCAAGGTTAAACATGATGTTAAGTTGCTCGAATATTGATGATATTATAGTATGTATTTCCATTACTTCTTATGATATCCTTGAGGACGAAAACCATATAGCTTGATATTGGAAGTTTGAAACTTGATTAAGAGGACTTGTAATCCTCTATTTGATTTAAATATTATTATTTTAGTACTTGTTTGACATTATATTAGTACCTATGATATGACCATATGTGTCATGATGATGGTATAGTATCATCAATATCTACCAAAGGGGAATAAAAATAGGTGAATAGATAAACTTTATTTGCTTGTGTTAGGACTTGGATTAGAGGCAAAATCCTAGACCCTGGATGTTACATAAGCATAACAAGGGAATTCAACATCCAAGATACTTAACCTAACCAGTCATATTACCAATCTTAGTAAATGAACACATATGAATGCGAATCTATTGAAATATTGAACCAGACAATGGGTTTAACTAGAGAAAGTCTAAACCCTGCTGAGAAGGTATTTAATCCTAGGGTAAGATACCCATCACTATGGGGTTTTTGTATATGTAATATTTATACTATATTATGACCAGTAAGGTCAAGATTTCATCATTATGTGTCAAGATTTGCTTAAAGTTTATATTTCAAGATTAGTTACTCTCAAGGGTTATGGTAAAGGCTTGATCAACTGGCAGTGGCCACAATCCAAGTAGTTATGTGAAGGTAACTTTGGCATTCAAATAATAAATAACTAACCAAACCATATGAGTTATTGACTTAGTGAGTCTTCATATTTTGAGAAAGGATTTTATGATAAAACTAAACAATGGATAGCCAAGATTGTAATATGAAGAAGAAATCTTCAGTTTAAGTGTAATATTGGTTTATTATGCATGTTGAAAAATTTTCTAATAATTTTGGTTGCGACCAAGTGAGCCTAGTTGATGATAGTGGGTCATCACTATCAGTTATTTTTGCATTTAATAGGAGAGTAGATACTCCCATGGTTATTACTATGGACTTGAACAAGTGGCAATCGTCAAGGCCCAAGATGTTACGTGAACATAACATGGGTGTTCAAATTTAAGAATACTTAATCAACCTAGTCAAATTACGACTTTAGTGAAGATATCACTTTTAGAATGAAAAATTGTATAAAGAGTTAACCATTGGTCAAACAGTAATAATGAGGTCAACCTTAGGTTAGGTAAGGTTTCCAAGTTGATTTAGAGGTGGGTGAACATACAAGTCCACTCATAAGTGGTGGTTGAATATATTTCAAATAATTTGGCCAAATTGAGTGCAATAGTCTTTGCATGCACTTGTAGGTTCATTGTGCTCCAGAGTTGCTTAACTAATCAATAGTATCATGCATAGTTAGAAGGAATCTATAGTTGTATGACTATATTGGTTAATTAGGACACAACACTAGAGACTCATGTATGAAAATACTAGGGGGTTCTTGACTATACTCTTCATTGAAGGGTAGGGCCACTTCTAGTTGGAAGGTGAGCGGGGGATCACCATTATGTGGTTGGAAGAAAAGTGCCTGTGTGATTCTCTCCCTCCTACAAATGAAATGTCAAGGCATATGAGACAAAAAGTAATCTAGATATGGAATTCCTGACCTTGTACTCAGTAGCTAAATGTTATCTCTTTACTTATTGTACTCATTTATGTGAAAATTGAAAATAGAAAATTTGTATAGTCTTTTCAGGTTGAAAAGTAGAATGTTCTCTTTACTAAATTTGTATGTATTCAATTATGTAATTGCAAATTCTAATTGTTGAAAGAGAAAAAAAATAGTTTTGATTTTCATGGAAATGAATTTATTTACTGCATGGTTAAAAACCCAAGTAATTTCCTTGTTAAAAGAATGTGGTTGTTACATATGGTATCAGAGCTACTGGGTTCAACACATGGACTTATGAGCTTATTATGTAAGTTTTTCCTCAAACATTATTAGTAGCTAATGTTTGAAATGTTCTTATGCCAAAATGGTGGGAAAAAGAAGAACAAGGAAGTCAATTCCCCAAAATTTGTCTAGCCCTAGGACTAAGAAAGAGTTGTCCCTAGAGGTTAAACTCCTTAACAATATTAGTTATACATTAGGTTCTTGGCTGGCTAACTCTGAGACTTTGGCTAGCACACTCAAGTGTATCAGGATAGAGAAGAACCTATGGGATATAGTAGTTGTGAAGGGCATTGTACCTATCTTTATGGTCAAACTAGTCAAACCATCAGCTCATAGGGAGATGCCCTTTGGTTGTGGTACGAATGCACCTATGATGATTAGGGAGGTTATGGATGAGTACTTACAAGTACATCCACCCTTCAAAATTATTTTAGTTGACTATGAGGGAGAAGAAGAACCCAAGGAGATTTTACTTTTTGACGACGACTTGTAGTCACGAAGAGTCAAAAATTGTATTAAATAAGGATGTGTAATCCATCTATGATACAATAAAATAAAATTTGGAAATTCATGTCAAAATCTCTTTTTTTCTTATAATGGAATGTATGGAAAACATTTGAATATGTATAAATAAATGCAATAATAGGGAAACTAATTGAAATGTTTAAAATGGAAATTTCAGGTGAAGTAGAATTTTGAAATAATTCGAACTAGAACCAATCCTGAAGGAATCCAAGAGGTAGAGCAACTTGTTGGTATCTTTGAAGTAAATTAGACCAATTTCTCATGATGCTTAATAAAGCAAGTGAGAGAACTAGAAACCTAGAACAAAATCTCAGGTACAGTAGTGTTATTTTGAAGCTAGGATTGAATTACCAAGTGTTTCAATTGAATTAAACTTGTATTTAGCCCCCTTAGGATCCTATGGTGTCATCATAGGGAACAATTATTCCTATAAGGAAATTCTAGAGAGGTCAAGTAAGGAAAATATTTGTCATTTAGTTAAAAGGCTAAGTAAAAAAGGGTGGCAGCTCTTTGCAATCAAAATGGAGGAAGTAAAGGAACTAAAGGATATTAGAGAGTTCATATTACAGGATGACTTGATTTTTTATGAGACCTAGAAACTCCAAGGAGTGGGAGGCAAATAATTCATGGATCAAGGAAGAGTGTACATGGATAAGTATATTTTCCCTCAAAACTTTGAGGATATATTTTTAGATGAATTACCTGGATTACCTCCTAAGAGAGCCTTGATTTTTTTTTGTCAGTATAATTCTGGGATTAGAACCTATATCCAATCTCCTTAATGGATAACCACAACAGAATGATGAAGTTGAAAGCTCAGTTCTCGAAGTTATTAGAAAAGGATTTGAAGGGTTAGAAAAGTGTTAGGAGGCATTTGACCATTTAAAAAAAGGGGGTTAACTTTGGCACCAATTTTGAAAGTGCTTGATCCAGAGGGCCAATTTGTGATCATCATTGATACCTAGGAGAAGGGAGAGGTGGTGTATTTTTGCAAGGAGGGCAAGTAATTGCCTATGAGTCTATAAAATTAAAGACTTGTGATCAAGACTATGCTCCACAGGATCTTGAACTAGCAACAATTATTCATGCATTGCAAATGTAGTTGTATTATTGGCTTGGGAAACCCACGAGTTAAAGTCAAACCATCAAGGTCGTAAGTACTTGTTTACCCAGCCTCATATAACTAATATTTGACCATAATTTTGAGATCAGTTACATTAAGGGAAAGGAAAACCGAATTGAAGATGCCCTAAGTCAAAAGACACATATCACCTTGATGATTTTTATAAAAAAATTCAAAATTCAAGTGTTGCAAAAGTACAGGGAGACAAATATTATGAGCAGGTCAAGCAAGCTCTCATGGACAACCCCTAAGATCCAAGCTATTATGGGTCTAACTTTTGGCCAGATAGGTTATTGAGATTTATAGGAAGAATGTATGTTTTGAACCCAAAAGAGTTAAGGAATATAGTGTGGAGGGAGGTTCACTCTGCATCATATTCAAGACATCCTGGTGAAACAAAACTTTTGGTTGATGTAAAGCCACTATATTTCTAGAAAGGAATGAAGAGGTATCTTGCAAGATATGTAGCAGAATGTGTAGAATACTAGAGGGTGGAAGCACAACATCATCACCCGACAAGACTTTTATACTCTCATGAGATTCCAGAGTGGAAATGGCAGAATCATTAGTATGGATTTTTTGCAGGGCCTTCCTATGTCTAGAAATAGGCATAATGAAATATTTGGTAGTGGTGGAAAAACTTGCCAAGGTAGCCCATTTCATACCCAAGAATTTGACAAATGGAGCACCAGTCATAGCCCAAATTTTATGCAAGAAGTGTTTAGGTTGCATGGTGTTCCTGAGAAGATCATCTTATATAGGGATGCTCACATGACTTCAAGGTTTTGGAAAATCTTAATCACCTCACTTGGAACTCAACTGAACATAAGTTCAACATATCATCTAGAGACATATAGTCAGACAAAGAGAGTAAACCAAGTATTGGAAGACTTATGGAGGATGTATTGCATGGATCAACAACACAAGTGAGAGGACTACATTTCGCTTATAGAGTTTGCATATAATAATTCTTCTCTTTTCGATATTAAAATGGTTCAATTTGAAGCATTGTACGGAAGAAAGTGTTGAACTCCTATAAGTTGGGATAACTTAGAAGATAAGATTAGCCTTGGTCCAAAAATGCTATTAGAAATGGAAGAACAAATCAGGTTGATAAAGAAAGGGCTAGTGGTAGCAAATGTTAGGCAATAAAGCTATGTTGATGCTAAGTGAATACTGAGATAGTTCTCAATAAGAGAAAGAATGCTTAAACCACACAAGCACCACCTGCATATTAGTAAGGTCACTCAGTACAAGGTCTAGTGGGACCAGTTTGCAAAGGATAGTGCTATGAGGGAAGATTATAATAAGATTAAACATATATTTTTCCATCTCTTACATGATTTTGAAAACTGAAAGTAAAACCTTTATTTGATTTTATATATGTTATGATAATTTGAATCATCGAGGATGGTGATCCTTAAGGGGGTAGATATGTTACACCCCACCTTTGAATTACAAATTACTTTTTACTTTATGTCAAGTGCAATGATGAATTATGTGATTATGAAAATTTGAAAGTCAAGTAAGTGTTATGATGAAATTTTATGCGATATGATGGTTTTTACATTTTAATGAATTATTGTTAATTATGAAATAAAATGAACATGATGTATATGATAAGACTAACTACTTGGTTGTTTTTCTAAGTGAAATGTAGGTTAGGTTTTAGGCTCTCCAGAGGGTGTAGCATGCCAATTGTTCAACGCAAGAAAATTCACTATATTTTAACCTCAAGTAAATAAACTATGTTCAATCTCATAGCAATAAATGTTTTCTTATAATTAAAAGACTACATGCACATCTGGAATAACACATATGAAAAAATTTCCATTTGCATTATAATTAAATATTACAATCCTTCTAAAGAAATGACTTATATAAAATCTCAAGATAACATTTCTTTCTTTACAAACTTCCATAAAAATGGATATAAGAGAACATACATAGCTCCTTTGAGCTTCATTAGCACTAGTAACAAATGGTCCGAGAAATCTCCTGCAAATCACAATCGCCGATTAATGGGGAGAAGCATCACTCAAGCGCTTTTTTGCAAACCATGAACTCAAATGCGGTCCCCTACACATCTACCACATATGGAAAGATGGCCCTACCCTTCAACGAAGAGATTGGTTGGTAAAAACCCATAAAAAATAGCCTTTCTAAAATTAGTGTTGTGTCCTACAATCTAGAACCTAATCATACGGTAGCTACAACTATGAGTATGAAAATCTCGAACTAGAATTGTCTATATTGGAACACAGTGAACTGACAATATAAATAGTGGCTACTGACACTACTTTGGCCAAAGTTTCATATACAAGTTTCATTTATTCACCCACTACCCTAGCTCAATTTGGTTAATTATCATTCATGTACTATGCATAGGCAATTCCCTCCATTGGGTAATCTTTAACCCCAGGAACAACCTGTCTCTTTTATAATAAACTACGCATAGGAAATTCCCTCCATTGGGTAATATTTAACGCTAAGAAAAACCTATGACTATAACATTCCTACTAGGTAATTCAAGTAACTCCTACTTATTGAGTAACCAATTAACATAATGTCACATCATTGAATGACTCTAGTACCAAAGGTACGATCCCAACTATAGAAGTCCCCAATCAATGGTTTATCTCAACATTAAATGATTATTCAAAAGTACCAATAAATAACCTTAAATTAAAAGTACAACCTTCAACAAGAAATGACTTCACTCATAGTATAATCATATCAATAAATGACCTCAATCAAAATGATAATCATATCAATAAATAACTCATTCAAAAGTATAGTCTCAACAATAAAAGACTTTATTCAAGAGTGTATTCCCATCAGTAAAAGACTATCCAAAAACTAGATTTTCATCAATAAAAAGACTTCATGTCAAGAGTGTAAAACATACAATCAAGTAACAATTCCAAATTAATAAGGTAATTCCACCTATGACTCCAATCAAATAGTAATTCATAAGTTCAAGTGATCAACTTAATCACAAAGGTAAATTTCATCCTTAGTTTACCCTAATCCCTAGATAATATCATCAATCAATAAATAGTCCGATCATGTAGGTTAATCACAACCAATGTGAGCTATGGTATCAATCAATAATCAAGTAAATATCCCAATCCACTAGATTATTCTTGACCTAGGTTTTCAATCAATAATCAAGTAAAGCAACGATTAAGTGATCATTCAAGAATAATCAAGCTCTTGTCTGGTCCTTATCGATGTGTCCTATGTGGAAATGCGAGTGAAGATGACAACCATATCTTCCTTTATTATGAGTATACTCAAGAGTTGTGGGGCAAATTTCTCAATCGATGGAATCTTGTTTGGGCTATGCCTCATAATCTTGGAATGCTTCTAGAAGGTTGGAATATTAAGGTTGAAAGCCTTGGGCTCAGATTCATTTGGGAAGTGTTCCCAGCTATCTTGGTGTGGAATATTTGGCTTGAACATAATAGAAGAATCTTTGCAGATCAAGCAAGAGGAGTGGATCGTTTATGGGACCAGGTTGAGTGCTCTCTAAATGATATGGAGAGGTTAGGAGGAATAAGAGCTGGTAGGTTAGTGCAAATGAGGTGTGGCTTGCTAATGCTTGGTCAAAGTTTCACTGGCTAGGATGTGTAGCTGCCTCGAGGAAGAAGCTTTCCAAGGATCAACATGTTATATGGTTCCCTCTGAATCCTGGTTGGATCAAGCTAAATTTTGATGGTGCTGCAAGGGGTAACCCTGGGAGTGCAGGTGATTGCGGTATTTTTAGGGATAGTAAAGGTCAGCCTCTGGGGTACTACTCTCTGAACTTTGGTAAGGACTCCAATAATATGTCTGAAGCTAGGGATCTATGGAAAGGTCTTCTTATTGCCAAGGAGAAAGGTTGGAATCATATGTGGGTGGAAGGTGACTCAAAGGTTATAATTGGCCTTATAGATAAGGATTCTACTAGTAGCTGGCGATGGATCAGATTATGGTGGAAGTCAAAAGATTGGTTAGATTCTTCAGTAAGTTTAAGGCTTCTCATATCCTGAGAGGGGGGAATCGGGTGGCCGATTGGGCTGCCAATCAAGGTGTGAATTCTAGTTTCAGTATGGTTTCAGGGGCAGCTGGGTTAAAGGACTCCTATCCTTCTGAGGTGATTAGGTTGTTGTAGAATGACATTAAAGCTCATCCCCCTGACATGGGGCCAGATCATTAATCGACGTGTTTCTCGGCTTCCCCAGGTTGCCTTTATGTTGTGTGGCTTCCGGTCTATTTGCTTTGGGTGCTAGGGGTGTATGGTTGCATTATGGGTCTTCTTGCTTGGTTGTTGTTGTCTCATCTATTGTTGGGTGTTGCTCTCTTCTTTCTCCACTCTGTGCTGGAGTGTGGGTTTTGAGTCATCTTTTGTTTCAATGTTGTTTATGGTGTTGGTGTGGGATTATTGTTGGTGTCGGTTTGTGTTTTGTGAGGCTGTGATTTTGGTTTTTAGTTTGTATCATAGTCGTTTTCTCTCTTTGTTGGGCTTTGCCCTGCATTTGATGGGTCCCTGGTCCCTAACCAGGGTTTTATAATTAAAAAAAAAGAATAATCAAGCTCTTATGGCTTAATTAAACAAATAAATTAGTAATAAATAACTAAATGAGCTATATAAGCTCCTTATTTTGTACTAGTAATACAACTACTCCTTAATATAGAGTACATACAAACACCCATATAAAAGCCTTAACAACACAATAATTCTAATCATTTCTTTTAACAAACTACCCTTTCTATATCAAATTAACCTTTTATTTTTCCAAGTAAAATCAAACAATGCATACAATCTTTCCCTTAGAATCATAATATAAGAGAGTAGAATCCTCACGCCTATAAATGCAACTACTCCAATTGATTATATTAAATTCCCTAGCTTAGCCCCTTCCAAGAACAACTTACCATTTCTTCTTAAATTCTCCAATTCCACTCTCAAAAATTTCTCTTAAAAACTCTCACAAACCTCCTCACAAATAAGCTCTCAACTCAAAACAAGAATATCTCAAGTAAAAAGCAGTAGAATGCAAGTGAATTGTGCATCCAAATGAAGTAGTATTCATCCCTATTTATATATAAATATGAGACTTAGCTACCTACAATCAAGCTATGTTCAATGACACTTCTCAACTTATTAAGATCAACTCAACAACTAATCTTAATGGGTGGCAGCATCAAAACTCAATAGTCAGCAAAATAAAACAATAGGTCAATTACAATAGAGACAACAAGAATGCATTCCAGAAGTGCAAGTTAAAATATCAACAGGTCAACACATAATATGCCAACTTTTTAATTGACTTGTTCTACATTTTACTTTGTCTTTCATCGTTGGACAAAACTTAACAATTTAGACTTCTATTTGCAATGCAATATTCATATTTTGGTGCCACCTAAAACCTTTTATCGTGCTTTTGGTGTTTGTTGTAAAATCAACCAAGTCAACCTTTAAATGCACATCTAATATCTCTTAATAACTCTTGACTGAGTCTTATGTATATTGTGTTGTATTTGCAAGCTTGTTGATTCATATTAAATGTCTTTTATATGTGTGCCATCCTCATTTCTTGTGCCACCTACTATATTATGCCCTCATTCCACTCTATGTGTTGCCTATCATTACTTTCAATAACTCATTTATGCAGTTATACAATCAATCTTATATTGTTTAAGCACAAATTTAAACTTTACAAGGCTTTGTTAGATGGTGAAGTTATGTGTTCATAGGCATATATGAATTGCTTACCTTTTATATGCACGCTATTATTAATATATGAGTATGTTGCATTCAATGATGCACCACAAACAATGTAGAGTATTGCTAGCTTAGCATATATATCAATCGATATATCTCTCTATATTTATATTAATCGATTTTCTATTAATCGATTCTCATTATAATAATTGGTTCATATTATAAACCAACATATATATGATATGTTTGTATATTATAAAAGTATATATATATAACTCCTTGAATATATATATATATATATATATATATATAATATTATATTCATAAGTCATTTAAATAGATATATAGATATTTATTGAAACAATCATATAATATATAAATATATATATATATATTATATTTACGATAATGTTAATATATACACATATATCTATATATCTATATATCTATATATTTATCGTTATTTCAATAATTATATTAAATCACTCATTATCACATACTTATCGATTGATGAATATACATGAGGTATATATATATATATCTCATCGACTAAACACAAAATAAATAACTCAAACATATCAAAGAGACTCAACAACTAACACTAACAAGAACGTTCACAACCAAAATCATAATCCTTTCAAATTCAAACACAAACAAAACTAACAGGCGACTTACCAATTTCTCAAACTACGACTCAACTGGACCATACTATATGTGTGTGTATGAAAAAGCTCAATTAGGCTTCGTTAAGGATGACTCGACCAATCACTTTTCTTGAGTGATACTTCCCCTCCCTTCTGGAGGATTGAATCTGCCCCTGCATCTAGCTTAGTACAACACCAAGGTAGTTAGACATTCATAATACAAACATTTGCATCGACAAAGCATTGGAATATTCACATTGCAATACATAGCATTCCATCAATTCAAAACACATTCTTTTGAAATCAATGACATCTTATTGCATGTTCCCATATTCCATTCACCTATCAAACATATTAAAGACATAATTTACATTTATCAACATTTTCACTCATTATGGTAAAAGTAACTTGGTAACTATGAAATGGGGTGTAATATACTTCCCTCGTTGTGAATCATTTTCCTTGATGATTTTAAACATATAGAGATATATATAATTAAATAAAGGCTCTACCTTCAATTTTCTCTTCATGTAAGAAATAATCATATTCTAATAATAATAAAACATTATTCCCTTAAAGCATGACCTTTTGCAATCTCGTCCATACTGGACTTTGCACTAAGGGCCCAACTAACATATAGGAAGAGCTTGTGTGCTTTCACACATAATTCCCCTTAAAAATCTATACTTCATAATCATATTTACTCTCTTGTACTTCACAAGTATAATAGTGACCATATCCTATATGACACCTATACCTTAGTGATTGGAAAATACGTTCTCATTGGCTAATGAATTTATCCTTAGTGTAACCCAAATAGATAAGGATTTTTGGTGTATTGTACACTACACATGGGTCCCATGCTTTCTTTTGGTGTTTATGCCATCAGACAACTCAGAAGCCGATACCATCCATCACTGTTACAACTATCTACTTTAAGAATAATTATACTGATTCATAATTTTAAGCTTGTGTATAGGAGCCAATTTGCACCCTAGGAAAATTTCCCTTCCACATACCTTCACCTTAGAAAATTAAATTCAAAGGTGAAATTCCACATCACCTACCTACCTTCCATCCACTTGCAATCTATCTTGTGCGTCAGTGAGAGAATATTTGTCGAGAACACACACATAGAACATTGTCATCCCTGACGAATTCTTGCATCTGAAGCCAGCAGAGGCATTACACACCTGATTGGGGCCGAATTGTAACGTCCCTCTTCGACCAACTGACTTGGAAATGGCAAATTCTTCCTCATTCTTCTCTCAAATTCATCCATTCTCACTTCATTTGATCCTCTAGCATTTTTCTTTAAATTTCTAGACATTCATCACTTCATCTCTTCACATTCTCCAGCATTCTAGTAGTTCATTGTGAACATTGCAACATCAACAACACTCCATCAACTCCACATTGTAAGTGAGAGTCCATCATAGACGTTGCAAGCTTGGAGTCTTGCGAGACCTCCCTTCACCATGGTCACGGTGATGGTGAATTTGTCAAGTTTGTAGCTTGCTTTCTCCTTCCCTTGGCTAGTGAGCTTTTGGGTGGAGGTGGTAACGCTTCACTCCTCTCCTTTGTGATTTGATTGAGTATCATAATGTTGTTTTTAGTGTTCTTTGCTTCCTTTCCTTTCCTTTATCGCATATTCTACTTTGTTGTGTTTTGGTTGTCCGTGGAGGTGGAAACACCAAAATGGGGGTCTGACTGAGGCAGACCCCTATACAACCCCAAAAAATTTCCCTCTTGCTTGTGTGTAATTGGACGTGCGCTTGGAGCTAGCTAGCGAATTAGCGCTTGTGTGAGATAATTTTCATCACCCTTGCTCTTATTTATTTCTTTATCATATTCGTCTTTACTTTTTGCATTTCCTCATTTTGTTTTTCCCACCTAAACCAACTAGCTAGGTTGTTAGTATGTTTTAGGCAGTCTTTATTGTACTTTTTGTTTTATGGTCGTATGGATGCCAACGCGTCGCGTTGTCGTCCCAGAACTGTGCTATCGTCCTCAAACAAAGAGTTGTCTAAGGTACAATATTGACTCTGAAAATTGGCTCACCTAGCCCAAATCTAAGACTCAGGTTTGTAGAGTGATAGAAGCACACCATAGTGATCTTCATGCTCGTCCTCATCCCAATACATCTTTTAGAGTGAGGTAAGTTGGGGCATCCCTTTGCTCTCGGCTCTTCGTGACCTGGAGCCTTGACATGGTTGGTCCCCCTCTCTTACATTTTTGGTGAACCCGATGTGAACCATTTTGGTTTCGTCTCATAGTGTTGAAAGTTCCTTTCCTCGTGTTCTAGGAGCATTGTAAGTTTGAGTGTTGTGAGGCCTTTTACCTTACAACCCAACTTGCAACCCCTAGTAGGTGTAGTCGGAAGGTTTTGTAGGTGTTGTGTAACAAAGCGTTAGTTGGGTCACTATCTAATTGTGAAATTTTTGGGGGCTTTGTGAAAGTATTGTTTAGTGTGCATGATGGACTCTTTCCTAAAGTTTCCTACCCCCTCTGAGCAGCTTACGACTAGTGATTCGAGTATAACCTTCACCTCACAAGACCTATAGATGGGTTTCAATAGAGAACCATCTCCTCTTTATATCCCTACGTGAATCAACGAGAACATTGTAGTAGGTGTTCTTGTTGAGCCGATGTCTCAAGTGAATATCATAATCGAGGAGATTATGTTAATTAACTTCCTGCACAAAGATGGGTACAATGCACCTATGAGAACCATCTGTATGCATAACAAAATTTTTGTACCTCCCATTGGTAGTATCGTTTTATTAGTCCTTGTTAGACCTAAGTCCGTAAACTTGTTGTTTGACATAATCCTGGGGTCTGAACTCTTCAGAGTGAAGTTGGGTATCCCTTGGCTAGTAGCTATGAACTCAATTCCCTCAATTGTGCATAAATTTCTAAAGTTTATTCATGGGAGTTTAGTGCATATGATTCATGACACTAGTTATAAACCACCAGTCCCGCATGATAGCTATTCATTAGATCACTTTTAGCTTGCACACGTTGGTCCCCTTTCACCTAGGAAGGACCTCTTGTACCAGACATATCAAAAGTATAAGAAAGGGTGCTTAACGCCTAAGGTGAGGTACCCTCCATATCCTTATGTTGTCTTGCATAGGGCCTACTTAAAATCTAATAGTGATGTCACCAAGGCACGTAGAAGAGAAGAAGAGAAGCACTCTCAAGGCCCCTCTTCCTCCTCTTCCATTGTTCAGCCTAACGCTTCCTCTCACCCTACTGTTGCACCATCAAAAAAAATTTCGTACTTGCGAGAGAATCGTATGGTTCCTTCTTGGCGAAACCCAAAACATCCTACATTTGAGCTTCATGTTCTTCCCATGGAGCCTAGGACTGTTCAATATGGCAGAAAGAAGGGTCCCCATAGGGAATCCTCTATGTCCCAACCTCTGCGGCCTCCCACCACTTATGCTCCAAAAGTAGTAAACGAGAAGAGACCCACCATCGAGGTGCTAGAGTCGACTCCCCTCGTTGTTTCTCAACCTCTCCCTCCTACTCCCATCCAGGAATATATCCCTCAGTGCATAAACGATTGTGATGGACACCCCTATAGTTGAGTAGGAGCCTTTCATCCCTTCGTAGCTCCCGACCTCTAGCTTGAAGAGTCATAGAAACCACCTTACATGTGAGCGGAAGCACTGACGAAAGGATCTAGTGGCTGAGAAAGCCAGTTTGCAGAAGAAGGAAGAGGAGACGACCGCCCCAGTTTTAGGGCCTCCTGATGTTTCCTCCTCTCTCCTCCCCTCTAATTTTGTTCAATAGAATTCAATTATGCTTATGGATCCTATTGTGAGTGTAAACATGCCTAACCCCAAAAAGGTGCAGGTGTTCATCACTCCTTCGATTGATTTTCCCTTGTTGATGTCCCTTTCAGACATCCTACCATTTCCTAAACTTGTGGACATGTTGAATACCTCGATGGTGTTCGCTACGTTTTTCTCCTCCTCCTCCTTCGTGCCTCTTGCCTCATTTGTGGGGAGTTCACATCCCTTGAAAAAGTAGAACGTAGAAGTTGGCCCTTCCAGCAATGGAGGGCGTAAGAGGATCCCACCTTCTCCAAAAGGTGGTTTGGCACTAGCTTGTTCTGTTTTAGTGACGAAGCAAGTTTTGGCCTCCCTTGAGTTTGTCACCACTCCTGAGTCACTCGATGATCCAAGCGGTGAATCTTGAGTGTTGTCATCCTCATCCATTGAGGTATGACATGGTACTCCTATAAAGTGCATGTTCAACTCTCTGGATAAGGTCCTGACCTTGTCGGTGATCTTCGTAAAATCACTGACCATAGCTCCACAAGAGTCGAGCGAGGAAGACCTTGTGGGGGCTTCTTCCTTAGACCTTGTTGCAGGAGGGTCAGAAGCTCCTCCCCTTAATATTCCACCACAACAAGTTCGTCTTCCTTCCCCTTATAATGATCTAGATTGGGAACCGAACGACCTCTTGGTCGATGAATGTTAGGGGGAGGCCTCTTCTTTATCTTTAGATTAGATGTGTGTGTGTTGTGATGTGTTCCCCCGTGCTTGCATTATGTGTTCCTAGATGACCCTTGTCACCCTCGTTGGTGCTTGGATACAAGAGTGATTTTTGTGTCGTAAACCTTCTTCTATCTGTATCATCATTCTTCCATGTTTGTGTCTTGATTTGCAACAAATTGGGGATGATGCAAAGCGTTGGAGGCATTTATGCTTCCCTTCCATTTTGACCCAATTTTTTATTTTTACTTTGTTTTCCATGCATTCCTCTTGATCTGGTGGGGATTGATGATCTTTCACCTTGCACCGTGGTTACCTATTATTTATAAAAGCATGAGCAGATCTAACCCCGTGAAACTAGATCCCCCTGTGTGTCTTGTTCATGATGTTATTTTTTTCTCTTTCGCTCTTTTCTTATCTTTCTCTCTTCTTTGATTGAGTTGTCCCTCTCATGTGTGACAACACCATTTCGGTGATACTTCAATTTTCAAAAAATGTATTCATTACTAACATATCTTTTCTCGAAAACCCTTGCACACTTTTTTCAAAAATTGTGTTCTCAACTTGGACCCCTAACGAAACGTGTTTCCTTCATCATGGGTTCATAGAGAAAGAGCTTGAGAACTTTCCTCCTAAGAGGGAGTTGCTTTTCCTATGAGAGAAGCCTCGACCTTCCCCTTGTGAGGGGGAATTTTCTTCCTTTCAAATTCCTTGATGAAGTGAACATCTTTCGAAAGGATTCCCTGATGATGAATTGATTTGAGAAAAAGTGTCTCTTTTACACTTTCAAATAGCGCGTCCCTTGAGTGGACCCCTTCTTTTGAAGGGTTCCCAAGGGACCCCTTTGAAATCCTTCCAATTTGTTGATGGTTTGCATGACTTTCCACTTGTTTTCCTGTGTGGCAACTTTTGTTCTTGTTATCTCCTGAAATTGCACCCTAACTAAGCTACAAGATTTGACAAGTTAAGCTGCAAGACTTAGCTTTCCAGAAAAAAAACATGGGAAGACCTCTAAAGCTGTGGGTCACCTATAAGCAGAGGTCAACCTCTGGAGAAGTTCGGCTTCCTTTGGGTTGTCACCTAAATCTAACTCTTTTACTGGGAAAAGGGGAAGAAGGTTTACTTGAAATGAAATCTAATTCTACAGTGATACACCAAATTTACCAAGAAGACATATAACACAGTTCACACACACAATTTCAGTCAGTGACAAAAGCTTTATCATACACAACTCAATCACATACGTTTTTTGCATAAACATTTCATGAAAAGGCTCATATGGCTACACTCCTAGAAGGAAAAAAGACTTCACAACTAGAGAATATTGCATTTTAAACACATCTCACAACCTACAAAAATACATATTGCTCTGCAGAACGATGCTAGGATAAGACATAACCACAAGGAATCGTACAGTTTCACAAGTAGTTTCATCAATTATACAAATGCACACAATTTAATAAAGAGATTAAAAAGGTGAAGTGCTTATACTCATTGATTTCAAAGGTGAACATTGATATACATGCCTATCATGAGTTACAAAATGTAGTCTCTCTTTTGCAAAGGACTCCAAAAGTCACAACACATAAAAGTATCAAGTAAGAACTAACTGTCAAATGAGTTACAAATGTGGTTAAATAACCAACATCAAGTGGTTCCACCAAAAAGGGTTCTAGAACCCATCTTGGGTCGGATGCAACAATAAACCCAAAAATATAGCATGTAAATCTTCAACAAATGAGCTCTAAAAGGGTGAAAAAGTCAAATTTGACTATGTCCACCATTAAAGTATGCAAAACCACCTCTTATAAGCACTCCAAAGGCCTCAAAGCTGAGTCAAAATGCTTGCTATATTCTTGGCACATGTTTTCCAACCTCCTCAAAAGCAAGTAAAAGCCCTCCCATATACTCTCCTTATGTTTCCAAACCACTTCCAACTCCCCTATATGCTCTCTTTCAATCAACAAATTGACTTAATTATCCTATATGCTCTCTAAGCATAAAGACACTAAGTTCCTCAACGTACACACTAGATTTGCATAAAGATTACATTTGACTAAGTAATTTATAATAAGCCAAATGTATTACATTTGAATGATCGATGCAAAAATGCATAAGGTAATAAACTCACAAAAGGGCCCCTAGGCCAACAACATGGATGAAAGGGTATTTAGTTAATACTTTTCAAAATAAAGAAAAAGGAAAAAATCCTTTAGTTGTCGATATCCTAGGGTTAGGAAACCCTAAATCAAAATGAAACAAACCATTTATTTCAGTTTCATTCTTTACCTCACACTTCAGCAAACTTGCAGCATCGTCATGGGGATTTCCTTCGAGCTTTCATGGAGATTTTCTAGACTCTCTCTACGCAGACTTTGGGGAGATTCTGCATTTTTCATCCTTAGGTAAGCTACTATATATGGAATTTCTTTGTATCCTTGTTGCACCGCCATAAAAATCTAGGATTTTTTTGAGCCTATGTATCTTCATGCTTCAATATTCTTCTATGCTTGACATTTTTTGAGTGTGACATCCTCATATTCTGCATATGGCTGTGTAATTTTTTGTAACTTTACGAAAAAATGTATAAAAAACCCAAGTCGCGGGCTTTATCTTCTTCCAAATGCTTGTCATCCCATGCATCTTGAACTTTGGGTTTGTCTTCTATTATGTGCACTCATATACATATTTCAGGAAACATGACCCTATTTGAACTGGACCGAGGGCTTCTTTCATTTCATGATTGACTATCATTATCCTTGTTATCAGAATTTGTGCTCACTCTTTTTCATGGTAGACCTGCAGAATGCCTTATCATGCATTGTCTTTATGAATTTTACCCAATGATGGTTTCTTTCCACAGGGTCTTGGCGTAAAAATAGCATCTCATGGGTTTGAATGAGTAACCTATGCTATCAAATACCCCATACTTTTATTCTTGAGTTTACATGCGGATTGGAAACCTTCTAGGACTGTCATTGATTATATCATTGTAAAACATAGTATGTTGTTTATCCAAGACTCAATAATTAACAACATCCCTTAACAGCGGTCTAGGGTTCCAAAACATTAAACAAATAAATTACATTGGCTTCCTCCTTAATAATGACTAAACATTTTGGCAAAATATGGCTTTTACAAGTCTCATAAATATTCATCTCAAACTTGTAACCTAGACCGACATACTACCATATCTCTTGATTCTTCCCTACCACCATTGTATGATTGTCGTATTATGTGTGAAGAGTATAGCATTTTATTTTCAATGAAATAAATTTTTAACATGAGCAATAATAGACCTGTTGATGAAGCCATGTTGAAAAATGCCTCCACATTTTCCTTGATATAGTTATCCCATTCATATCTCTTAAGGAAGAAACTTATAAGTTTGTCTTATAGTGGTCATCCCTACACATTAAGATCACTCTATTGTCTTCAGCTATCACTATCTTTATATGCATTGCTCTTTTATTTATATCTCCTATAGAAGTATTGCCCATTGTTATTTGATCCAATTCATCATCATTTCATTGACTATCTAACAATGTTTTATTGTCTCTATTGCATTTTGTGGTATTTTATAACAAGTGGTGCTTCTTTCTTTAAATATTGAACCTCATGGTGTATTTGGCACTATTTCTCATGACTGTGATCATCTTTTGCATACATCTTTAACTGTTGTCAATGATCTTGAAAACTTTTTTTTCACACACCACATCATTATCTTCTCTGCATAGTACACTATATTTGCCACTATCGTAGTGTAAGAACATTGTTGTTGCTCTTGGGTAGAAGCTTCTATCACTAATCCTTTGAAATAGGCTGCCTTTTGATGCTCATGGCTTGCATGCCAAATACATGGAATCCCATTTTTCTATAGCATGATGACATTAGACATGATGCCATTATCTCTATGGGATATTGAAATATGCTCAAGTCATTGCTCTTTGTGACTATCCTTAACATATGGCTTGCAATATGTAATCTTTGCTTTTTAATTATAATGCAACTGTGCTTTCACAAATGAAGAATCATTATGTTTGTTTCATGGCAAAAAATATCATGATTTCCTCAGTTCAATGCCCAATTGAAACAAAACTTGACAACAATGTCGAGCTCTACCCTTGTGGGAGCCTCATTTTACCCCACATGTTATTTAATAGATCAGAAATAGAAACATGATTACACCTATAGCTGCACATGAAGCAAATAAGTTAGAAAAACATGTGTACATCTTAGGTGTGTTTGATGACTTTGAGGGTTTTCCTAGACACCTAAGGTATACATGTGCTTATTTAATGCACGTGGAGATTGGATTATATATGCATAGGAGAATGTGTATATAATATTTGCAATCAGTCATTGCTCTAACCTTGTTGTTACTTATTTTCAGGAACAAGAGCTAGGAGAAAAAAGATGAAGCTTGGGACAATAGCAGAACAAAAAGACATCAGTCAAGACCAGTCATTCATAGGCAATGACTGGTTACCCTAATTACATGCACATTTCTTTTACTTATTCATGTATATTATTTTATTTGTCTGTATTGAATAAGTTGTTAATCTCACGGCTTGTGTGAGATAATGTACACTTATTATCAATAAAGATTACTTCTTTATTCAGAAAAGATTTGAATCTTTCTTCTGTTACATGCATACATATGAATGCAGTAATTTGTAAAAATGCAATCTTTTGGATTATTTCATTTATGCATCTGAATATAATGTAAGAATGACTTAAATGTACCATTTTTCTTAGTTCAAAAACAACAAGCTCTACCTAATTGAGCTATAAGTGAAAATTTGGTAACAGTTCTTTGGCACGTTTTATCTGCAGATGGACATGTTGCTTTGTAGGTGCGCCTATAAGTCTGCTTTCTAGTCCAACTCTATGGAGTCCCCTTCATTGGGCTTCCTCCATGAGAGAGAACTTAGGGGTTGCCTCCTTGCAGGTCTACGGGCCTATAAGGCACTTACTTCTTTGGGCTTCCTTCTTGAGAGAGAACTTGGGGGTTGCCTCCTTGCAGGTCTACGGTCCTGTAAGGTGCTTACTTATTTGGGCTTCCTCCATGAGAGAGAACTTGGGGGTTGCCTCCTTGTAGGTTTGTAGGCCTGTAAGATGCTTACATCATTGGGCTTCCTTCATGAGATAGAACTTGGGATTACCTCCTTGTAGGTTTGTGGTCCAATGAGACACTTTCATCCTGTGAGATTTGTCCATCATTGGTTTGAGGGCCTTTGGTGTACTTTGTGCAACTTCATAGTTTTGTAGGGCTATGGAGTCTTTTTGTTCGAAACTCCTCAAGGAGAGTACCTATGGAGTCCTTTGCCTACCCTGCGCTCTTGATTTTGCTAGATCATGGTCTGCTTCCTCGATGGTTTAGGTATACATTTCTATTTGTTTGATCTACTTTACCGAGCATTCATTAGTATTCATGCTCACTAAAGTGGGGGAAAAATGTATAGGAGTGAATTTGCACCCCTTAGGCAAATTCCCCTTCCACATACCCTCACCTTAGAAAATCAAATCCGAAGGAGAAATTCCATATCACCTACCTGCCTTCCATCCACTTGGAATCTATCTTGTGCGTCAATGAGAGAATATTTATCAGGGATGCATGCGTGGCGTGTTGTCGTCCCTGATAGATTCTTGTGTCTGAAGCTAGCAGAGGCGTTACACACATGATTGGGGCCAAATTGTAATGTCCCTCTTCGACCAACCGACTCAGAAATGATAGTCTTCCTCGTTCTTCTTTCAAATTCATTCATTCTCACTTCATTTGATCTTCTAGCATTTTTCTCTGAAGTTCTGGACATTCACCACTTCATCTCTTCACATTCTCTAGCATTCTAGCACTTTATTGTGAACATTACAACAAAAACACTCCATCATATCCACATTGCAAGTGTGAGGCCATCACAGACGTTGCGAGCTTGGAGTCTTGTGAGACCTCCCTTCACTATGGTTGTGGTGGTGGTGACTTTGCCAAGTTTGTAGCTTGCTTTCTCCTTCCCTTGGCTAGTGCGCTTTTGGGTGGAGGTGGTAATGCTTCACTCCTCTCCTTTGTGATTCGATTGAGTAGCATAATATTGTTTGTAGTGTTCTTTGCTTCCTTTCCTTTCCATTATCGCATATTCTACTTCGTTTCTTTTCAGTTGTCTGTAGAGGTGGAAACACCAAAACAAGGATGTGATTGAGGCAGACCTCTGTACATCCCCAACAATTTTCCCTCTTTCTTGTGTGTATATGGATGTGCGTTTGGAGCTAGTTGGTGAACTGACGCTTGTGTGAGATCATTTTCATCACCCTTGCTCTTATTTATTTGCTTTATCATATCTGTCTTTACTTTCTGCATTTCCTCATTCTATTTTTCCCACCTAAACCAACTAGCTAGGATGTTAGTATTTTTTTAGGTAGTCTTTATTCTACTTTTTGTTTTCTGGTCGTATGTACATCGACATTCTAGAGAGATGCCAACACATCACGTTGTCATCCTAGAACTGCGCTGCCATCCTTGGACAAAGAGTTGTTTGAGGTACAATATTGACTTCGAAAACTATCTCGCTTAGCCCAAATATAAGACTCGGGTCTGTAGAGTGACAAAAACATTCCATAGTGCTCTTCATTCTCGTTCCTCATCCCAATACATATTTTAGAGTGAGGTAAGTTAGGGAAGCCCTCTGCTCTCGACTCTCCGTGACTTGGAGCCTTGACGTGGTTGGTCCCCCTCTCTTACAACTTGTATCAATGAGTTTTCCTTGATCCTCTTGATCTATTATTCTAGTTGAAAACCTTTATGACCTAAGGTTAATCCTATTTCTTAGCTTATCTCATCTTTATAGAGATTCAATCCTTCTTCTCATATAATGGACCTAACCTCAATGATATAATTTATAAGTATTCAAAAAATCCACCAAGATTTGGTTTATCCCATTTGCCTAACTGGCTAACATATTTGGATTCCTCATAAGATAATCTTGGTTTACACAAAACCTTATCATTCATTTCTTGTTCCCATCTAAGATAAACTTCTTAGGGACATTAAGCAATCACTTCACACATTTTTCTATTTCGGACTTAATATCCTAAAAATCAAATTTCCCAATCAAAATTGGTTATCTTGGTGAGTATATCCACCATAACATTATGTTAATTCTGTCAACATAGAAAGATAAAACTATTCTTGTGATCTACCACTTACCCTCTAGAGTTCCATGGGAGTATATGAGCCTTGCCAATGACGACATCTTGTCACCATCTATTGACATTCTGGACATCAACTTGCTACATACCTTGCAACATTATACTTTATCCCCTTCCAGATTATAGTGGTTCCTCATCCGATGATTTTTTTCATTCCCTTATATACCTGAATATGACATCAACTTACCTCATTCATTCTTTCATCCCCCAAAATTTTGGATAAATGGGTTCCTTCTCTAGTTCATAATAGTCCATCCCGACTAAGTGAAACCTCCTTTTATGGACTTATGCCATATTCGGTTCTCAAAATATAATATTTAAATATTGATGGCGGAGCTAAAATCCTTCCACTTAGAACATCTATATCTTGAATTTACTTTTTCCTTTAATCATTTCTAAGTTATAGTTTGATTTTCAGCTCAATCTCTTTCTTCTGATGAGCATTTATACTAGTTTGAATAATAATTCTCGTTTGTTCATGCTGACTTGATATTATCTTCCAAAAGATATCAACAATAATTACATACTTAAATATCAAGCATGTACGTTCCTTGTTAACTCAAGGTTAGAAATATATAATTCTTTTGATTCCATACTGTCATCACTTTTCTAAGGCATCAACGATACTAATAGTTGATCTTCCAACTGAATCATGTATAGAGTTGTGTTGTAAATATTTCTTTCTCATTGATCATAAGCCTTGAAATTTCCACTACCTTTCACTAGTATCTCCAATAGCTTATCCTTTATCCTTTCCAACCTTGTTGTGGTTATTGAGGACAAGATGAAGAATTCAAAAGTTCTTTCATATTGGAACTATATTAATGTACTTCATTTGTATGGGGTACTTTTTTCGAGTATCTATTAGTTGAGCTCATAAAAATCATCCATTCTCTTCATGTTGGTTGAGTTGATTTAACATTCCTTGTAGTTGACTTTTGATAGTTGAATGATTGTTATCCACTTTACTTACCCAAGTACTAAGTACACCTCATACATACTTTTTTGTTTCCAAAACTGGTTTCATCATCGCCTTATAATCTCTTAGAATCAACAGTTGGATCTACCATAACGAGATCTAATGAATATACCACGATTTACAAGATACTCTAGCATTTCATTCCGCCAATTCTCTTTTCCTTGAATACTAATATCCTTTAACCATAGTAGAAGATTATCATATGTCTGCAAGGCCTCTTTCGTTGTTGAGCTTGCCAAAGGATCCCTTATGAAAAATGTATCCTCACCTTAGTGTTTTGTTTCCAAAATATTATTTCGATTTGACACATAGCCTCCTTTCATATCCAATTTCCCTCTAAATGTAAGTTTATTTTCATTGACAAGTTGGTAGATTCTATTCGTACTTCAACCAAACTATGCTCTTAACTAAGCCTTTTTCAGATTTAATCTGATAAATATCAATCATCTTTCTAAGTGATTTTGTCCCTTTTATTTTCTCATAACTTTAGACATTATAGGGTTGTTTGTCTTCTTTCCCCCTTTTTAATTGGGATATCCAAATTGACTTTGCCTATTCTAGTTGGTGGAATCATGTCAAATTTTAATTCTTCGTGGGTTGCTTCTTTACTTGACCAAACTAGTCTCTAACCTTCATTCAAAGGTATCGACTTTCACTCTTGACTCCACTTATCATTGTAATATTTTAACCTTATATCGAATCATGTTTTCTAAGGGTTTATCCAACCTCTGCTTACCTCTCTAGTTGTTTTCAATTCACAAAATGTTGAATTCCTACTTCATCAAAAGTTTCTAATTTATACTTATCAATTAGTTCCCATCCAATAAATCATACTCATAGATTCATAATATCCCTACTCAATCCAAAATCCTTGACTCTTTGCAATTACTATTTGCTATCGATAAGGTGTTATTTTAATTCTTCCTATCCCTTAGAGTCATTTAAACAATTTCATAGGGTGAAGGTACTCATTGGTAAATCTCCATAACCCTCCTACTTAACCTAGTTGCACAATATTCCACAATCCAAGGTGTATCATATTGAGTTGTTGGTTTAGGAATTTTCAATTCAAGGATGATTCTTTCCTAGTCCCAAACTTAAACAAGTTTTCAAGAATCTAAACTTCCCTTTCTATTTCCCTTTTGTTCTTTTCCTCTTGCCATCTTGGCATAAGAACTTTTCAACCTTTAACTTCCAATAAGGTTTACGTTTTACTTATGTAATGAGCCCATAGGCTCTAGAGCTGAACCTGGTAGCTCTGATACCAAGTGTAGCATGCCAATTTTTCAATAAAAGAAAATCCACTATATTTTGACCTCAAGTAAATAAACTATGTTCAAACCCATAGCAATAAATTTTTTCTTCTAATTCAAATACTATATGCACACCTGAAATAACACATATTCCAAACTTTCCATTTGTATTATAGTTGAATATTACAATCCTTCTAAAGAAATGACTTATATAAAATCTCAAGATAACATTTCTTTCTTTACAAACTTCCATAAAAATGGATATAAGAGAACATACATAGCTCCTTTGAGCTTCATTAACACTAGTAAAAAATAGTCCAGGAAATCCCTTGGAAATCACGATCGCCAACTGATGAGGAGAAGCATCACTCAAGCACTTTTTTGCTAACCACGGATTCAAATGTAGTCCCCCGCACATCTGCCACATATAGCAAGATGGCCCTACCCTTCGACAAAGAGATTGTTTGGTAAAACCCCATAACAAATAACCTTTTTGAGCTTAGTATTGTTTCTTACAATATAGAACCTAATCATACAGTAGCTACAACTACAAGTATGAAAATCCCAAACTAGAATTGTCTATACTGGAACACAGTGAATTGACAGTGTAAATAGTGGCTACTTACACTACTTTGGCAAAAATTTCATATAAAAGTGTCATCTATTCACCCACTATCCTAGATCAATTTGGTTAATGACCATTCATGTACTATGCATAGGCAATTTTGTCCATTGGGTAATCTTTAACCCTAGGAACAACCTATCTCTTTTATAATAAACTATGCATAGCCAATTTCCTCTATTGGATAATCTTTAATCCCAGGAACAACCTATGACTATAGAATTCCTACAAGGTAATTCAAGTAACTCCTACTTACTGAGTAACCAATTAAAATAACGTCACATCATTGAATGACTCTAGTACCAAAGGTACGATCCCAACTATAAAAGTCCCTAATCAATGGTTTATCTCAACATTAAATGACTCATTTCGAAAGTACCAATAAATAACCTCAAATTAAAAGTACAACCTTCAACAAGAAATAACTTCACTTGGTATAATATTATCAATAAATTACCTCAATCAAAAGAATAATCATATCAATAAATAACTCATTCAAAAGTATAGCCTCAACAATAAAATACTTTATTCAAGAGTGTATTCTCATTAGTAAAAGACTATCCAAAAAGTAGATTTTCATCAATAAAAAGACTTCACATCAAGAGTGTAAAATATCTAATTAAGTAACAATTCCAAATTAATAGGGTAATTGCACCTACGGCTCCAATCAAATAGTAATTCATAAGTTCAAGTGATCAACTTAATGACAAAGTTAAATTTCAGCCTTAGTTTACCCTAATCCCAAGATAATATCATCAATAAATAGTCTGATCATGTAAGTTAATCAATACCAATGTAAGCTATGGTATCAATAAATAATCAAGTAAATATACCAACCCACTAAATTATTCCTGACCTAGGTTTTCAATCAATAATCAAGTAAAGCAACAATCAAGTGATCATTCAAGAATAATCAAGCTTTCATTGGTCAACTACATAAATAACTTAGTAATAAATAACTAAATGAGCTATATAATCTCCTTATTTTGTACTAGTAATACAAATACTCCTTAATATGGAGTATGTACAAACACCCATATAAAATCCTTAACCACACAATATTTATTTTCCTTTTTTTTAACAAACCACCCTTTCTCTATCAAATTAACCTTCTATTTTTCCAAGTAAAATCAAACAATGCATACAATCTTTCCCTAATAATCATAATATAAGAAAGTAGAATCCTCATGCCTGTAAATGCAACTACTCCAACTGATTAGACTAGACTCCCTAGCTTATCCCCTTCCAAGAATAACTTACCAATTCTTCTTAAATTCTCTAATTCCACTCTTAGAAATTTCTCTTAAAAACTCTCACAACTCTCCTCACGAATAAGCTCTCAAATCAAAACAAGAATATCTCAGGTAAAAAGCAATAGAATGCAAGTGAATTTTGCATCCAAATGAAGTAATCTTCATCCCTATTTATACAAAAATATGAGACTTAGCTGCCTACAATCAAGCTATCTTCAATGCCACTTCTCAACTTATTAAGATTGATTCATCAACTAATCTCAATGGGTGGTAGCATTAAAACTCAATACTTAGCAAAATAGAACAGTAGGTCAATTAAAATAGAGACAACAAGAATGCATTCCAGAAATGCAAGGTAAAAGATCAACAGGTCGACTCATAATATGCCAGCTTTTTAATTGACTTGTTCTACATTTTACTTTGTTTCCCATCGCTAGACATCGCTTAACAATTTAGACTTTTATTTGGAATGCAATTTTCATATTTTGGTGCCACCTAAAACCTTTTATCGTGCTTTTGGTGTTTGTTGTAAAATCGACCAAGTCAATGTTTAAATGCACATCAAATATCTCTTAATAACTCTTGATTGAGTCTTATGTATATTGTGTTGTGTTTGCAAACTTATTGGTTCATATTAAATGTCTTTTATATGTGTTCTATCCTTATTTCTTGCTCCACTTGCTATATTATGCCCTCATTCCACTCTATGTGTTGCCTATCATTGCTTCCAATAACTCATTTATGAGGTTGTAGACTCAATCTTATTTTGTTTAAGTGCAAATTTATACTTTGCAAGGCTTTGTTAGATGGTGGTGTTATGTGTTCATAGGCGTATATGAATTTATTACCTTTTGTATGTGTGTTATTATTAATATATGAGTATGTTGCGTTCAATGATGCACCACTGACAATGCAAAGTATTGTTAAATTACCATATATATCAATCAATATATCTCCCTAGATTTATATTAATCGATTTTCTATCAATCGATTCTCATTATAATAATTGGTTCATATTATAAACCAACATATATATATGATATTTTAGTATATTATAAATGTATATATATATAACTCCTCGAATGTATACATATATATATTTTATTATATTCATAAGTCATTCAAATAGATATATAGATATTTATCAAAACAATCATATAATATATATATATATATATATATATATATATATATATATATATATATATATATATATTATATTTACAGTGATGTAAATATATACACATATATCTATATATATTTATCGCTATTTTAATAATTATATTAAATCACTCATTATCACATACTTATCAACTGATGAATATACACGAGGTGTATATATATCTCATCGACTAAACACAAAAGAAAGAACTCACACATATCAAAGAGACTCAACAACTAACACTAACAAGAACATTCACAATTGAAATCGTAATCCTTTCAAATTCAAACACAAACAAAACTAAGGGGCGACTTACCAATTTGTTGAACTATGACTCAACTGGACCATACTATATGTGTGTGTGTGGAAAAGATCAGTTAGGCTTTGTTAAGGTTTACCCAATCAAACACTTCTCCAAAGTGATATTTCCCCTCCCTTCCAAAGGATTGAATCTATCCCTGCATCCAACTTAGTACAACACCAAGGTAGTTAGACATTCATAATACAAACATTTGCATCGACAAAGCATTATAATATTCACATTGCAATACATAGCATTCCATCAATTCAAAACACATTCATTCTTTTGAAATCAATGACATCTTATTGCATATTCCCATATTTCATTCACCTATCAAACATATTAAAGTCATAATTTACATTTATTGACATTTTCACTCATTATGGTAAAAGTAACTCGGCAATTATGAAACGAGATGCAACAGAGGGAGAGGGAAAGTATCACCCTGGAGAAGGGTATAGTCTAAGGGTATAGTCTAAGGGCTTACTAGTAATGCTATTTGAGTTCTCTTGCACTACATAGGTCAAGTGTTTGACTTCATTTAATCGATGCATGTCTAGGGTTGTCAGTTGCATCTTGAAGACCTAAGTAAAACCCAGTCGTTGCTTGGTCTTGTTCTCCTCATTTTATTTGGGTTGCAAATAAATTGGGATAATTGGTAACCAATTTTTGGTATAATATATAAAGATACAAATTTATATATATATATGTTATAAAAAAGGAACACATATATATGGGTAAAATCACAAAATTGTGTCTCACTTTTGGTAAGAGGATTTTTTTTGAGTGGTTAGGTTGGATTCACTTGAGCACCTTCGAGCGAAGTAAAATCTTTGCTCGAAGGGCCTTCAAGCGAAGGTATGCAACTAAACACCTTCGCTCAAAGGTTGACCTTTTCTCAAAGGTGTTTACCATACAATAATGTGTTTATGCTATAAAATGTCTTTTTTGCATGGTGACCTTCACTCAAAGGTCCCTTCGAGTGAAGGTAACACCTTCAAACGAAGGGGTAAAGTATGACAGGTTTGGATTTTGCATCAAATTTTCCTCAAAAAATTCAGTTTCAAATCCCAAGTTGTACCTTCAGATGAACTTAACTTGACAAGATATTTTTCAAGATCGTAGCCCTCGAAATGAGCTTTCCAACAAGTATTGTTTTGATATGTTTTCATTTTATCACATATTTAATTTTCAATTTTTACTGAACATAGGTTTTTCTCTGAACATCAAGCTCTTCATTTTGCAAAGGTGGAAAAATAGTAAACCATTGTAAAAAAAATTCAAAAAATACCCTTGCCCTAGGTATTGATGTTCTTATTTCACCAAAAAAAAAAAGATTTCAATGTATACACAAGTTTGTTGGATGACACACACATATGCCCAAATTATAGTTACAGTGACTTCATAAAATATATATAACAAAAAAATATGAAAAAATATCCTTGCTTAGATATTGATGTTGAGAATCTATGTTTCAAAAATTATAATTTTATCCTTTATAGAAAAAAAGTTATGTTGGACGACACAAATGTTACTTTCTATTTAAAACTAGTTATTAAAGGAGATATTGAAAGATTCATGATTTATTTTGGAAAATTTAAAATATATATCTATCTATATATATAGAATCTACACAAAAATTTCCATAGATCACTAGTTCGCATCATCTTAAAATTCTTAACAATTTATCTGCTATAGGTCTCAAAAGATGAAGATTTAGTTAATTTTTTTTATAGAAATGTCCATCTTGGCCAAAAAGTGAGACATGGTATTATGATATCGCTCACACACACACACACACACACACACACATATATATGAGTGTGTTTGTGTGTTGCTCATATAGATAAATATCTACATATGTGTATACGATGAGAATACATCAACATTTGTATATTTGTTAACAAGTGTATATATACGTATATTAATGGAAATAAAATAATACATTTATATATACTTATATATGTGTTATATACTATACACTGATATTTTATGTCATTGATATTTAAATGTACACATGCTAATGGTAGCATGATGGGTGATAATAGATAATGGTTTTCTAACGCCAATATATGAAGGCGAGAATAAACAACCACCAACCTTATGTTTTGATACTGCTTTGTGGCATGAATATTTTTAATACTTTTTAGTGTATTTAAACTCCATTTAAAATGTCACTTGATCAACTAATAAAGCAGTGGAAAAAGTGAAATTCTCGACCCAAAGATTGGAGAGATTATATTTATGACCATATGAAAGCATAGTAATTATGATTGTACCAACTTTAAATCAGTTTGGCTACCTGAGAATAGCCACAAAGTGGCAGATTTGGCATGATAATTTGGCAATTATAACAGAAAATTAAATGCCTTTAAACCATTTCCAAAGTGTGGCTTTTGGAGGAAGAGATCGAGCCACTAAAGTGGTTGTTTAACCATCTTTTTGAATGAATTTATAGGCCATATGGAGTTGTGGATTTATGTGGCAATAACTATTTTTAAATCCATATAAATTGATTGATGTTTAAGCACCAATTTCAAGTCTTTAAACATTGCGCAATAAAGCCACAAAGTGGTGTGGAAAAATGAATTTATAGTCATTTAAAGCCAACAAAAACTATGGAAAATTTGAATGAGTCGAGCCACTTAAAAGGGGTGACTAAGTCCAAAACTTTATATTTTGCTTGCCATAAATGATGGTAGTTGAAGGAAGTTAGCGGCTTGTTTAGAAGACACTTCTATCTGCCTTACTAAATGATTAAATTAGCCACATCATGGCTATTCAAACTAAGTCACTAATGCCATTTAAAACCACATATAATCGTCGCAATTTTGATGGGAATCGAGCCATATTAAAAGATTGTTTGAAACTGTATTGTTATGAAGAAGTTGGCCACTAAATGACACTCATAACAACATCACATCAATTCTTTAATTTCTATTATCTGTCATACAACCATGGCATATGTATGAAATTTTTGAGCCTCTCAAAGAGGCATTAACAAAACTATTTTTTTGGCTACTCAAGCCTAAATAGGGGACACCGCTCAAAACAGAGGAGTTGGGTATTAATTTTCCATAAGAGAGGGCATGGCTTATATAAGCCAACTTAGTTTTCCTTTATTTTGTTTTTGTTGGGCGTTGGTTGAAGGAATAGGCTTAGAATTATAAATATTCTTATCTTCAAAGCATTTGAGTTTGGAGTTATCAGTTTAGAGGAGAATACTGTAAGGAATAGACAATAAATTCTCTTCTTGGTAGCTATTAGTTAACTTGAAGGAGGAAAGCTGTGTATTTTCGAAGCTAGGGAATTCAAGAGAAATTCATTTGCAGCCAGAGATAGAATAACAAGCACGCTCTTTCTTTATTTAAACTTGTTATTTCCTTCAGTTTTAAGGAGCAAGTATTATCATTTTCCAAGGCATAATATCATATTAGTATCATGTAGTTTGAAACTCACAAGTTGACTTCCTGCTAGAGGCTACTGTGAGTTAAATGGGAAGAGTTTATTTTGGTTCTCAAATAATGAGATTATATTACAACCTGAAGTAGAAAACATTATATTTGAGTTTATATTATCATTTTTAAAAACAAATGTGAAAGGATAGATTTATATAATATTTAATATAGATTTTCATACATGATTTTGTAGAGGATAACATGGCACCAATGCTAGAGAAATGACAATATTGGTTGAATATTTCCTTAGATGAGTCGATTAAGTTTAAATAGATTATTATGCTATTTATTGGATGAAAATTCAGGGTTAAACATGATGTTAGGTTGCTTGAATATTGACGATATTATATATCGTGTATTTCCATTACTTATGATATTCTTGAAGATCAAAACCATATAACTTGATATTGGAAGTTTGAAACTTGATTAAGAGGAGGTAATCCTCTATTTGATTTAAATATTATTATTTTAGTACTTGTTTGTCATTATGTTAGTACCTATGATATTACCATGTGTGTCATGATGATGACATAGTGTCATCAATATCTAGCAAAGGGGAATAAAAATAACTGGATAGAGAAACCTTATTTGCTTGTGTCAGTTATCAGATTAGAGGTAAATCCTAGACCCTAGATGCTACAGAAATGTAACAAGGTAATCTGATGTCCAAGATACTTAACCTAACCAGTCATATTACCAAGATCTTAGTAAATAAACACATATGAATGTGAATCTATTGAAATATTGAACTAGACTATGGGTTCAACCAGAGAAAGTCTAAACCCTACTGAGAAGATATTTACTCCTAGGGTAAGATACCCATCACTATGGGGTTTTTTGTATATGTAATATTTATACTATATTATGACTAGGAAGGTCAAGATGTCATCATTATGTGTCAAGATTTGCTTAAAGTTTATATTTTAAGAGTAGTTACTCTCAAGGGTTATGGTAAAGGCTCAATCAAGTGGCATTAGCCAAGACCCAAGTAGTTATGTGAAGGTAACTCAGGCATTCAAATTAGAAATAACTAACCAAACTAGATGAGTTGTTGACTTAGTGAGTCTCCATATTCTAAGAAAGGATTCTATAATAAAACTAAACATTGGACAACCAAGACTATAATATGAAGAAGAAATCTTTAGTTTAATTTTAATATTGGTTTATTATGCATTTTGAATAATTTATCAATACTTTTAGTCGTGACCAAGTGAGCCTAATTGATGATAATGGGTCATTAGTATCAACTATTTGTGCATAGAATAGGAGAGCATACACTCTCATGGTTATTACTAAGGACTTGAACAAGTGGCAGTCGCTAAGGCCCAAGACATTATGTGAACGTAACATGGGTTTTTAAAGTCAAGAATTCTTAACCAACCTAGTCAAATTACAACTTTAGTGAAGACATCACTTTTAGAATGAAAATTTGTATAGAGAGTTAACCATTGGTCAAATAGTAAGGATGAGGTCAAACTTACGTCAGGTAAGGTTTTGAAGTTGAGTTAGAGGTGGGTGAACATATGACTCTAGTTGTAAGTAGTGGTTGAATATATTTCAAATACTTTGGCCAAAGTGAGTGCAATAGACTCTGCTTGCACTTGTCGATTCACTATGCTCTAGAGTTGCTTAACTAATCAGTAGTGTCATGCATAGTTAGAAGGAATATATAGTTGTATGACCATATCAGTTAAGTAGGACACAATGCTAGAGACTCAGATGACAATACTAGGGGGTTCTTGACTATACTCTTCGTTGAAGGGTAGGGCCACTTTCAATTGGAAAGTGAGTGGGGGACTGTCGGTCTGTGGTTGGAGGAAAAACACTTGGGTGATGCTCTCCCTCTTGTATATGACATGCTGAGGCTTCTGAGATAAAAATTAATCCAAATATGAAATTCTTAACCTTGTACTTAATAACTAAATGTTATCTCTTAACTTATTGTACTCATTTATGTGAAAATTGAAAATTGAAAAGTTGTATAGTCTTTTCAAGTTGAAAAGTAGAATATTCTCTTTATGCAATGTTTATGTATTCAATTATGCAATTAAAAATTCTAAATATTGAAAGAGAAAAAAAATTAGTTCCTATTTTAATGGAAATGAATTTATTTATAGGTAAAAGTACAAACCTATGTCACACTTTATAAAGGGATCGACTAACATGAGAAAAAGTTCTCAACTTCAACCACATAAAAGTGGTATTTATGTTTTGAATTTCAAAATGATGTAAAATCATAAAATGTAGAACTTTTGTTGAAGTTTATTCTTGTAATTTTTCAAAAAAATTGATATTTTTTTAATCAATTTAAAAGCAGTTTTTGTTATGCTGAAAATTTCAAGAAAAAGTGACGTTTAGTTGACGTCAAGAAACAAATAGAAAAAAAAATAATTTTCTCTTGATTTTTTTTTCCCAGATAGCCGACTTCAATATCTAGGGCATGGATTTTTTTTTTGAAATTTTGATGTATATTTTTCTTTTAATAACATGTTAAAGTCAAACTAACCCAAATTTGATAGTTTTCAGTTCACGTCAACTTTTTTTTTTTCATTTTCAAAAAAAAAAATATACCCTTTTGAATAGGATTGTCTCCTCTAGGGCATCATATATTTTCCAATTTGTTTTATGATGATTTACTATTTTTTATTTAATTTCAACTGAGCCTCTTTTTGACTTTGAACAACCTACTTGCAATATTTTAAAATATTTATATACTAAAACTAATCAAAATATAAATATATATATTTGGATTCAACACTGTGAGCTTTACAAAAGGGTATTTTTATTTTTATTTTTAAATAATTTTGATTGAAGAAATATTCAGCAGAAGTTGATTTTTTTTGAAAATTTGAGAAAATGGTGACTTTGCTGCCATGTCACCTGCCATGTGCATATATTTGGTCGAATAGGATTTGGCTAAATCCTAATCGGCCGAAAAGTGTCTGGCCGAACCATATTCGGTCAGATCGTATTCGGTCGACACACTGATTTTTTCGAATTTGTTTTTTTGATTGTTTCCATTTTCATCGAATTTCTTTCTGTTTTCATCCAATTTCTACTGAAACATAAAATGGCCGACTTTCTAATTTTTTGAATTTGTTTTTTAGATTTCTACCATTTTTCATCAAATTTTTATTGAAATAACTATTTAAGTCAACTTTTATTAGTCTATTTTTTTAGGTTTTTTCCATTTTTTTCTCCATTTTTTAATGAAGTAACTATTTATTATTTAAAATAAAAATAAAAATTATGATTTAATTTTTTCTCTTAAGTCACTGAGAATTTAATAGTGAACAATTGATACTTTTCTAATCATTTGCATATGTCATAGGCTATCTAGTTGAATAGGAAAATCAAGCATCTAAAACAAAAGATTTGGTAATTTTCTTTAATTTTTTTTTTATTTTGATACTTATATGTTAGTTGTTAGATTATTTTATGCTCATCCTTATATCTTCATTGTGTTTTACTATGAATGTTTTGAGCTAACACTTGGACTAACAAGTGGTGTAGTTGTCGACTATCGAAGACTAATATTGAAAAACTACTAATCTATGGTTTTGTAGGATGTTTGGCCAAAGACTTTATTTTTGAAACCAATTGTATTTTAGCTTAGAACACATTTCAATTGGTGCTTTAAAATGAACAATTGTCTTTTTCCATATAGATTTAACTAGGAGATGAATGAATACTGTTTTTTATGCTTGAGATGGTAGGGAGTATGCTCTCACCTTGTGCGAACTTGGTGATAAAAAATCAGACCCATCATCTTTGTATGTGTTTAATCCTTTAGAGGGCTTGTCTTGGTGGGAAAAATTACTCACCCCAAGGAATCAACCCAACTAGTAACAGGCTAAAGCCAAGCTACTTCCAGCCAGTATATAAAATGGGTGCTTGAGGAAAGTTCAAGTACCACGAGTGCGGATGTGTTATGCCGACAAGTGAAACCCCATAAACCCTATAGAGCGTAACCTCTATAGGTTGAGAATCCTCCTTATCAGAGCTAATCTTGCTGCATGTATAACCACTCAAACGGATTCCCTTACTAGACACCTCTTGTTGGAGTTGCCAAAATCCCTCTATTTACTGGTGCAAGAGGTCGAACCTCTGAAGTTGTCCCACATACTTGCGGTTCTTAGTAGAGATGAAGATTTTTACATGGGAGATTCATGAGAACTCAAAGCTTGGTTGACCTGAGAAGTGAGTGTTGTGTAAGGGGGAGCCAGTGTGGCCAAGCTTCTAAGTCATCCACTAAGAATAAGCGTAGCTGGAGAAATCCAAGTGGGAACTCAACGAATATTGTCCTTGACAACCCTAGGATTGTGCATGATTGTTTTCATCTTGAATCAAGAATAAACTGAAAAACATTCTATCTGCTATGTTTTCCATGTGTGTTCAAAAATAACTCTCAAACAAACATCACACTTAGTAATTTGAAACATTTCAAACTTTGCAAACCCCAAAAGGTCAAACAACCCAAACATCCATCATGAACCTATCTCTAAAATCTCTTGAGGCATCATCCTTTAGTTATGATCTATCAATCCTTACATTCCACCTAGTCCTTGCATATCCTCCACCCTTTCATATCCATTATTGCTCAAATAAACCTTTAACTTGCACTTAGACTACTCTTCTTAGGTCTTGAAATCAAACCATTGGCTATCTATCACCCACATCACTTGAGGTTCACCATCCTTAAGTTAGGGAATATACTATTATCCTTGAGTAGGGAAATCATTTTGGAGTCCATCATCTCCTACATACCCTCTCTTGATCATTGGTCCTTGTGTCTATCCATCATAACACAAGTAAAGCCTTTACATCATAACCAACTTTGGACCTAGAGTTTCCTTTGAGCTCTTGCATTATTAGCTTGTCATATCATACCATACCATTTTTGTTGGAAATAGGATGCCATTTAATTGCAATCCTAAACATTATTTATTTCATGTACCTCCTAAGTCCTTGGAATGTGTTCAACAACACTAGGGTTAGGAAGAGAATAATATTTGATGAAATAATCATGTTAATTGACATTTTTAATTAATTCTAAGTGTTAAGAGCATATGGGGATGTCTTGGAGTTAGCTCCTACAAAATAGGAGCACATTGGCACACACATGGGAGGTGGGATCCACCTTCATTCAGTTAACTAGTTGGTGAATTGAGTACACTTCATAAATGCATCCTAGGTTCCTACAAAATAGGGATTTTGATTTATGAATGTTGAGGTCCTATAAAATAGGGGGTGATGTGTACGAGGTTTAGTTAAGTTAAGTAAAGTTAAGTTATGGTTAAGTTATCTTCAGTTAGTTTTAGTTGAATGCTAGTTGACTTCAATTAACTTGGAATGCATGGCTAATGACTTGAGTTGCATGACAGATAACAAGGACTACCTTTAGTTAACAGGAGATGACCATTCTTGCATGAATGGTGTTGAGAAATGTTTCAGTGAACAAGAAATGACTTGGACCCATCTTGGGCGCCCAAGTTGGCTTCTTGAAATTAACTCCTTTGCATGTTGAGATATTTCAGAAGGCTAAGTTAAGTGGGACCTCTTTTGGGTGCCTACTTTGAGGATGAAGCCTTGAAGATATTTACAAAATAAAGGTTGAGTTGGCACTTTAGTTTGGGACGCCCAAATGGATGAAGATGAGGATTTGACATTTTTCTTCACGAAATAACTCTACTTGCAAGAGATAGGCACACCTTTTAGGGATAGGGCTTGAGCATTGTAATTGTAACTCATTTGGAGTTTACAAAGTTGATCAAAGCCTATTTATCTCAAGCAAGTTGAAGAGAGTTATTATCAATTTTACTATAGGTTGTGAAGAAGTTTTGGTGAAGGAAAAAGAGGCATTCTCAAGCAAGAATTGGAGCTATTGTAATCTACTTCAGAGATTGAATAATAGATTAATTCTTGGTGGAGTTTTTTCCCGAAAGGGTTTCTCCACGTTATATGTTTGTGTAATCTTTCTAATATCTTGTCTACTTCTTCTATCAACTTTTGTCTACATTCTACAAATAGTAAAATGGATTGATAAGATAATCACCCACAAAGAATTTGTAACAAAGGAAAAGCATATTTAGATCAACAATATTAAAGATTTACGAAGTATTAAGCTAAGAAAACTCCTCAATTTTCAACATTTGGTATTAGAGCTGAGGTTGGGTAGAGTATTGTGACGCCTTTCTCTTAAAGATTGAAGGTTTTTTGGCTTAGTGGGGGCTTTTATTATTTTGGTTATTTTCTGATTTTGGAAATAAGTTTTGTTACAATGGGTTCTACTTCTTGTTTACATATTGAAAGGTTCAATGGATCTGGGTATGAGATGTGGAAATTAAAAATGGAAGATCTCCTTGAAGAGAGAGATCAGTGTTTAGTTGTAGGTAATAAGACAAAGACACCTTCATCTATGTCAGATGAGGATTGGGCTAAGCTTGATAAGAAGGCAAGAGGAACCATATGATTATGTCTTGTTGATGTTGTTCTCTTGAATGTTTCAGATGAAAAGACTGATTTTGATTTGTTGAAGAGGATATAGATGATATCTATCAAACTAAAATCCTTACTAATAAACTATATCTAAAAAGACAGTTATATTCTTTAAAGATGAAAGATGGTGATTATGTTGCACATCATTTAAATGCTTTTAATTTTATTCTAAGTCAGTTAGCATCTGTAGATGTAAAGCTAGAAGATGAAGATAAATGCATTTTGTTACTTTGTTCTTTACTAGAGTCTTGGGAAAATTTAATTGTTGCTATCAGTGGTAGTGGTACAGATCTGAAGATGGATAATATAATTCCTACTCTCCTATTAGAGGAGATGAGGAGGAAGTCTAAAATGGAAATCCCAGATGCCTTGTTTGTAAAAGGTAGGCTTGATAAAAAGGAACCTAAGGGAGACACGGAAGGAAAGGGTAAGTCCAAAGGACAGTCTAAAAGCCCTGGTAAGAGTAGGGTGAAGTGTAGGAACTATGGGAAATCGAGACATGTGAAGAAGGATTGTAAGAACAAGAAAAAGAGTTTTGATTCTTCTATAAAGGAATCCTCAGATGATAGTAATGATGCATTGGTTATTTCAGCTAATATAGTTTGTGATAACTCTTTGCTTGATGTTACAGAGTGATCTTCATGGAAAGGATGGTAGTCATGATGCCATGTGTGACTCGGTACCATAGTTCAATGGGAGTTGTTGGTAGTGACATGGATGCATCATTGGTAAGGTTATCTTCAGGTGATATGGAGATATGTTTTTTTGGTTTAGAGTGGTTGCTATTATGTCAAGGTTTACTCTTGATACACGTTTAGAGTTTGGCATGGTACTTGTTCTCTTGAAACTAGGATGTTTATGTAAGTTATGATGTATATGATCTCCTTGGAGATGTTTATATCATGGATGCCATGTTTATGTTCCTGATTTATGATTGGAGCTTTGACATTGATCGTAGGAGTTCTCTTTGTATTGGGTACATTAATCATTTGCTTGATTACTTCATGATGGTGTTGTGTTGCATTTGGAGTTTAGCATAGATTGATTGGTTACATGTCCTCATGGATACTTAGAGAATTAGGTTAGGCTTGAGTTCTCTTATGGTAAGAGATATATGTTGGAATGGTTACTTGTAAGAATTTTTTTTTCAACAGTAAAGACTGAGAAGCCTACACCTTGGTTAGACGTGAGTTCAACACACTCGGCAGTTCTTTATTTGAGAGGTATTTGCCCATTATATCTTTCAAGATGTGTTATGTTTCATGCTTTGATTTCTCATGGGATTGAGTTGATTCATGGTTGATTATGGAAACTCATTTAAGGATGGTTTAGCACGAGTTTGTATGTTTTATCTTTCATAGATATGGATCTTGAGCTGTGGATAGTTAGTTTTGGAGGATTCATTTTGAGGGATGTTATGATATGGTTTATGGGCTGATTTCCAGTTATGGGGATGGTTACCTTAAGTTTGATCGTCTTGGTTTAAAGATTATGGTGTTACTTGAACTTTTGGGAGTTGTATCATTAACAATATATTCTTTTATTGTGTTGAGGCCATGGATAATCTTCATTTAGAAGATGGTTATCACGATGTGACAGATAGCTTGGTTACATGTTACAGTGGGAGTTTTTTGACAGTGATGGGTTTGATGTTTATCTTGTTGCCATGTATAGATCGGTATTGATGAGAGCCAATTATGTCTTATTTTATGCCATATTTTAGATTATTTCATATACTTTCACACCCACTTCCACATTCCATTTTCATTCCATATCATACTATTTCCCCATTTATGTTGCATATGATTAAATATGTATAAGTTGTATTTAATAGAGTTTTGGATAAAATATGGAAATTAATGATTGGTTGTCTTTACTAATAAGCATTGTGATTTTCAGATCAAGCTTGCAGCATGTTGATTAGAAGAACTTCCTGTCACTTTTTATGCAGAATGTCTTCCTGTCATTTTCTGGCTAGGAACTTCTGTGTATTACCTTTTGACCAACAATTTATTTATGTTATCTTTTCAAAGGTGATGTCAATCTCCAAGCTGGCATTTGTTACCCCTTTAATGCCGAATTCGAATAAGCACAAAAATCATGGTTATATCCAAGTGGAGATGCAATTTCCAGCTATGAAGAGGAAACCCGTGTTAGAGATTTGTTGCTAAAACGTTGGAGAAAAATCTGCATATCTAAATTCACGCATTCTATTCTTATTTGCTGTTATAACAATGCGACTCATAGCTTTGTCTCTTCTAAGTTTGTTGGCCACAAGTCAAAACAAACTTAATATTTACTGTATTTTATTGTTTCAAACAACGTGTATATAAAAAGGCGCACTGTAAGGGAGCTGATAATATAGATTTTAGCAGAGAGTTTTGGTATTGTAGACTTTTTGTATCGCATACTTTGTATCAAATATTTGATAAATCAAATAATGTTTCTTCTTATCACAACATCATAAGAAAAAGAATTTTGTCCCATCCATCGTGCCAACATGGAGCAAGGGCCCACTCCTTGAAAAGCACAGTGACATTTTATTTTTTGCATTTTGTTTGCTTTCAATTTTTCTTTGGTTAAGATAGATTTCGTTTTTGCTTGATTTCAATTCCAACACCTCTGTTAAACACTAGCTAAATGATTACGTAATCTGGGTTGTGTTACTTTCTGTTGTAAACTATTGTTATTTTTGCAGATTATTATTGCTATAGATTGTTATAGTTTATGACATAGTTCCTGTCACTGCTGCTCCCATTATAGATTGTTAACAATTCCTGTCATGATTTTGACAGAAAGATAGAATAGGAAATTTGAACTAGACTTTTAGTAGGAAATTTATGTGTGTTTTAGTTACATCCATCCCCACTTGATTCGTTGCTTTCCTCCCTTCAGGTATATTTCCACAACACTTCTCGCAAGCTTTGAACCTTGGGTTGACACTCTTAGACCAAGCTAAAACCTTCTTTATTCTTTACCACCAGTTTTGGCCTATCATTTTGGCGTCATTGCCAGGGAGAGGTGTTAAAGGCCAAAAAATATAGTGAGTTAAGTTAGGACCAATGCGTTAGGATGAAAGCTCATGCAACTGCTAGCCTTGCCCGATGATTAGTCCTAATTTGCGTTGTGTAAATCATATAGATGCATTGTTAGAATTTGTAGGTAGATTTTAGAAATTAAAAAAAATTATGTATCAACACTAGTTGTTGTGAGTAAACTGGTAGAAATAAGCAATTTTGAAGAAACAACATAAAAACAATAAAAATGCTGCATTTTCAAGGCAATTCAAACACATCACTTTTCAGGGAAAAATGCTTCAAAAACGAAGAATCTGAAGGCCACTCAAGAATAAAAATGTGCTTGGCGGCAGGGCACGCCCAGGGTGCTGCCCCGGGACCCCACAAGGGGCGTTGCCCCTTGACCCCACTGGGGGTTTCCGCCCCTAGACCCCCGCTTTTAAATTTAAAAACAAAAGAAGAAATTGGTGGGGGAATTGCGCCAAAAGAAAGTGATATTTTATACCCCTTTTGCATAACAAATGCAACTTAGAATATATTGATCTTTCACCACCATTGTCACATGCATCTACAAATCTTATTCCTATGGATGAACAAGAACATATCATTGATGAATTTTTAGGACAATGGATTTTTGAAAATGAATCATTTAATGAAGATTTGACCACTTTTTGCTCTCTTTGTTGCAAGGAAGAAGATAAGTGCACATGCCAAGTTGACACAGTGAAGGAGGAAGACATTGTAAGTGAGCCTCAACAAATCAATGCACAAGTCTTCTTTGTAACTCAAGAACAACTTCATGCTTCAAGTAGGAAAGATCAAGGTATGGTTAATGATTTTGAAATGTCTTATAATTCTATTGGATTTGAAAGGCAATATGTTTCTTCACAAAATGTTTCCCTATCTAGTATGTGTGGTGAATGGAAACAATTACCATACTACCAATAATGGAATAATAAATGCTCACAACAACCATACCCATCCCACATAGTACCATCTCCACCATATTCATCTTATATATTACCATCTTTACCATCTAATCTATATACCACACAACTTTTACCATTGTCATTATCCTGCCCACTATCCATCCCTACATATCCACCAAGGGAAATTACAATTCCTAATAAATTACTATTATCTAATAAGGTGGTTCAATCTGCATATAATAATGAGGTTTCATTGATCCCTGTAGATTTTATTAATATGTATGAAATTGGTAAATCACAATTGCAATGCATTCACATAGCTAAAGGATGTGATTTTTGTTTAATTGTATTGGAAGAACAAAATGATCTACTACAAGATAATCTACTTAGTTCTTGTTATCTACTTAATGAATCACAACTTTTAGGAATAATTCACACACATAAGGAGATAGTTCAATTTGATTCTAATTTTATCAATAAAATGCTATATATGTGTGTTGAAATTAATTGTAAAATGAGAAATGGTGAACTGTTGGCCTTAATAATTCAAGATTTGTGTGAGATACATAATGAAATTCTCCCACATTTGTCATTTATAAATATACTCAAACATCTCGATCTTGGGAGGCCTATGGTGAAATTGTGTATTCCTCACACACTTATTGATCTAGGTCCAATAATTTATTTTATGATTAAGAAGAACTAGAAGGGTTTGCATGCATTAATGACCATACAAAACATGCTACAAATGAATGATCATTCATTAAGGATCAATGTATTATTAAATATGCCACTATCTTCTTTGGTTTTTCCTAATACCCTCATGATTTTACAATGTGAAATTAAGTTGGGAGGATCCATACAATTTTGGAAGTCAATGGTGGTTGTTCATTAACAAGAATCAAGGTTTTAATATATTCATATCTTTGTCATTCTTGATTCTTTGGGTTATTTTGAAATGACCATTCATTAGAAAAGTTCAAGGTGTTATTTGATTCCCTAGATCATACTAATGCCCTCATGCTTTTGCAGTAAGCAATTAAGTTGGGGGAAAATCCCTTGAATTTTTGAAATCTTTGGTTGTTTTTTTTATTATGTCTTCATTAATTGTTTCATTGGTGCTTGTACCAAAACCACATGTGAGCTTTTGACCAAACAGAGGTATGCATTCTTGTGTTGATTGGAATTTCATTTATATTATGTTTACACAAGAATTGATTGTTATTCATCCATTTTATAAATATCTATTCATAGATATAACTTTTCCATTCATTTTCTAATCAATAAATCGATTAAAATGGTGAAGTTATTAAATGTATGATATCTTATTACTATACTTGATATGCTTGGTCTTGAGAAATATGGTTGCAGGTTTCTTATGGTGGTTACCCAACACTTTTGCACCAATACTAGTTGATGACGCTTCTCTACATGAGCATTGAACAACACACTTTGTTGGCTTTGTTAACATTTTGTTGGGCATGCTAGCTATATGGAGCACCTCAAGTTTCCTTTGTGCTTCACTACTGGAGATCAAAAGAGGATTTTTGGGTGGGGTGTTCAACATTCATGGACACAAGTTTTCTTTGATTTCAACTTTGATGCTAGATTATGTGTAGGACAGTATGCAACTTGGTATAGAAGAAACATGATACTATGTTCTTGGCTAATTCTTCACAAGCCACAAATCCAAAGCCAACTTGAAGACATGCAAAGGACATATAAGGAACTTGAACATCATCTAATACCAATCACTACACTTCATCATGTGGATTAAATCTTCATCTCATCTATAGCTATATGGATACGTTGAGAGACTCCATTGGCCTTTCACTACATGCCTTGTCCTTGGAGGGTTTCTTCTATTGTGAGTACTCCTTTTAACTCAGTGGTTGGGCATATATTCCAAAATTCTATGGTCAACTTTCATATATGGTGGCATGCGCTAATAAGATCCAGATCATTTGCAGTAGTGGTGTTATGAGCTTGTTGAACACAGAGATAAGTATTCTCTTACCTAAAGTTGTATGGATACATTGAACTAGTTGAGAGACTAGAACTAATCTTCACTACACTCCCTTGTCTATGGTAAGGAAGTTGCATTTTCATACAACTTTGGAAATAGTTATGAATATCTCTCATACTCAGAAAAACAGGATAACTTAGCTTCATGAGAAATTCATATGATTTGTTTCAAATTGGTCATCATAGAGCAATGTGTCTTCCAAAGATTATGGAAATTGTGAATACTTCTTTCAACCAAGTATGGGTATGTCTTCTGAAGTTTTACAAGCAGCTTTCTAGCATGAGTAGCAAGGGTGCTATAGACTATGCATGGTCAATCTTGATAAGATATATTTTGTCATTGGTCATCATTTCAAGCTTTACCTCATGTAACCAATTTCAGTGGTGAATTTTTGTGGGGTCATAGAAGGAGCTTTGGTTTTCGATGGTGTCACTTCAAAATCCATAGGGTTCCTTCTCTTTGGTCATTATATGCAAGTTATCTAAAAAAATGAAAAAAATGAAAAGAAAAAGAAAAAAGCAATAAATTCTAACAATGAAAACCTTTGGGCATTGTTAGACAACTACAATTTGAAAACCAATTTCTAGCGGATTGAAGTTGAATAAAATTCTTAGTGGTGAAAACTGTTTTCACAGCGCCACTAAGTGGTAAGTGATTGAAAACTGGCTTGCCAACGGTTACTTGTCGTTATCAAAATTGAAAAATGAAAAAAAAAGTGAAAAAAATGGAAAAGAAAAAAGAAAAAAGAAAAAAAAAAGGGAAAAAAATTGCAATAATTTGTGTTCTTTCTATGGGCTAATCAGTTTGCAGGTATACTCTATTGCTTCAATGGTTGTTTGAGTACCTCCTGGCACCTCCTATTGGTCACTTGTGTTAATGTACTCTTATTTGTTGTGGTCCATTTCACTTTGATCACTTGTCACAAGAGTTACATTTTCAGTTGAGGTGTTAGAATAGAAGGCAAAGTGAATCAGGCTACCATCAGTATGCTCCATAATACTTCAATTCTATTGGAGATCTTTCATGTGTGGTGTGGCTATAGTCCTTGTCACAATTTTTGGTTCCTTCGTGGTGATTCACAGTTGCTGAGTTACATTGGCTACCAGACCTTGGCATACATGGAAATGCGAGTTGGTAAAACGATCAATGTTATTTTTTATTATTTTATCTCTTAACTTTATTAATATTTCTTATTATATTAATCATATATGCAACATCCATGCCTATCCTCTCCCTATTTCCCGAGGATGGTCAACCCTTTAAGTTGGGGGGAGGTCTACCGTCTTTTCACCTATTATTTTCCATTATCCTTATTTTATAGTTTCTATTATACAACCTTGCAAAATCATTTCATCCTTCATTTCACTATTCATTTTACCTATCATTTTATCCAATTCAAATAGCTCATAATTGTCAAGATAAATTTTTCATGACCCTCCTACATATAGCATTTAAAAATGATGCTATGAGAAATGACAAGAAAAATAGAGAAAAAGCAAAAGAGAAAATTGAAAAAAAATGCAAAATAAAAAGTTAAAGGAGGTATGAACATTAAATGACAGTTGCAAGAATTTTTGAAAGAATAATGTAATTATGCATGAGCTATAATAGTTAAGGGTGATGAAGGAAGATTCCATAATCTGAAGGCTACCCTCTCATAAATAATGATTGCACGAGGATGTGCAATATGTTAAGTTGGGGGGAATGATGAGAGCCAATTATGTCCTATTTTATGCCACATTTTAGCTTATTTCATATACTTTCACACCCACTTCCACATTCCATTTTCATTCCATATCATACTATTTCCCCATTTTATGTTGCATATGATTAAATATGTATAAGTTGTATTTAATAGAGTTTTGGATAAAATATGGAAATTAATGATTGGTTGTCTTTACTAATAAGCATTGTGATTTTCAGATCAAGCTTGCAGCATGCTGATTAGAAGAACTTCCTGTCACTTTTTATGTAGAATGTCTTCCTGTCATTTTCTGGCCAGGAACTTCTGTGTATTACCTTTTGACCAACAATTTATTTATGTTATATTTTCAAAGGTGATTTCAATCTCCAAGCTAGCGTTCATTACCCCTTTAATGCCAAATTCGAATAAGCACGAAAATCATGGTTATTTCCAAGTGGAGATGCAATTGCTAGCTATGAAGAGGAAACCCGTGTTAGAGATTTGTTGCTAAAACGTTGGAGAAAAATCTGTAGATCTGAATTCACGCATTCTATTCTTATTTATTGTTATAACAACGTGACTCATAACTTTGTCTCTTCTAAGTTTGTTGGCCGCAGGCTAAAACAAACTTAATATTTACTGTATTTCGTTGTTTCAAACAACATGTATATAAATAGGCACACTGTAAGGGAGCTGATAATATAGATTTTAGCAGAGAGTTTTGGTAGTGTAGACTTTTTGTATATCATACTTTGTATCAGATATTTGATAAATAAAAGAATGTTTCTTCTGATCACAACAGCGTAAGAAAAAGAATTTCGTCCCATCCACCGTGCCAACATGGAGCAAGGGCCCACTCCTTGAAAATAATGGTGACATTTTATGTTTTGCATTTTGTTTGCTTTCGATTTTGTTTGGTTAAGATAGATTTTGTTTTTGCGTGATTTCAATTCTAGCACCTTTGTTAAACATTAGCTAAATGATTACTTGATCTGGGTTGTGTTACTTTCTGTTGTAAACTGCTGTTATTTTTTGCAGATTATTATTGCTACAAATTGTTATAGTTTATGACATAGTTCTTGCCACTGCTGCTCCCATCACAGATTGTTAGCAGTTCCTGTCATGCTTTTGACAGAAAGACAGAATAGGAAATTTGAACTAGATTTTTAGTAGTAAATTTACGTGTGTTTTAGTTGCATCCATCCCCACTCGATTCACTGCTTTCCTCCCTTTAGGTATATTGCCACAACACTTCTCAAAAGCTTTGAACCCCGGGTTGACACTCTTAGACCAAGCTGAAACCTTCTTTATTCTTTACCACCAGTTTTGGCCTATCGGGTATCATGGTTCAGTGGGAGCTTTGGTAGGATATGGTTATCTTCATGAAATTTGAAGAGGGTGTAGTTCTTTTTGGTTTTGAGTAGTAGGTTGCATTTGAAGTTGGCATGAATTGTTTGGTGAGTAGTCATGGATACTACAAAGACTTGGGAAAGGTATTGATTGAGAAAGTTGGCACTTTAATCAATGTTGCAGAGAATTTCTCATGGTGCAGGAAGGCCATTGGCCTTGAGTCTTGTGCTTGTTTAAATGATTCCTTATTTAGAATAATTGCAATGATAATATCAAGTGGGAGAATGTTGGAAATAGGATGCCATTTAATTGCAATCCTAAACATTATTTATTTCATGTATCTCCTAAGTCCTTGGAGTGTGTTCAACAACACTAGGATTAGGAAGAGAATAATATTTGATGAAATAATCATGTTAATTGACATTTGTAATTAATTCTAAGTGTTAGGAGCATATGGGGATGCCTTGGAGTTAGCTCCTACAAAATAGGAGCACATGGGCGCACACATGGGAGGTGGGATCCAGCTTCATTCAATTAACTGGTTGGTGAATTGAGTACACTTCATAAATGCATCCTAGGTTCCTACAAAATAGGGATTTTGATTTATGCATGTTGAGGTCCTATAAAATAGGGGGTGATGTGTACGAGGTTTAGTTTAGTTTAGTTCAGTTCAGTTATCTTCAGTTAGTTTTAGTTGAATGCTAGTTGACTTCAATTAACTTGGAATGCATGGCTAATGACTTGAGTTGCATGATAGATAACAAGGACTACTTTCAATTAACAAGGGATGACTATTCTTGAATGAATGGTGTTGAGAAATGTTTCAGTTAACAAGAAATGACTTGGACCCATCTTGGGCACCCAAGTTGGCTTCTTGAAATTAACTCCTTTGCATGTTGAGATATTTCAGAAGGCTAAGTTAAGTGGGCCCTCTTTTGGGCGCCTACTTTGAGGATGAAGCCTTGAAGATATTTACAAAATAAAGGTTGAGTTGGCACTTCAGTTTGGGACACCCAAATGGACGAAGATGAGGATTTGACATTTTTCTTCACATCATAACTCTACTTGCAAGAGATAGGTGTACCTTTTAGGGATAGGTCTTGAGAATTGTAATTGTAACTCATTTGGAATTTACAAAGTTGATCAAAGCCTATTTATCTCAAGCAAGTTGAAGAGAGTTATTATCAGTTTTATTGTAGGTTGTGAAGAAGTTTTGGTGAAGGAAAAAGGGGCATTCTCAAGCAAGAATTGGAGCTATTTTAATCTACTTTAGAGATTGAATAATAGATTAATTCTTGGTGGAGTTTTTCCCTGAAAGGGTTTCTCCACGTTATATGCTTGTGTAATCTTTCTAATATTCTATCTACTTCTTCTATCAACTTCTGTCTACATTCTACAAATAGTAAAATGGATTGATCAGATAATCACCCACAAAGAATCTGTAACAAAGGAAAAGCATATTTAGATCAGCAATATTAAAGTTTTACAAAGTATTAAGCTAAAAAAACTCCTCAATTTTCAACAATTTTCATATCCCATCTTAGAATCATATCCTTTTATTGCTTCCTAGTCTTAGGTCTCATACATTATCTTATCTTAGATTGAAGATCAAAACAATCACATATGACCAACCTAAATCTAGTGAATCTAAGCATCCCAAAATGAACAACGATGGTAGAATCAAAGATCATAGACCCTTTTATCTACAACTTGGTTACAAGAGATCTTCAAAGACACTTGCCTCCTTTGGACATAGATAATCAAACAAATGACTTGAATAACATCAAAGAAGAATATAAAGAAGCTATTTATAGATCAAGTTAAAGACGAAGATACAAAAGATACCATGGATCAAATTGATATCCCGAATGATCAAGAAGAGCCAAGCACGATGAATGATAAGGCCAAAATATCCTATCAACTAGGATCATCCACTTTTATCAAATCAGGCTTTCTCATAAAGGAGAAGATTCCAAACAATAGTTTTCACATACATAATGATGGGTTTACATCTTGTTTTCACAGTAAAAAATAGTCATACCTCCATGATATTATGGGACACTTTATCCAATACAAACATCAAAAAGTTTGAATGCACGTTATTTTTGTATGCAGGTGAATTCAAACCTGGGCAATTTGTGATGGGGAATAAAAAGACAAGAACAAGGCTGTATGATCAAAAAAGAGATAGTAGAAATGTGGATGAAGGAACATCTTCTTCTGAAGAGCCCATGGAAATTTTTGATGACCAAGGAGTACAGGTACCAGGACAAACTGAAGGTGGTCATAGAAATATTTTCCTTGGTATGGAAAATCTTATAGAGATGGATGAGGAATCTATTTTTAATAATATTTCATTTGAAGATATGTTATCTAAAATCATAGTAAAATTACACTGTAAAATAATATGGGATGAATATTTTGAAGAAAAGTCTATAGTTGGAAGAGCACAATTATTTGCAAAATTATTTAGGAGGAAAGAAATGACCCCTATTTTGGAGTTGCTAGGGGTTGATAATAAGAAAAAGTCATCAAGATCATTAAAGAAAACAATAGTTGAAAACCTGAAAGAAGCATTGAATTCTATTGAAAACAAGAGTCGAGCTGTTGATTTAAGTCTTGCACGTAGATCATTGATGACAATAATTTATAGTAAGAAATTATCACATAGAAGACAAGTTAAAGCAGTTTCTGAATTAATCAATGTTTCTAGGAGAACTATTCAAAGATATATCAGAAAGAAAAATAGATTGGATGGAAATCTTGATAATAATTGGGTAAATATTTACAAGGTTCCCCGAAAAGATGAAATCTCAGAAGATGTAAAGGAACAAGTGATTGAATATTGGACCAACCACTCTCATGTTTCTTCCAATAGAAGGGACACTATACAAATAAAAGGTGTAGATGGTAAAAACATTTGACATCCAAAACATTTTATAGATACAACTCAAAGTGAGCTTTTTGAAGCATTCAAGCAAGAATTTTCAAATGTGAAGATTTGTCAAAGTATGTTTGAGAGACTACGACCAAGTTTCGTATGTATAAATAAGATACATGAGACTTGTTGTTGAAATCATGTTGAAATTCATCCACACCTTCAGACATATAGAAAAGTTGTGACGGTACTCAATCCAAATATAGTCATACCTGGAAGTACAACATAATTTGTGAAATCTCTTCTATGCGAAAAATCAGAAGATTCAAATGAATTGGAAGTGTAGTGTATAAAAAATATATGTAATGAATTTGGAAATTTGAAGAATATTTTACAGGTTGACAATATCGATCATTCAATGCAAGTTATGTGGAAGAGATTTCAATATGAGAAATACTCAGCAAAGTCAAGAGTTGAGACCAAAAAAATTATTCTCAAAGAGAGTGAGTTGTCTTACAATGAGTTTATGAACAAATTTTACAATATCATATATCCACATATTCAACATTGTCATGGTGCTAGATGGCATGCTAAGCAATTTCGTGACTCAAAGAATTGCTTTCTAGCGGGTTGTATTCTCTCTATTGTTGATTTATCTGAGAACTATACATTTAGTCCTCAAACTGAGATCCAAAGTCAATATTATCATTCAAAGCAAGTTGCAATATTTGTACAAGTTTTTTATAGACATGCCAAAGAAAATTTGGATGGTCTACCAAGTAGCAAAGATGAAAAAATTATCATCAAAGAGGTTCAATTTTATATCAGTGATGATACAGGTCATGATAAAAGCTATGTAGCCCATTGTTTTGCAATATTTTTTGAAGACCTGAGACGATGTCAAATAGATGCTTCACAACACTGGATATGGTCTGATGGATGTGTTGGAAAGTGTAGATTTTTTTCTATAAATTATATGTTTATTTGTTTACTTAACTTATTGAGACTTAATTAGTTGTACACATATAGTTTATTTTAACTATCATGGTTTTAAATGAAATTGGTTGTAACGTCACAAGATAATTTAAGTTTGCAAAAGCTTTTAATCGGTTAAGCCAACAACAAATTAGACACAACATATTTTTTTTTTTGGAATTTCTATGAGAGTGGACATGGAAAAGGAGAGCATGATGGAGTTGGAGCACGTGTGAAGCGTGCACTTCACCAACACGAACTTGCAGGTAACACCATATGGATTTTTAGAAAAAATCTAATTATGTTTTTTTAACCACAAAACCTCTTAACTTGACATTTCACCAACATGAACTTGTAGGTAATGCCATAAAGAATGCACATGAAATTGTTGAATGGTGCAAAATTTATTTTGCTACCCGTGACTCAATATACAATGCACAATATTTTTGGGAAGTTAAAGGTACATAAATGAATTTGTTTTATGAATTTCAATGTGTATAGGAATTGAATTTTCAATTTTATACACTTTTTTAATTGGATGTTTGAAATTTACAGATATTGATCGATCAACTCTTACTAATTGTCAAACAATTAGTGGTATTAGAAGTTTGCATCAAATCATGACAATAGGACATAGCAGGCCTCCAATAATTCAAGTGAGAGAAAAAACCTATTTTTGTGTTGATTGCATTGAGAACAATGCAAATAGTCTACAATGTGAGAATATTAGAGATGGGTATGTTTCACAATGGGAAACAAAACAATTAGCAGACACATCAAACCCTTTTGAAGATAATGACATTGTAGATATCTATGATCCTTTGTATTCAGTTGATTACGAACGCGTATCAAATTTAGTTGTTATAGGTAAATTTTAAATTTTAGTTCTTACAATTGATTTATATTCTACCTAAGTTGAGCATGGTTTACTACATGGTGCGTACAAGAGATATTTTTGTTGTTCTTGCAGATCCCGACAATACAAAAGGTGTAGATTACTATCTACTAAGATTTACGTAACCAAAATGCAAATTGTCAGAATCAATGACAAATGGTGATGGACAAGAGTATCCTACTAGATTAGTTGTTGTTGAAGGCACATATTGTCAACAAATAAAGATAGATACAAATGGCATTATATTTATTGATTATATGCTAGGTCAAAAGGTTTTACATTATAGTCATTTAGTTATAGCAACAAGATTAAATCTTGAAACTTTACCAAAAAGAGGGCATGCCAAACAAAGGTGGAGATTGCCTATTGAAGACCATGAAAATATTTTAGAGATAATAAAAGATAGAGATGATCTAGATTATATGTACCAAGAAATTTAAGATATTTTTGTACATATATATTTTCTATGACAATATATACATGTAACATTTGGGGATGAGGTCCCCTGTTTGTGACCTCACCGGTTCATAGCTCTGGGTCAAAAGCGTTTACCCCTTGAATAAAAAAAACATTTGGACCTAAATTTGAAAGAATTTTTATTTTATGTTGAATTCAAATAATTTCATTCAATAGTAGCTCATGAAGCTTTCTTTTTTGTGATCTTATTTGCCTGTAAAGCTTTCTTAAGGTGATCTTATTTGTGATCTTATTTGTCTGTAAAGCTTTCTTAAGGTCAGTTTAACCTCATGTTTGTGGATATCTTTGGTGCATAATTATAACACATAATTTTGATCTTCAGGTCCCTTCCTACGTTGGATTGTGAATCAAAAACACATACTTGTTAGCATCAAAATGAATGTAACATCATAGTATGAGAGATAGAATAGTAAAAATTATAAATAACTTTCTCATTTTTAAGTGAATTAAATATTTATTTATAAATGTAAATATGAAATTTAAGTTTTGATTAAAAATAAATATTTAATCCTTTATTAAGCTCAAGCACCTTAGTTAAAATGGAATTTTACTTGATTTAGTAGAGTAAAAATGAATTTGTGAAGTATGGTATACATTTATCATATTTAAGTTTTAATTAGACCAGCTATAAGAGACCTTCAATTATGTGTCTAGATTTAATCCAATAGCATAACCCTATTATATAATCACCATCACATAATCTTCATATAAGAGCACTAATTACACCTACAAACCTCTTCCATGTGGGTATTATTAGTTATTCAAAGATAAAAAAAAATGTCCACTATGTAATCCCCCTTTAATAATAACCTTCTACCAAAATTCTAGTCTTGTACTTTTTTAACTTACCATCTACACTGAATTTTTATAGAACACTCATTTACAACCTATGATCTTTCTTCCTTCATTTAAATCAACTAGATCTCAAGCCTTGCATTTACGCAAGGTCATCATCTCCTTTATCATGTAATCTATCCAATACTTTTTCTCCTTTAAAGAGAGATTATTTCATAAATATAAGTTCATCGCTAAAATTCAAATTAAATGTGTACACAATAAAAATCTAGAGAGATATACCTTGCAAATTGTTTATGTTCTCTTGCAAACCTTCTTAAAGGTAGTGAAGATAGAGACTCTCATTTTATTCTTCTAAATTTTCCTATAATTTTTTCGTCATCTTTGGCCCCTTCTTATCCAACCTATTCATTTCCCTATGCATCTTCACCTTAATTTGATATCAAATTGTATTGTGCCCCCCTCTTCCTTTTATTGTATAGATCTACTTAAACATTTACTTCCCTACAAAACATATTTTTAGGGACACCTATACTATATTCATTATCTTGGCTACCCCATTTATATATATATGAAATATTTTTCTATTAAATTACAATCCAATTATGTTTGCAAAATTATTCAAATTATTTAGATAAATATACTCCCATATTATTTGATCTCAAATCTTGTATTTTTTGCCTTATGAGTTCCACAAGCATCTTAAATTCCTTATGCTTAAAACACTTGCTTATGAAACACACATTCTCGCCTATATATTTATTCTTCAATGTTTTTTATCCTTTCTCACCTAGATGCATATCAACTAATTAATTTACATGATAAAAAGTCATGGTATAGTTAGATTAAGTAGTACCATCCAATCCAAATAAATTACCATGCCTAATACCCAATTAAATTATAATCCAATTATGTTTGCAAAATTATCAAATTATTTAGATAAATATGCCCCCATATTATTTGATCTCAAATCTTGTATTTTTTCCTTATGAGTTTCTACAAGCACCTTAAATACCTTATAATGAAAACTTCATATGTGTGTGTAAGAAAATAAACCAAATATTTTCTTGAAAAATCACCAATAACTTGATGGCAAAATATAGATGGTTTCTAAGATATACGAATTAAATCTAAAATTCATTTTGCTATATGAGAATTTAACTTTATTTTTCTTATGAAACACACATTCTCACCTATATATTTATTCTTCAATATTTTTTATCCTTTCTCACCTAGATGCATATCAACTAATTCATTTACATGATAAAAAGTCATGGTATAGTTAGGTTAAGTAGTACCAATGCCTAATACCCTTTTCTAAAACTAGATCTCCCCTAACCAATTTTTAACCATGATTATCATAAATAATATGTACAATATTATCATTCATCTTAAAATTTTAAATATAATTTTTGGCTAAACCATGAATGTGCAACACATCAGATAGTGTCTTCATTGTGCCATCACTAAGAACATATCCACAATCCTAAGATGTAAAAGCTACTAGAAAAATCACTTGGATCATATCCTAGAACATATATAACTTAATACTTTCACAAAACAAAAAATCAAGTTGAAACCATGTATATAAAATGTATAATAAGATGAACCATAATGTAAAATGTATATATACTGTAAAACATAATAAGATAAACCATAATGTAAAATGTATATACTGCAAAACATAATAATACGAACCATAATGTGAAACCATAATGTAAAATGTATATAATGTGAAGATCAACATCTAAGAACCATAATGTGAAAAATCACAAAATAAAATGTATAACAAATCATGTGTCTGCATGTAAAACAAG
>CM021109.1:426510397-426551875 GCA_007115665.2 Sequoiadendron giganteum | reverse complement strand
TGGTTATTTCCAAGTGGAGATGCAATTGCTAGCTATGAAGAGGAAACCCGTGTTAGAGATTTGTTGCTAAAACGTTGGAGAAAAATCTGTAGATCTGAATTCACGCATTCTATTCTTATTTATTGTTATAACAACGTGACTCATAACTTTGTCTCTTCTAAGTTTGTTGGCCGCAGGCTAAAACAAACTTAATATTTACTGTATTTCGTTGTTTCAAACAACATGTATATAAATAGGCACACTGTAAGGGAGCTGATAATATAGATTTTAGCAGAGAGTTTTGGTAGTGTAGACTTTTTGTATATCATACTTTGTATCAGATATTTGATAAATAAAAGAATGTTTCTTCTGATCACAACAGCGTAAGAAAAAGAATTTCGTCCCATCCACCGTGCCAACATGGAGCAAGGGCCCACTCCTTGAAAATAATGGTGACATTTTATGTTTTGCATTTTGTTTGCTTTCGATTTTGTTTGGTTAAGATAGATTTTGTTTTTGCGTGATTTCAATTCTAGCACCTTTGTTAAACATTAGCTAAATGATTACTTGATCTGGGTTGTGTTACTTTCTGTTGTAAACTGCTGTTATTTTTTGCAGATTATTATTGCTACAAATTGTTATAGTTTATGACATAGTTCTTGCCACTGCTGCTCCCATCACAGATTGTTAGCAGTTCCTGTCATGCTTTTGACAGAAAGACAGAATAGGAAATTTGAACTAGATTTTTAGTAGTAAATTTACGTGTGTTTTAGTTGCATCCATCCCCACTCGATTCACTGCTTTCCTCCCTTTAGGTATATTGCCACAACACTTCTCAAAAGCTTTGAACCCCGGGTTGACACTCTTAGACCAAGCTGAAACCTTCTTTATTCTTTACCACCAGTTTTGGCCTATCGGGTATCATGGTTCAGTGGGAGCTTTGGTAGGATATGGTTATCTTCATGAAATTTGAAGAGGGTGTAGTTCTTTTTGGTTTTGAGTAGTAGGTTGCATTTGAAGTTGGCATGAATTGTTTGGTGAGTAGTCATGGATACTACAAAGACTTGGGAAAGGTATTGATTGAGAAAGTTGGCACTTTAATCAATGTTGCAGAGAATTTCTCATGGTGCAGGAAGGCCATTGGCCTTGAGTCTTGTGCTTGTTTAAATGATTCCTTATTTAGAATAATTGCAATGATAATATCAAGTGGGAGAATGTTGGAAATAGGATGCCATTTAATTGCAATCCTAAACATTATTTATTTCATGTATCTCCTAAGTCCTTGGAGTGTGTTCAACAACACTAGGATTAGGAAGAGAATAATATTTGATGAAATAATCATGTTAATTGACATTTGTAATTAATTCTAAGTGTTAGGAGCATATGGGGATGCCTTGGAGTTAGCTCCTACAAAATAGGAGCACATGGGCGCACACATGGGAGGTGGGATCCAGCTTCATTCAATTAACTGGTTGGTGAATTGAGTACACTTCATAAATGCATCCTAGGTTCCTACAAAATAGGGATTTTGATTTATGCATGTTGAGGTCCTATAAAATAGGGGGTGATGTGTACGAGGTTTAGTTTAGTTTAGTTCAGTTCAGTTATCTTCAGTTAGTTTTAGTTGAATGCTAGTTGACTTCAATTAACTTGGAATGCATGGCTAATGACTTGAGTTGCATGATAGATAACAAGGACTACTTTCAATTAACAAGGGATGACTATTCTTGAATGAATGGTGTTGAGAAATGTTTCAGTTAACAAGAAATGACTTGGACCCATCTTGGGCACCCAAGTTGGCTTCTTGAAATTAACTCCTTTGCATGTTGAGATATTTCAGAAGGCTAAGTTAAGTGGGCCCTCTTTTGGGCGCCTACTTTGAGGATGAAGCCTTGAAGATATTTACAAAATAAAGGTTGAGTTGGCACTTCAGTTTGGGACACCCAAATGGACGAAGATGAGGATTTGACATTTTTCTTCACATCATAACTCTACTTGCAAGAGATAGGTGTACCTTTTAGGGATAGGTCTTGAGAATTGTAATTGTAACTCATTTGGAATTTACAAAGTTGATCAAAGCCTATTTATCTCAAGCAAGTTGAAGAGAGTTATTATCAGTTTTATTGTAGGTTGTGAAGAAGTTTTGGTGAAGGAAAAAGGGGCATTCTCAAGCAAGAATTGGAGCTATTTTAATCTACTTTAGAGATTGAATAATAGATTAATTCTTGGTGGAGTTTTTCCCTGAAAGGGTTTCTCCACGTTATATGCTTGTGTAATCTTTCTAATATTCTATCTACTTCTTCTATCAACTTCTGTCTACATTCTACAAATAGTAAAATGGATTGATCAGATAATCACCCACAAAGAATCTGTAACAAAGGAAAAGCATATTTAGATCAGCAATATTAAAGTTTTACAAAGTATTAAGCTAAAAAAACTCCTCAATTTTCAACAATTTTCATATCCCATCTTAGAATCATATCCTTTTATTGCTTCCTAGTCTTAGGTCTCATACATTATCTTATCTTAGATTGAAGATCAAAACAATCACATATGACCAACCTAAATCTAGTGAATCTAAGCATCCCAAAATGAACAACGATGGTAGAATCAAAGATCATAGACCCTTTTATCTACAACTTGGTTACAAGAGATCTTCAAAGACACTTGCCTCCTTTGGACATAGATAATCAAACAAATGACTTGAATAACATCAAAGAAGAATATAAAGAAGCTATTTATAGATCAAGTTAAAGACGAAGATACAAAAGATACCATGGATCAAATTGATATCCCGAATGATCAAGAAGAGCCAAGCACGATGAATGATAAGGCCAAAATATCCTATCAACTAGGATCATCCACTTTTATCAAATCAGGCTTTCTCATAAAGGAGAAGATTCCAAACAATAGTTTTCACATACATAATGATGGGTTTACATCTTGTTTTCACAGTAAAAAATAGTCATACCTCCATGATATTATGGGACACTTTATCCAATACAAACATCAAAAAGTTTGAATGCACGTTATTTTTGTATGCAGGTGAATTCAAACCTGGGCAATTTGTGATGGGGAATAAAAAGACAAGAACAAGGCTGTATGATCAAAAAAGAGATAGTAGAAATGTGGATGAAGGAACATCTTCTTCTGAAGAGCCCATGGAAATTTTTGATGACCAAGGAGTACAGGTACCAGGACAAACTGAAGGTGGTCATAGAAATATTTTCCTTGGTATGGAAAATCTTATAGAGATGGATGAGGAATCTATTTTTAATAATATTTCATTTGAAGATATGTTATCTAAAATCATAGTAAAATTACACTGTAAAATAATATGGGATGAATATTTTGAAGAAAAGTCTATAGTTGGAAGAGCACAATTATTTGCAAAATTATTTAGGAGGAAAGAAATGACCCCTATTTTGGAGTTGCTAGGGGTTGATAATAAGAAAAAGTCATCAAGATCATTAAAGAAAACAATAGTTGAAAACCTGAAAGAAGCATTGAATTCTATTGAAAACAAGAGTCGAGCTGTTGATTTAAGTCTTGCACGTAGATCATTGATGACAATAATTTATAGTAAGAAATTATCACATAGAAGACAAGTTAAAGCAGTTTCTGAATTAATCAATGTTTCTAGGAGAACTATTCAAAGATATATCAGAAAGAAAAATAGATTGGATGGAAATCTTGATAATAATTGGGTAAATATTTACAAGGTTCCCCGAAAAGATGAAATCTCAGAAGATGTAAAGGAACAAGTGATTGAATATTGGACCAACCACTCTCATGTTTCTTCCAATAGAAGGGACACTATACAAATAAAAGGTGTAGATGGTAAAAACATTTGACATCCAAAACATTTTATAGATACAACTCAAAGTGAGCTTTTTGAAGCATTCAAGCAAGAATTTTCAAATGTGAAGATTTGTCAAAGTATGTTTGAGAGACTACGACCAAGTTTCGTATGTATAAATAAGATACATGAGACTTGTTGTTGAAATCATGTTGAAATTCATCCACACCTTCAGACATATAGAAAAGTTGTGACGGTACTCAATCCAAATATAGTCATACCTGGAAGTACAACATAATTTGTGAAATCTCTTCTATGCGAAAAATCAGAAGATTCAAATGAATTGGAAGTGTAGTGTATAAAAAATATATGTAATGAATTTGGAAATTTGAAGAATATTTTACAGGTTGACAATATCGATCATTCAATGCAAGTTATGTGGAAGAGATTTCAATATGAGAAATACTCAGCAAAGTCAAGAGTTGAGACCAAAAAAATTATTCTCAAAGAGAGTGAGTTGTCTTACAATGAGTTTATGAACAAATTTTACAATATCATATATCCACATATTCAACATTGTCATGGTGCTAGATGGCATGCTAAGCAATTTCGTGACTCAAAGAATTGCTTTCTAGCGGGTTGTATTCTCTCTATTGTTGATTTATCTGAGAACTATACATTTAGTCCTCAAACTGAGATCCAAAGTCAATATTATCATTCAAAGCAAGTTGCAATATTTGTACAAGTTTTTTATAGACATGCCAAAGAAAATTTGGATGGTCTACCAAGTAGCAAAGATGAAAAAATTATCATCAAAGAGGTTCAATTTTATATCAGTGATGATACAGGTCATGATAAAAGCTATGTAGCCCATTGTTTTGCAATATTTTTTGAAGACCTGAGACGATGTCAAATAGATGCTTCACAACACTGGATATGGTCTGATGGATGTGTTGGAAAGTGTAGATTTTTTTCTATAAATTATATGTTTATTTGTTTACTTAACTTATTGAGACTTAATTAGTTGTACACATATAGTTTATTTTAACTATCATGGTTTTAAATGAAATTGGTTGTAACGTCACAAGATAATTTAAGTTTGCAAAAGCTTTTAATCGGTTAAGCCAACAACAAATTAGACACAACATATTTTTTTTTTTGGAATTTCTATGAGAGTGGACATGGAAAAGGAGAGCATGATGGAGTTGGAGCACGTGTGAAGCGTGCACTTCACCAACACGAACTTGCAGGTAACACCATATGGATTTTTAGAAAAAATCTAATTATGTTTTTTTAACCACAAAACCTCTTAACTTGACATTTCACCAACATGAACTTGTAGGTAATGCCATAAAGAATGCACATGAAATTGTTGAATGGTGCAAAATTTATTTTGCTACCCGTGACTCAATATACAATGCACAATATTTTTGGGAAGTTAAAGGTACATAAATGAATTTGTTTTATGAATTTCAATGTGTATAGGAATTGAATTTTCAATTTTATACACTTTTTTAATTGGATGTTTGAAATTTACAGATATTGATCGATCAACTCTTACTAATTGTCAAACAATTAGTGGTATTAGAAGTTTGCATCAAATCATGACAATAGGACATAGCAGGCCTCCAATAATTCAAGTGAGAGAAAAAACCTATTTTTGTGTTGATTGCATTGAGAACAATGCAAATAGTCTACAATGTGAGAATATTAGAGATGGGTATGTTTCACAATGGGAAACAAAACAATTAGCAGACACATCAAACCCTTTTGAAGATAATGACATTGTAGATATCTATGATCCTTTGTATTCAGTTGATTACGAACGCGTATCAAATTTAGTTGTTATAGGTAAATTTTAAATTTTAGTTCTTACAATTGATTTATATTCTACCTAAGTTGAGCATGGTTTACTACATGGTGCGTACAAGAGATATTTTTGTTGTTCTTGCAGATCCCGACAATACAAAAGGTGTAGATTACTATCTACTAAGATTTACGTAACCAAAATGCAAATTGTCAGAATCAATGACAAATGGTGATGGACAAGAGTATCCTACTAGATTAGTTGTTGTTGAAGGCACATATTGTCAACAAATAAAGATAGATACAAATGGCATTATATTTATTGATTATATGCTAGGTCAAAAGGTTTTACATTATAGTCATTTAGTTATAGCAACAAGATTAAATCTTGAAACTTTACCAAAAAGAGGGCATGCCAAACAAAGGTGGAGATTGCCTATTGAAGACCATGAAAATATTTTAGAGATAATAAAAGATAGAGATGATCTAGATTATATGTACCAAGAAATTTAAGATATTTTTGTACATATATATTTTCTATGACAATATATACATGTAACATTTGGGGATGAGGTCCCCTGTTTGTGACCTCACCGGTTCATAGCTCTGGGTCAAAAGCGTTTACCCCTTGAATAAAAAAAACATTTGGACCTAAATTTGAAAGAATTTTTATTTTATGTTGAATTCAAATAATTTCATTCAATAGTAGCTCATGAAGCTTTCTTTTTTGTGATCTTATTTGCCTGTAAAGCTTTCTTAAGGTGATCTTATTTGTGATCTTATTTGTCTGTAAAGCTTTCTTAAGGTCAGTTTAACCTCATGTTTGTGGATATCTTTGGTGCATAATTATAACACATAATTTTGATCTTCAGGTCCCTTCCTACGTTGGATTGTGAATCAAAAACACATACTTGTTAGCATCAAAATGAATGTAACATCATAGTATGAGAGATAGAATAGTAAAAATTATAAATAACTTTCTCATTTTTAAGTGAATTAAATATTTATTTATAAATGTAAATATGAAATTTAAGTTTTGATTAAAAATAAATATTTAATCCTTTATTAAGCTCAAGCACCTTAGTTAAAATGGAATTTTACTTGATTTAGTAGAGTAAAAATGAATTTGTGAAGTATGGTATACATTTATCATATTTAAGTTTTAATTAGACCAGCTATAAGAGACCTTCAATTATGTGTCTAGATTTAATCCAATAGCATAACCCTATTATATAATCACCATCACATAATCTTCATATAAGAGCACTAATTACACCTACAAACCTCTTCCATGTGGGTATTATTAGTTATTCAAAGATAAAAAAAAATGTCCACTATGTAATCCCCCTTTAATAATAACCTTCTACCAAAATTCTAGTCTTGTACTTTTTTAACTTACCATCTACACTGAATTTTTATAGAACACTCATTTACAACCTATGATCTTTCTTCCTTCATTTAAATCAACTAGATCTCAAGCCTTGCATTTACGCAAGGTCATCATCTCCTTTATCATGTAATCTATCCAATACTTTTTCTCCTTTAAAGAGAGATTATTTCATAAATATAAGTTCATCGCTAAAATTCAAATTAAATGTGTACACAATAAAAATCTAGAGAGATATACCTTGCAAATTGTTTATGTTCTCTTGCAAACCTTCTTAAAGGTAGTGAAGATAGAGACTCTCATTTTATTCTTCTAAATTTTCCTATAATTTTTTCGTCATCTTTGGCCCCTTCTTATCCAACCTATTCATTTCCCTATGCATCTTCACCTTAATTTGATATCAAATTGTATTGTGCCCCCCTCTTCCTTTTATTGTATAGATCTACTTAAACATTTACTTCCCTACAAAACATATTTTTAGGGACACCTATACTATATTCATTATCTTGGCTACCCCATTTATATATATATGAAATATTTTTCTATTAAATTACAATCCAATTATGTTTGCAAAATTATTCAAATTATTTAGATAAATATACCCCCATATTATTTGATCTCAAATCTTATATTTTTTTCCTTATGAGTTTCCACAAGCACCTTAAATTCCTTATGCTTAAAAATTCATATTTGTGCCTAAGAAAATAAACCAAATATTTTCTTGGAAAATCACCAATGACTTGATGACATAATATGGATGGTTTCTAAGATATATGAATTAACTCTAAAATCCATTTTTCTATATGAGAATTTAACTTTATTTTTCTTATGAAACACACATTCTCACCTATATATTTATTCTTCAATGTTTTTGATCCTTTCTCACCTAGATGCATATCAAATAATTCATTTACACAATCACAAGTCATGGTATAGTTAGATTAAGTAGTACCATCCAATCCAAATAAATTACCATGCCTAATACCCAATTAAATTACAATCCAATTATGTTTGCAAAATTATTCAAATTATTTAGATAAATATGCCCCCATATTATTTGATCTCAAATCTTGTATTTTTTCCTTATGAGTTTCCACAAGCACCTTAAATTCCTTATGATTAAAACTTCATATTTGTGCCTAAGAAAATAAACAAAATATTTTCTTGAAAATTCACCAATGACTTGATGGCATAATATAGATGGTTTCTAAGATATACGAATTAACTCTAAAATCCATTTTGCTATGAGAATTTAACTTTAATTTGCTTATGAAACACACATTCTCACCTATATATTTATTCTTCAATGTTTTTGATCCTTTCTTACCTAGATGCATATCAAATAATTCATTTACATGATCAAAAGTCATGGTATAGTTAGATTAAGTAGTACCATACAGTCCAAATAAATTGCCATGCCTAATACCCTTTTCTAAAACCAAATCTCCCCTAACCAATTTTTAACCATGATTATCATAAATAACATGGACAATATTATCATTCATCTTAAAATCTTAAATATGATTTTTGGCTAAACCATGAATGTGCAACACATTAGATAGTGTCTTCATTGTGCCATCACTAAGAACATATCCAAAATCCTAAGATGCAAAAGCTACTAGACAAAGCACTTGGATCATATCCTAGAACATATATAACTCAATACTTTCACAAAACAAAAAATCAAGTTGAAACCATGTATATAAAATGTATAATAAGATGAACCATAATGTAAAATGTGTATATAATGTAAAACATAATAAGATGAACCATAATATAAAATATATATATTGCAAAACATAATAAGATGAACCATAATGTGAAACCATAATGCAAAATGTATATAATGTGAAGATCATCATCTAAGAACCATAATGCGACAAATCACAAAATAAAATGTATAACAAATCATGTGTTTGCATGTAAAACAAGTCAAAGTGGAGGATGCCTAGCATGATTGTGGATTGATCTCTCTCCTGATCCCTGTCTGGATCCATGTCCTGATCTCTCTCTGGATCCGTCGCCTGATGCCTCTCTCGATCCATGTCTCAATCCGCCTCCCTACACAAGAAAGTACATTAATTAATTTAATGTACATGTGTAAATGTAAAGTCATCTTAAAGTTTTGTACTTTCAATGTTTGAATGTATCAAGTAATTTACATATTATAAATGTACCTCAAATGTAGCATACATAGGATCGTCTGCATGCTCCAAATCTCCAAAGCGTGCCAAATTCTCGTATTGCTAGAAATTTAAAAATACAAGATTTCAGTGAAGAGTGAGAACTACTTCAAAGTCAATTTTATTTTATATATGTATGTGAATTTTTAGAATGCAAAATATATAGATTATTTGAAAGTACTTGTGTCTCACCCTCGAACACTACCAATTTCACTAATGTCATGAGAATGCATAGTCACATCAGGGACACCTGTATTAGGTAACAAACTAGTGCCAAAGAGAAGTGAGCTGTATGGGCCATGTACATCATGTGCAATAACCTCAACTTGATATTGTGTAGGGACTGTAGGCTGGTCTAGAATATGTTGATCATCCGGTGAAGCCACCTCACCCTGACCCGACTGTCTACCAAAATGTCATCTAATATGAGTTGGTACAACATCTAAAGGAATCCCATACTCATCACTGATAAACCAATATGATAATAGTAAATCAACAATGGAAATCGAAGCAACATTATGTATAGTGGATTCACTCATCTGGGCCACATATGATGATGATGGTAGCTTTGCACGAATGTAGGGATCATAATTGGCAAATGTAGCCTCAGTGGGAGGAAGGCTAATCCGCGGATGTAATAAGTATCTACCTACATGATCATATGACATCTGATCGACCTGAGTAGCAATCGTGGCAATACTTTCATAAAGGTCGGATCTGATAGGTGTTGTTGCTACACCTCCTACTACTGCTCATTCCAAATGTTTTGGAAGAACTAAAAGGTTTGGACCAACTAATGCCCTCTTGTTGATGAGCAGTGGAAAATTTGCATGTCTAAATTGAGATTTGTCAGCAAACCTCCCTTTTCCCTATCCAACATGTGAAGGAATAGATGTGTAGTCCACATCTAACCCTAAATGAAACTCAACATATAGTTGTTTGCAAAAATAAAGTGGCGACTCATCATTATGTGGCCATTTGTGATGGGTTGCCAACCATTTAGGATATATAAACGAAGTAACAAGCTCATTTGTACATCTAGTAACAACATATCCTCTAACTTTTTTTTGTCCCATATAGTGAGGGAACATGTTGTGCACATTATGTGTTGAAACTCTAGTACTAACAAAATCAATTTTCATAGTGCCAATAACACTACTGGCAAGGGACCTATAAAACTCCTTAGTGCTGACCTCATCATAAGGATTATAAGATTGAATTGTGTCAATCATACGTTGGATCTCCTATTGAATCCTAACTAATCTATCTTGATTAGAGAGATTAGGGGAGTTTTGTATCATTTGGTCCAAACATTTCAAAGAATTCTCTAATCTCCTAATGCTATCATTATATAAATTAGACCTAGCCTCAGCGTGCTCCTGAGATTGACTGGAATGATGTGATCTCTGATCATTAGCCATATCTATATAAATAGAAAGATCTGCACATTTAATTAAAACAAAAAAATTACAAATATTTACTTATTTTATTTCTCTAAAAGTAAAATATGCAATAACCATTTTATAAGTAAGATGTTTTATAGGAAATTATAAAAAATAGGAAATATGAGCAATGAGTAGCTTGAACGTCATGAAGTAAAAATAAGAACAATTTTAAGTTCATTCAACTATCTATGAAAAAGAGGGAGAAAGGGAGAAATTAGGATTAAATTTGACTAACTTCGTATGAAATTTAAAGTCTTAAACAAAGAATCTCACATATTATCATTTAAAATTGCAAGGTATCTCTAAATTCCAAATAACAATCACACAAGTGTATAATATAGGATAAGAGTGTATGATTAAGTATAATGCATCTATATAAGTAGGGATACATAGATAATCATGCATCTTAAGTTTTTATCCTTTTGTCATTACACACATCTAGGCCTTTTTGGATGCCTCACAACAAAAGAATATTAAATAACAATAAATGATCAATCAAATACTTTATTGAAATAATCTTGGAAGGCTATTAATTGGAGTTATGTGTGGATAAGTGAAACTAGTTATAGTAGAAATTTTGGTGCCTACAATGTATTTTAGGATATGACTTAAACAACTCTATAATTTCATTTAAATGCATGATTTTATAAATATATTTAGGTGGTGCATTTAAATGAAATTATAGTCATACTTTCTTACATTACGTTGTAAGTCGTATCCTAAAATACATTGTGCTAGGCACCAAAATTTCTACTATAACTAGTTTCAATTATCCATTCACATAACTCCAATTACTAAGGGTAGTAATTGGAGTTATGTGAAAGGATAAGTGAAACTAGTTATATAGTAGAAATTTTGGTGCCTACAATGTATTTTAGGATATAACTTCCAACTAGATATAATTTTATTTAAATGCATGATTTTATGAATACATTTAAGTGGTGTGCATTTAAATGAAATTATAGTCATACTCTTACATTAAGTTGTAAGTCATATCCTAAAATACATTGCGCTAGGCACCAAAATCTCTACTATAACTAGTTTCACTTATCCATTAACATAAACTCCAATTACTACCCTTCCAAGATTATTTCAATAAAGTATTTGATTGATCAATTATTGTATTGAATGTACACCATCACCAAGCATGACGTATTAAACATCCATTTAGTGTGAGGCATCCAAAAAGGCCAATTATTACCCTTCCAAATTATTTCAATAAATTGTTATTTAATATTCTTCTATATTTGATTGGCATTTTTCAAGTTCAATGAATTGACTACGTTCGAAGGTTGATATGTCAAAGAGTGAGTCTACAAATACATTTTGAACCCAAGTTTTCCTACATTCAATACATTAAATGATCAATCAAATACAAAAGAATATTAAATAACAGTTTATTAAAATAATTTGGAAGGGTAATAATTGGCCCTTTTCACCATTCTTGATGATGGTATACATTGAATACAATAAATGATCAATCAAATAATTTATTGAAATAATCTTGGAAGGGTATTAATTGGAGTTATGTGAATAGATAAGTGAAACTAGTTATAGTAGAAATTTTGGTGTCTAGCAAAATGTATTTTAGAAATATGTATTTTAGGATTTGACTTACAACTTAATGTAAGAGTATGACTATAATTTCATTTAAATGCACCACTTAAATATATTCATAAAATCATGAATTTAAATGAAATTATATCTAATTGTAAGTCATATCATAAAATACATTGTAGGCACCAAAATTTCTACTATAACTAGTTTCATTTATCCATTCACATAAACTCCAACTACTACACTTCCAAGATTATTTCAATAAAGTATTTGTTTGATCAATTATTGTATTGAATGTACACCATCACCAAGCATGACCTATTAAACATTCATTTAGTGTGAAGCATCTAAAAAGGTCAATTATTACCCTTCCAAATTATTTCAATAATTATTATTTAATATTCTTCTATATTTGATTGGCATTTTGCATGTTCAAGTGAATTGACTACGTTCAAAGGCTGATATGTCAAAGAGTGAGTCTAAAAATACATTTTGAACCCAAGTTTTCTTACATTCAAGACATTAAATGATCAATCAAATACAAAAGAATATTAAATAATAGTTTATTAAAATAATTTGGAAGGATAATAATTGGCCCTTTTCACCATTCTCGATGATGGTATAAATTGAATACAATAAATGATCAATCAAATAATTTATTGAAATAATCTTGGAAGGGTATTAATTGGAGTTATGTGAATAGATAAGTGAAACTAGTTATAGTAGAAATTTCGGTGCCTAGCACAATGTATTTTAGAAATATGTATTTTCGGATATGACTTACAACTTAATGTAAGAGTATGACTATAGTTTCATTTAAATGCACCACTTAAATATATTCATAAAATCATGCATTTAAATGAAATTATATCTAATTTTAAGTCATATCATAAAATACATTGTAGGCACAAAAATTTCTACTATAACTAGTTTCATTTATCCATTCACGTAAACTCCAACTACTACCCTTCCAAGATTATTTCAATAAAGTATTTGATTGATCAATTATTGTATTGAATGTACACCATCACCAAGCATGACCTATTAAACATTCATTTAGTGTGAAGCATCTAAAAAGGTCAATTATTACCCTTCCAAATTATTTCAATAATTGCTATTTAAAATTCTTCTATATTTGATTGGCATTTTGCATGTTCAAGTGAATTGACTACGTTCGAAGGCTGATATGTCAAAGAGTGAGTCTACAAATACATTTTGAACCCAAGTTTTCCTACATTCAATACATTAAATGATCAATCAAATATAAAAGAATATTAAATAACAATTTATTAAAATAATTTGGAAGGATAATAATTGGCCCTTTTCACCATTCTCAATTATGGTATACATTGAATACAATAAATGATCAATTAAATACTTTATTGAAATAATCTTGGAAGGGTATTAATTGGAGTTATGTGAATAGATAAGTGAAACTAGTTATAGTGGAAATTTTGTTGCCTAACACAATGTATTTTAGGATATAACTACTTAATGTAAAATTATGAAGTTATAATTTCATTTAAATGCACCACTTAAATATATTCATAAAATCATGCATTTAAATGAAATTATATCTAGTTGTAAGTCATATCCTAAAATACATTGTTTTAGACACCAAAATTTCTACTATAACTAGCTTTACTTAGGGTTGGTGTTTGTGAGCTTTCATTTTTTCATCAATGTTTACTAACTCTTTTGCTTAATCTAAGATTCTCATAGATTTTGAGTAGCATAGGTTATATGGTTTAGGTTGTGTACAAAAAGGGTTTCATTTTAAAATCTAATATCTCATAGATTCTTCTATTTTTTTAAAATATGAAATTGGTTCATATTTCCATATCTTTCTACTTTTATTGGTATGGTCAACAAGAGAGCATTAGTTGGTTCAAATGTTTTGGAAAAAACCACCTCCTTGTGTTGCAACTAGTTCCAAACGTTTTGGAAGAACCAAAATGTTTGGACCAACTAATGCCCTCTTATTGACCATGCCATATTTCTTTGTTATTTCATGAGCTACTTTATATTCTAATCTTTCTTGGAGGAGCAAGCTCATCTCAACCCTACTATGAATATCAAATCTAAAACATTAATTCTTATTGTCTATAATTTTATCTTATTGTCTATAATTAATTAGGATGAAATGAACAACAAATAGACAATAAAAAGTTAATTCTTATTGTCTATAATTTTAACTTATTGTCTATAATTAATTAGGATGAAATGAATAGATAGACAGTACAAATTAATGTTTTGGTTCACCTATAATTACTGGAGTGTCTATAATTCTTATTGTCTATAATTTTCTTTCAACCACAACTTACAATTTATAGATACAAATTTTAGCAAATACATAATAATTTGGGGGGTAGATATGGATTGGATTTATTGTGCATCAGTTGAATGTTTATATGATAGTTTAGATGATACATGAATGAATGGCGAATGCTAAATCCAATCCCATAAAGCTAACCCAAAGACTAACTAAATGCTATATTTGATTCAATTGATCTCTTGGTTATGGAAGATATGTTAGTGCACTTATATTTATTAAGATGCTTGCTTATTAACTTAATTTTGTAAGTACAAATAGTAAACATGTTTAGATGTATAAATTTTAATGATGGTTTTTGAGTGTCTCAAACCACAATTTTCTTACAATACAAGATTTGCTTCCATGTCTAACAAATCTAAGCCACATGAGGCGAAGTGTTGCATGGTCTACTCAATCTAATGATTCAAATTTGATAATGAGCAAGAGGCTCATATATGATGAAAGAAATTAAATCATACTAATTTTCATTTGACCTAAATTACATTATGTTACATAATTTATATGTTACTAATCATTTTTTTGCTCAACAATTATCAAAAAAATGAAAGACTTTGTTGAAATATATTATGGTCCTAATTTGAGGAGGCACTATTATAGACAAGTTCCGAAAATAGGTGACCCTATAAACCAAAAACTAAAAATTTGATATGGTGATTCGATCTCATGGTAAATATGAACATAGATATCTATTATTTTTCACACCTATTTGATATTTTATAGAGTTACTTTAGCACTCTCTTATTGTTTCTATGTGCAACATTTGATCTATAAGTAGGGATAATATTCCTCACACCGCCCTTAGAAACAAATTCCCATGGAAACACTTCCAACAAAACCCTCAATACACACAAAACTTAGCCAAGTCCAATGGGTTATCAAATCAACATATCAAATAAGGTTATTGAATGTCTAAGTTGATTGAGGAGCTAATAGGTTGCATCACATTGGGGAAGAGTCCCTTCTTTTTATTCTGGAAGAACTTTGGAATACAAAGTCTTATTGTCTATAATTTTAAAATAATGATTGAAAGTCAAATAATTAATGAATATCTTTTGTAGTTGAAAAGTTGTATTGAACTAGCCTTGTAAAAACCCTCCAAATCTCTTAAGCACTTTCTATTAGCTTCAGGGCATGCATGGACATTTGTTGCTGACAACAAAATTCCCATACCCTGCTATTTAATATTAATACTGAAATAAATGTTTAACCATAACTTTAGGATCTCATTTTGAGAACCAAAGTTTATGAAGTTGCTTTCCTTATTAGTTTTGGTGGTTATCACACAAACCAAGAGTGAATTTTTAATTTCCATCTATAGATGAATTTAAGTTAATTAGAGTACCTTCATTAGAATATGTAGTTTGTGCTAATACTATGAATGTCATCAAGCACAAGAAGTTTGAATGAATACAAAATTGTAAATCCACAAAATTAATTCTGCCTAGATAGTGCACATGCCTACAAGAGAAAACCATAGACTATTGTTACCTTTAAACCTTCGTGCATAAAATGTATTTTTTTAATAGGCCATACCATAGACTAGCGACCTAGGTGGTCATGGAAAGTCAAATTTTGTTTGAAGTTGTAATTACGACTGCATTGATAGACAAGTATGCAAGAAAAAAAAATAGAGAAGGCATATAGGATCTAGATCATTTGACAATGTGCCTCAAGGGTCTCATGAAATGCAATGAATTTAAAATACACACAAAATAAATTTTGTCAAATTAGCTGTAATTGTGGAAACATAAACATGAATTTAATTGGAACTTAACTAAATATTAATCATCTTGAAAAAATACATTTAAAAAGTATTAAAAAATTCTATTATTTTTTAATTAATACTTTGATTTTAGTGAAGTTAAAAAAGTCTACAAATATATGATCAATCACACTCCAAAATTGACAAGGTCGATATTGCAAGTCAAAGTCACAGGCAAGAGGATAATTATAAGGAAGCAAAAAAAGGGAAAATCTAGTTCTTGTTAATAGTCATGCACGCTTAGAAGATGAGAAAAAATTTCAATCTAAAAATCACGGTGTCAATATGGCTTTCAATCACCTTATATAAAGGATAAGTTTAGGGTCTCAAAAGTCTACTTAGTTGCACATCTGAAAGGGCATGCAATTCCATAAAACCCTAAAAAATGGTATCATTGCTAGTGTCTATCAAACATAAAACAAGGGTTGCACCTCCTATAGGGTTTTCACATGTGATTTTAAGGGTTTATTAATAAACCCTTAAAATCACATATGAAAACCCTATTATTCAACCTTTTACAAAATGACATTTGTAGAGAAATATTTACACCAATACTAGAAAAAACCCAGAATACTAAACCCTTAAAATCACATTCAAAAACCATTAATAATAGATTATTCTACAACCTTGCCAAATCAACATGTGCAAAGAATCAAATTTACACCGAAAACTCAAATAATGCAAAAAAAACCCAAAAATATAACCCTAACTTATAGTTGCAACAATACACATCATGAAAAACAACTAGCAAAATACTACTTGCTATTTATCACAACCATCTCTTCACTAGCCAGAGGAGCCGAATGCAAAAAAACCTGGCTTTGATTCCTTTTGTAGTGCCGACCTTCGAACAAGCAACCTTCGATCGCAACTCCTTCGGGCGAATGCACAAAATGCTCGTGAACGGTCTTTTTTTTTGCTTTTATATTCATCCACTTTAGTCAGAAGTGATTCGACCGAGTAGGTTTTGGTCGAAACCTACTCGACCTAAATAGTGAGGCCACGTAGGTGCCATGTTGTCGCCACGTGGTTTCGATCGAAACCAATTCGGTTGAATACCTTCCGACCGAAATAGGTTCGATAGAATTTGTATGATTGGCCCAAAGTGTGAAACAAGTTTGTACTCTTACCCTTACTGCGGATGGTTAAAAACTCAAGTAATTTCCTTGTTAAAAGGATGTGGTTGGTACATTTTTTATTTTTTTTGTGTTTTCACATTGTGGTGAATTACTTGGACATTTTAGCTCCTAGAAAATTTATGTTTGTGTGGGATGATTTATTTTAGTCTGTTTTACATGTATTTCTAGCTTTGTGTCCTATTTGGGCTTTTTGAGCATTTTTTGCATGTAATTTCTCTTTTGTAGATGAATTGAGATAAAGTGTCATTTTGGAGTATAATTTTTGGGAATTTCACACATTCTATTGTGCCTATTGTACTCACACTATGATATAAAGTGCCATGGGTGGATTTTAAGTGCCTTTTTTTCCATCACACCTTTGTCAAGTGAGTGTTCCTTCCATGATAGCATAAAATCCTTTTGATTCATGTCTCATGTGTATGTGCCCTCATTTTCACACCCTTTTTTATTTGCAGGTACTTTCATGTGCATGTTCAGATGTTATTTACATTCTTTTGCATGCACTTCTTGGTTTTACATAGTTTCAGTGAACCTATCTTGGCTCTCCCTTTCTACATTATGGTGGGGTTTCTACTATTGGTACCAATGCTTCCTTGGTTTCAATTTTTTGAATGACTTATGTATCTAGTTCTTGTTTCCTTGTACTAGGGGGATGCAACGACTGGTTACCCATGTATTTCAATGAGATGGAGCATTTACCATATGGACATTCTTGGAGTCCTATTTTTGGAGGTGACCAATTTTCAATTGATCAGTTCTTCAAACTATTGGTACATGTATAAATTCGACTTGAATCTTGCATGTTGAGTAGTGTCATTGGGGTCACTCATGCATATTCATACATGCCATTTATATATTTGATTCTAGATGTTTGATTTTGTTTGTCATCTGATTCGAGTAGTGTCATTGGGGGCACTCATGCAAATTCTTGTCTTCTTGATCCTAATCATCGTCTGTTTTAGAGGAGGTTCTTCATTCAACACTATAGCAATCATCATTTGATAACTATCTACAACTTCTTCATGCTTGTGTGATGTTCTTTATGTTCCTATTCTTTTTGAGACACTTTTTTGGAGGCTTTTCAATCCTTCATTCGCCTTTTTCTGTTTTGGAGAGGAGTTTTTCCCATGAGGTTTTCTTATTTTTTCCAATTGTGAGAGAATATATTATTTTTACATGGGTACCTCATCAAGCCTTGTTTGCTAGGACCCATCATTCATTATTTGTTTTTTATGCATTGGATTTTTAGCTACTCCCTAAGTGCATCTTAAGGGGGGTGTTAGAATAATCATGCATTAGCTAATAATTAATTAATCTTTAATTCATTATTAAGATAATTTTTTATCATACACTTAAGCTAAAGCTAAGAGTGCTTTTATTATTTTTTTAGTTGAGATATTATTAGATCATTTTGTTTCATTACATGAAATGTTGACACTTGCAATGATCTAATCCCTTTATCATTTAGGGTTGCTCCTATAAAGCACTCACCCTCGTTGTATTATAAAACTCTTGATCTCCTTGAATTCTCTTGAGGTTCATTCTATAAGGTTTTTTAGTTGAAGACATAAAAAAATATTATTTACAACTCTCTTTGCATGAAAAGTATTTTTTGTTCGTTATTAGTTCCTGCCATGGAACTACAACGAAGGCCAATTTGTAACTAGTGATTAATATTTTTAATTTCAGCGAATCAAAATTGATTATTCTTCTTTTCAAACATTATATTTTAATATTTCTAAAATAAAATGCATGATTTTTAACTATTATAATTTTTGAAATTATTTTTCTTGAGAATCATTAGCTAAAAAGTTTTAGGCGATGAGTATGGATTTTACGGAAATGAGCATAATATTTTTGTTTTCGAATTTTATTGGCTTTTTTTACGAAAATTTATCCACCACTTCTCAATTAATGCTTGATATCAAGAAGTGCAATGATGATTGAAAAATTAAATTAAAAATTCTTTTAAAAAACTTAAAAAAATAGTTACAAATAATGATTTGAAAATCTATATTAAATAAAAGATAACCAAAGCAAAAAAAATAAATAAACATGAAATATAAATACTTTTCAAATTAATAAGACTATATATAGGACTAGATGTGCACTATCAAATCTAGAAACATATTCAGTTATTCATATTACTTTTCTTGCTGTGCATATTCTCTCACTAGTGTTAGTGCATACAAATATAGCCTTTCTTTCCTTTTTCACCTCATCTTTAGCAAAACAAATACAGGAATCTCACAATTTTCTACCTAATTATTGTCATTTTTTTCTAGTTATCATCCTATCTAAAAAGGGTCTCTTTATTGAAATGCTTATATACTATTCTACTTGATCAAATGCTGATTTATTTGTTTAAATCTTGTTGCAACCATTGCAATGGTTGTTATTGTATCTGAAATATTGAAGAATAATGGATTAGCAATGGAGAAAATTAAGTTCATTTATAGTTTTGCAACTCTGATAGGTTACTATAAAATGTTGCTATATGTTAGCATAGTCAGATATCTAATGAACTAGCTTAGTTTAATTGAATGTGCAAAAATATTTACATCTACAATTGACCTGAAGGAAGAGACAAGGGGTAGGGAAATCTAGAAGGCCAAGGTATAATCCCCAAATTGAATGCCCACTAAATTAATCTTGAAATTGTAGTTAAATTCAATGCATGAGATGGGTATGACTATTTTTGTTTTATTGATTCTGCATGTCGAAATAATATTGGTGAAATCAAGTAACTTTGACAAGTTGATGGCTTCTTCTACTATAGAAAAAGAAATTGTTGATGTAGATGAATACAATTAGATGTCATAAGCTTAAGTTAACAAGAGGAAACTTGTGTTCAAGGAGATTAAATATTGATAAATTGTTGACTCCTAAGATTTATAAATTGAGAGTTGAGTGCCTCCCATATAGAATCATTCATGATTGCAAAAAGCTTTAGGACTGCAAGATTATAGTTATTATGTTGGATTTTTCATTACTTCTTTAGTTGTATATTTTGAGATCGTAAATAGTTCAAAAATTGGTTGAAATCTTCATAATATTCTTTCTTTACTTTGTATAATTTGAGATCATAAATAGTTCAAAAATTGGTTGAGATCTTCATAAATTTGTAAAGTGTCAACAATTTGGAGTGTAAAATTAATTCTTTTGAGATGCAAGGTTTTGCAATTCAATCCCTTTATATCAATTTTGACATGTTCACTAATGTTAAAGTATAGTTGGAAATTTTGACATTGTTGTTTAAGTTGTGTATATGGAGAGACTAGAGTGTGTTTACGAAAATACAAATGGTTTCCTCATCTTTGCCAATTTTTTTGGTTTGCTTGTTATTTCTAGAACATTATTTCAAGTCCACAACATTGTTTTGATAGATTTCCAGAAAGAGGAAATGAAATTATTTGCAGGAATTTATCTGGAGTTCTTTACTCTATTTCATAAAGCATGACAATATTCTTTAAACATGTTCTTGCAAAAATTTGGGAGATATTCCCCTCAAAGTGGCTCACTTTAATATCAAACGCTCTACTTTCTTTTCACTCATATCATGTGGTTCTTCTTTATTTTTCTCTTGCATATTTATTTTGTAATTGTACACTTGCTATCTTGTCGATATACAATATATGCAACCAGTCTGATCTTATTTTACAGTAGTACTAAACTTCTATAACTATCATTGTCAGTGTAACGCCCCACCACGTAACTCTAGAGGACAACGCAATTACAACGAAAGCGTAAAATTTTTTTTTGAAAGTACAATTAATCAATAAGTAAAGTGAACTACACTTAACACATACATCCTCTAAGGTATGCGACAACACTTACATTTGAAAACCCATTACATACAAAAGTAAACTAATCCATAGCATATAAATTATACTCATGAAATAAAGATCATAAATCCAATAACATTAAACTCATTTCATAAGATTACATACTACATATTTTAAAACCATTCATAGATTTTAATCATTCAATATAGTAGTTACAATGCTCATTAACAAAATGAGGTAGATCATACAAACAATATTATAATTACAATGATACAAGGATTCTCTTGAATACAAATGAGGAGTAGTACTTATACATTAACATCCAACTGATCCAAAAGAACACAAGAGATGATACAAAGCAACTGGAACATGCGAGCTCTCCAATCTAGACGATCCCGCCATCACAAAGATGAAGTGGAAACCCTAAGGTGTAAGGTGCACATACCACCCAACCATGTGGTACTCGAAGGCTCACCCCCCATGCTAGGAAATAGTAAAAGGGCTTCCTAGGTATAACCAACAACCTCAAGACATAGGCAACAACAAGACTAAACTATACAAGTATAATACATAACATAAAGGTTACATTGCTTCCAGAGTAAAAGAATCAAGTACATCAACTAAACAATACAAACTATTGTCATAGGAGGATTGTCATCACAAATTTGCATGGGTTATCCTGATAGATCTTCCTAGGCCCCAAACCCCATCTTGGGTTATCCTGGTAGCCTCTCACAATCCCTGACCCCACATGCAAATCGGTGCGGAGTCAAATATATTTCAAAGGAACAAGATAATTACCTTTCCATTCCAGGCCTTCTCATCTCATCTCAAGTTTAAACGAGCCCTTGAGCCAATGAGCAAGGCACAATTAACAAGTTAAGTGTTTTAAGGCTACCCTTTCCCATAATACTTTTATTTAATTTCCACTGTATTATCTAACTCTCACATGAGTTATCCTGGCACCACTTTGTGCACCGACCCCCATTGAGAGACCTCCCCTACTGCCAACACAAGGATCTAACCAATAAGCCAAGGGTAGACAAAGTGCACAAAAACGAATATTAAATCTCAATCATAATGCAAGAGGCGACACATCCTGTTCGTAGTAACCAGATGTTTAAACTGGATCACAACCAAGTGCACTACCCAAATAAAATAAAGGGCTAACAAAATATCACAACCCCCACATAATATTACAACATCTGGAAGGCTTACACATTCACAACTAACAAATTTCCCAACTTACGTGGACAAAAGACATCATAATTAAATAAGCAATTCAGGCAGGTAATAAAACTATCATTATGATTTCCTTAATCTAATTTCCATTTCAAGAAAAACCATAATACGTTGCTCAAAATAATCTAGCTTAATGCAATTTCATTTATAGTCAATAAAGAATTTAAATATAATTATTTAATTCAATATCCCATTTACATCTATATAAAAATCAATTTCCCTTTTAAATCATTTCATTTTAAAAAACATTTAATTCGTGCATTTACATGCACCTATTATAAAATTCATTTAAATATATATATATTTGAATAAATATATAATTACATATGTATTTATATATAATTATATATATAAATATATTATTTAAATATTTAAAAATCAAATTACAATTTTCCAAACAAATATTAAATATATATTATATTTTATATATGTAAAACCAAGTTACAAATCCAAATTAAAATTTTGTAGACAAAATGTCTGAGCAACCATTATAGTCCCAGGTTGTTTACACAGCTGACTCCCTTATGGGGGCGTGACCTGTGAAGGCAGCATTGGGCGCTGCCTCCACAACGCCGCTTCCCCTATGGGGGCAGCTGTGGGGGCAGCCCCAACCCCCTTATTCTTAATTTAAAAAACTTTAATTTTTTTTCAAACCTGTGATTTTTTAAAAATTGCCATACGAATTTTAAATCTGGTTTTTACAAAATAAATTTTAATAGATATATGTATATATATAAATGATTGCTCCAGATGAGCAATTTTTCACAAAAAAATTCTATAGGAAAATATTATAAATTTATGAGAGGTTTTTAATTCCCCAAGCCAAATAAATCTAATTGGAAAAAAAAAACAATAATCTTCTACAGGAAGATCTTTTCCATTACAATAAGAGGTTTTCTACAAATTTTAACAAGAAGATTGAAATCAATTCCTACAGAGGTTTCCCAATTTTCTATATAATCATTATGGGAATTCTATTGTTTTAAAACAATTCATCTTTTCAAAAGAATATAAGAATTTAATCTGAGGCTCTAAAGCTTTCACGACAATCTTTCCAATTTTGAAAACATATTAAAACTTTAAAACAAATAAAAATTTCTTCATTGTGCAGACAATCTTTTCTAAGACAATAACTACTTCTAATAACCTTTTCCAATTTGAATTTAAATAAAAACAATAAAGAACCTGTTTCAGATGTTTGAAGAATTGAAGTTTGAAGTAGAGCCTCACCTTCAGATTCCAAAATTATCAAAGCCTCTTCCAAAATAATCCTCTTTTCCAGAACGCTGAAAATAAAACCAGAGCCAATATACTGAGAACTTCTTCCAATTTTCAACAACCTCAAAATACCATTTTCATTCTCGTGAGATAGTCTTTTTCCCCTCTTTCAGTTAAAGCAATGATTCTCTCCTTGAATTATTTCCCAACACCAGTTTTCAATTTTCTAACTCATGTCACAATCCCAAAATATCTTTCCAAATCCAATCACAAGATATTTCCTCTTAGATATTTTATAAGATATTTGTTTATTTAATAATTTAAAATCAAATATTAATTTTTAATTATCTATTCATTTAAATTCACAACTTTATTTAATTAATTTAAATAATTAATTAAATAAAACTTTTATAATCTAACAACTTTAATATCAAATTTAATCTAATTAATTTTAATCAATTTAAAACATTATATACATTAATTAGCATTAATTTCCCACAGTGCATACCTTGCAAAATAATTAAACAACAAGGCAAATAGTGACAACATGACAACAAAGCATGACCAAAACAAGGACTGGCGACACACTGTGACTAGGGTTGTGCTTTGACAAGGAAATCTTGTTGCTACCTCCCAAACAACTATTCTGTTGGCCAATGGACATGCTCAAACTTGTTAATCTAGGTGGAGTCGATGTCTTGTATCTGCAATCCTACAATCAAAGCATATGTCGCACATGTATATAGATCATGAACAATCACACCGTGAAGGGAAAACCGTGGAATTGCAGGGTGCTCGCAAGTGAGTAATGCAATCTCGTCCCCTTCACCAATACAGTGTCACATCAAAACTGATGAAACTAAAACATCAAATAACTACAAATGAACATATATCAATATCAACTCACATAATCAACTATGCTAACCAGAGATCATGTCATAATCAATAATCATCAATATAGTGTACTATCACATCTCAATATAAAAACCATCATCGCTATAATGTCAGCGATCAAATAACAACATCATAGTATCATAGTCTATCAAAATAAAAGCACTGTCTGAAAACATGAGCAAATCAGAGGGGTGCTACAGTCAGACCTCTTGCTTGGAAAAAATCCCAAGTAAATCAGTTTTTTTCCCCAAATTTTCTTTATCTTCACTTTAGATCTATAGTCGTTATGCTAGGAATCTAGTTTAGACTTCTGTTCATTGTTTAGTTGTAGGTACAAATAAAAAAAAATTAATACATAAGATTTAAAGGTTTTCCTTTGAACCAAGCTAATAGGGGGGGTATTAATAAAAGGTCTAGATTTGGGTTTTCACCCACTATTGCAATATTGCAATCGTTGGATACATCTCAACAAGGTGTAATCACAACAATACAAGTGTTTTCCAACCCCATTTTCTCATACTTGGGAAGTTTTCAGGACCTTTGCAAAATGTGGCATTCATTGGATTTGTCTTAGCAAGGCAAACTCAAGTGCATAAGTTGTTGATTAGCCTATATTATAGACCAAGTCAACACAATAGGGCCTTCTCCCTAAGGAGAGGTATGGTCCACTACCACATCATGGAAGACTCCTTCCAAGGAGGATATGGATTCAGAAGTGGAGGAGATACCATAATATGGAAATTGTGTCAATGATATGAGTTGATTTGTGTATGAACTTCAACAGAAAATGGACAATGTAGATTTGGCAAAAATGCAACCACTAGTAACCATGCTTCAACAAAACATAGATATCACATGAACAATGTGAGTTGTTGACATAAACAAATTTGAACCACCTTCCTCAACAAATGACCCAATTCTAGGGCTTCATTGCCTAAATGCACTTGGCTTCAAAGTCAATGGTTTCTTGCCTACATAATCAATTCTCTCACCGAGAGCACCAATCAAAGATTTTCATTTGGGTCCACAAAAATTTATTCACAAAATTGATATGAAAACTTGTTGGCCAAGATCCAGTCACATGGATATATAAAAAAATAAGTTCTTTCAAATTATGAGAAGTTCCATCCCCAAGAAAAGTAATTATTGCCCCTCTTTATCTCTTTATTCAACAAGCCACAACAATTCATATGGTATCATTGATTATATGGACAAAAAAAACTTTATTATCACATTGTTAATCATTGCACAAGAACTAATTTTGAATTACAACAATAATTTTATAATTAGCTAGCCAAGCTTTCAATTGATGAAAAATTAAGGAATACATTGACCAGTTCACACCCTTGAGCCTACAAGTGAAATGCACGTTTTAGATGACAACATGTTGGGCTTATTTTCAAGAGGACTGAAGGATCAAATTTAACATAATGTAAGGCTTCTTGCAACCCCTTGTCTAACAACCAGAATGAATAAAACTAGTCCATAGTAAAGGAAAGAAATTTGGCCACTAGACAATAGTCACCAGTTCTAGTTTTAAGGACTGTAGTCCTCCAACATAGTATCTTCCATAACCAAATAGACTGACAGTTCACCAAATAGAAGATAAACATGACAAAAGATTGTGCTTTAGATGCATAAGAAGATTAGAACAGACAAAATCTATTGTATATAGAGAAAGCATCGAATGAGAACAAGGAAGTTATAGAATCTGATGATGAACAAGGGAAAGTATCAACCAAACAACCACCCATCCCTATCACGCTTTATCCAAAAATCCATTCCTAAAAAAAAAAACAAATTACAATGTTGTTTGAATCCAGTAACAACCGTAACTTCATAGATATCAAACTGGTAGCACATCTATCTTGATTTATTTATCTAACCCCAAAAATTTCAATTCATGATATCAAATGGTGGCACAAGCAGTTGCTCAAGTAAGTCTTCTAGTAGCTTTTCATGAAGTTGTAATGAAAAGGTATAGAATTTGAACTTTCCAAGTAGCAAGTGAAATCTCCATGAAGGTTAATTTCTGCCAAATGATAAATTTACTCAAAAAGAGATATTCAACATTCATGATCCAACTTTTTCACTAGAGGTTTAACCACTACCTCCACCAGTGAATCTCCAAGAATCTCCAAGATGTTACTGACAAACACTCTAAGGTTAAATTTTTTGAGATATGCCTAACAACCTTCTTCTAAAAAGGGGTCAGAATCATGTTGTATGTGAGGCCTGCACTTTCTTTTCTTTCCTAATTTTGAATGTCAAACATTGTGCCTATTGCAAATTGTTAGCTTTATAATTAGTTTACTTGATTGTGATATAGACTTTCCTTTCCTCTACGAGGATGCTTACTTGCTTATTTGGTTCATGACTTCTTTTGTCTATCAATCATTATTATTCATAGGTCATGCTTATTGCTCCAATAGTTAAGCATGTTTTAATATGTATGCATCAACGTTCTTTGCATGTTTGATTACAAGTTAGATGAATTTTGAAGTCTTGTAATGGTAGATTAGAGATCCACTGGTCAAATTGTCACCCTTATATTTTATATTGTCCACAGTTAATTTTGCATGTGAAATAGAATTAAAACTTGAAGACATTTACATGCTTTGCACCATTGACAATGATTTACCTTCTAAATGTTAGATGTCTAAATGTGACCGGATTGATATTTTGATAATTCAAATACTTTGTTCTTCTTATTAAAGATCAAATATATATTCAAAATACAAATACACAACCGTCTTGTCAATATGTGACAGGTACTTCACAATAACACGACCTTATTTAATCTTATGTTTTGTGTTATTCACCATTCTAACAATTAATTTAATACTCATACATACATAGCTTATAAAATATTATGTCATCCCCCCACAATCTGGATACTATAGTGTTTTTTTTTCTTATCCAAACCTTTTAATGCAACCAAAGACTACAACAGAGTTCATTTTAACAGGTCTCTTTTTACGGGTCAAAGTTGAACCGCGCCCTTTTTTTCTAGCTGATCGGACGGCCTTTTGTCGGTCTGTTGAAAGCTGTGGTTAGATTCGATCGGTGAGGTGGCTGACATGTCAACAAACGCACTTTTGGGATAAGCTGATTGAAAATTTTGGGCTATACATAGTGGAAGGGTGCTCTTATTCTCTGACAATATACATAAGAGTCTTTCATAGGAGTGTGAAATACCATAGAGCAATTTGCCTTTAAGTCGTGCGGTCGTTTCAGAATTTGGAGGGCGTGGTGGACTTGTGAAGAATTTGCAGTCTAGTGTGAAGTTTTTGTGTGTAGAGCTTTTTGTCAGTTGGAAAGATCCAACTAAGGAAAGATGCCTGCAGGAGGGTTTGCAGTCGCTCCTCGTGGAGTGGAGTTCGAGGCTCGGATAACGCCGTATGTGAGGAGGCCTGATGTTTGGTTACGATGTTGGAATTTCAGGTGGAGTGACGTCTAAGAATGATTTCCTGGAGAAATTTAGGGGACTCCTAGAAGAGAGCAAGGCTGTACTCAGAAAAAATAGAGGAAGCGACAATACTGAACCAGAGTTTAATGAACTAGTAGAGGCCAGCAGAATAGCCAAGTCAGTCAAACACCCATTCAGAAATCTTTTGAAGCGTAGAAACAGGCCTCAATTAATCATAACAATGTGCCTGCAATTCTTTCAACACTTTACTGGTATCAATGCCATTATGTTTTATGCTACTGTGCTCTTTCAGACTTTGGGGTTCAAAAACGATGCCTCACTCTACTCTTCAGTTATTACCGGCGCAGTAAATGTTTTGTCTGGAGTGCAGATGTTTGTTTCCCAGGTGATAATTGTTAATTTAATATTGTAGCTCGGATAGTTGTTTCTCCAATTCCAAGAATTAACATTTAATTCTTGAGACTTCTAGATAGAAGTTAATTAAGTTCAGATATTTAATTATTTAATTAAATAATTGATTCCTCTAGAAACTTCTAGAAACCAGTTAGTTAGGGTTTGTTAGAGTCTAATTAATCTTAGCCATTGATTGAGATTAAATCTTAGTTATTGGTTTTCCAATGAAAATAGTTTAAAAAGGGGTTATTAGGCATTTGGAGAACATACTGATAGACACAAGTTAGAGAAATATTTGCAGTGATAGCAAATAGTCTTGCAGTGATAGCAAGGGCGCAGTGATAGCGTTGGAGGCAGCAGCAGTGAAATTTCAGTAGGAGAAATTGAGAGAAGAATTTCCGGTGAAGAATATTGCCGGAGCTTTGTCAGTGAGAGGCAAGCAGTTTTTTTTGTATTTTCTTGATTTGCTGAAGATTATTATAATTCCTCATCTGCAGTACTGGTTTTCCCTCCGGGGTTTTTCCAGAGACAATTTGTCCAAAAATATTGTATTTATTATTTTGCATGTTTTCTTCTCTATTCCTGTGAGTTTTATTTGTGAAGTTGCTGTTGTATTATTTTTTAGTATTTGCTGTGAATTAATTTTCGGCAGTCAAATAATCTTTATAGATAGGAGATTAATAATTAGTAACTGCAATAGATTTTTCACAATAATTGCAATTTCGTTGGCAACAAGGATGAAGGCGGATGAGGAGCTTCCCCGTGCCACATCAATTGTAATTGTGCTTATGGTATGCACATTCATCTCAGCCTTTGCGTGGTCATGGGCCCTCTTGGATGGTTGATTCCCAGCGAAGCATTTCCACTAGAAACCAGATCTGTTGGACAAAGTCTCACTGTGTGTGTCAACCTTTTGTTCACATTTGTCATTGCACAGGTCTTGTCAATGCTTTTCCCATTTAAAATATGGAATTTTCCTATTTTTCGTTGGTTGGGCTTTAATCATGTCCGTATTCGTGTTGTTTCTCCTTCCTGAGACAAAGAATGTGTTGTTTGAAGAAATGATAGAGAAAGTTTGGAAACAACATTGACTCTGGAAGAACTATGTTAGAGACTCTTGATTTGATTGATGATGAGGATGGTGATGCCTATGCCAATCAAGAAAATGGAAAAGCTAATGGCAAGGCTTATCACAATTCCTAGTTATAATTGATTTTGATGCACAACAAAATTTCAAGTTCAACCTTCATACTAAGCTTCTTGAATCGATCTACTTGTTTTGAATGGCCTTTGCATGTGTGACAAGGTGTAGAGCTTTAAATTAACCAAGGCCAACCCTAAGACAATTTTGTTTCCTTTTCCCTTAAAGAGGTTGAACATGTAAGGAGGGAACTAAGTTTAGTAGAGGATCTTCAATATATATATATATATAAAAGTGGAATGTTAAATTCTATATATTAATATAGTTCCTTCCTTTCTTTCATAATTTTTTAGTTTTCTTTTGTTATTCTATCTAAGAGATAAAATCATGAAGTAAACCATTGTAATAGCCATCACAAATAGAAGGAACATCTCACCAAAAAAATTAAAGTGAAGATGTTATTTGAAAATTTTGAGTTTGAGATGTTAGTGAGTGATATGAAGGAGATGTTCTAATATAAACATACAAAATGAGATTCTAAATCAATGATTGATATCACGTAACTCATTTAGAAAACATATATTACCGCATAGCTCATTTAACACATGAAAAATCCTTAAGGTCTTGTGCATATAAGTGTTTTTATAATAGAATTATTTTATAAATATAGCTCAAACGAGCATCAACAAAAAACTAAGATTAACTTTGAAAACAAATATGAAAGATATCAAATGTACAACTACTATGACTTGTGTAGTAAGGAAAGACTATTGAACACCAATTGATGACTTTAGTTATTTTGTAAGGGTGAACTTGTGTAGCAACTAAAGAGTGTTGCATAGTAGGTGAAGGTATTATAGTCTACTTGTGTTGACTTATTGTGCAATAATCTTTATTTTTGCATCATCTAAAGACTTAAAGATAATCTTAAGTGAAACACATTGATAAAATTGAGTCTGGAGAGAGCCTGCATATTTCTTTTTATTAGGCTAGTTAGCCTCTTTGATAAATCTTGTATTACAATCTTATATTGAGGTATTTTATTATGAATAAAAGTAAACTATTGTCATCTTATTTAAATATGATATTAAATTATATCTATACACATACTCCTCCTTCTATGGCTTATTGTTAAATAAATTATACATAAAGATGTTCTAAAGGATAAAATTGTGTAAATTTCCCTTTGTATTAAGGAAACATGATAGAATTACCATATATAAAAAAATATTTTAAATAGGTTTCAATTATAGTTAATGTCTAAGAACCTCCATAGGTAATCATAACTATGTGTTTCTCTTTATTGAATGAGGTTAGTAATTAGAACTAATTTTTGAGTAGGTTTGACCAAAGTATTCCAAATTCATCCTACTTTTTTACCACATCCTTTTAACTCAAAATAAATTGAATAAAGCATAAGCTCTAATTGAAGATGGACAAGTGAATATTTTGCTACTTTTTTGGTATTTTTTAGGCTTATTTCTCATTGTTGTCAAGGGTTCTAGCATCCCCTCAAAACCTGTTTTACCCTTTAATAAAAATCAATATTATTTACAATGAATTTTGGTCAATTTTTTTGGTTTAATAATGGGTTTGTTGAATTTATTATTTTTGCAACAATCACCATACATGAATTTGGAACTCATATATCAAATATATTGAAATTATGATGCTTATCTTACATCATTAATATCCCAAGATAAACATATTAGAATGTGTTCATGGTCATGTATATTAACACATAAAGAGGTTTATGTGAAGTGGAGTGATCACTATCACAACCACAAGCTTTGAAAAATATATTTTTTTTTCTCATTTTGATGTATTATGTTATTTTCAAACTTATTTTTTTTAAACTTTGTCACAAATCAAAATATTGGAATTCTTTAAAGATCACTCTAGACCATTAGGATCATAAATGTGTTCCCACAATTTAACATTAAATTATAAGGGTCTAAGGGATTCCAAATTGTAAGGATGCATAATTTCTATTAATGCATGTATGAATTATTTTTAAAAGAGTGTTGTGCAGAGTTCTTGCACATCTAAGTATTGACTTACTATGAAACATTAAGTAGTTGTGTGACAATTAAGGACTTCTAACATAAGAGAAGATAATTACACAACAAGAAAAAAACAATTATTAAACAACTATACAATATTGTGTATCAACTTAAGGTCTTTTACATCTAATCATTATTTTATTAAATATAGTAGTAATTAAATATGCAACAACTAAGACTTGTGTAGTAAGGGATACTGATGTGCATCAAATAGAGGCTTCAATTGGCATGCAAGGATAAACTAGTTGTATAACAACTAAAGAGTGTTTCATATCAAGTGAAGGTCTTGTACATTTATACTGAATTATTACACAACAAATAAATACGTGTATAGTAAACAAAAATAGTTACATAATGAGAAAATAGATGTTACACAATAACTATACAAAGTTGCATACCGACAATTAAGGTCTTGTGCATCTAACTCTTGATTTATTATGCAATAGAATTAGATGAAAATAAAATGAAGATTTGTTTAGTAAGGGAAGATAATTGTGTAACAAGTGAAAAATAATTTTGAAACAACTAAAGAGTGTTGCATAATAACTAGAGGTCATATACATCTAGTCATGACTTGCTATATGATATAATATTTACTTGCACAATTCAACTAAGTACTCGTGCATTAAGGAAAGCTAATTGTATAATAACTAAGAATTTTGTAGTAAGGGGAGATGGTTGTGCATCAAATAAAGACTTTAGTTGGTGTACAAGGGTAAATTAGTTGCATAGAAACTAGAAAGTGTTGTGTAGTAAGTTATTTTACATCCAAATTTCAACTTGTTGGTAAATAGTATTTATTTACACAATAAATAAAGGATTGTGTAGTAAGGGAAGATAGTTGTGTAGAAAGTGAAGACCATTTACACAATAAATATATGGTGTTGTACACCAACTTAAGGTCTTTTATATCTAGTTATTATTTTGTTACACAATAGTAATTATTGTTGAAAATTGAGGAGTTTTCTTAGCTTAATACTTTGTAAAACTTTAATATTGTTGATCTAAATATGCTTTTCCTTTGTTACAGATCCTTTGTGGGCGATTATCTGATTAATCCATTATACTGTTTGTAGAATGTAGACAAAAGTTGATAGAAGAAGTAGACAGGATATTAGAAAGATTACACAAGCATATACCGTGGAGAAACCCTTTTGGGAAAAAACTCCACCAAAAATTAATCTATTATTCAATCTCTGAAGTAAATTACAATAGCTCCAATTCTTGCTTGAGAATGCCTCTTTTGCCTTCACCAAAACTTCTTCACAACCTGCAATAAAACTGATAATAACTCTCTTCAACTTTTTTGAGATAAATAGGCTTTGATCAACTTTGTAAACTCCAATTGAGTTACAATTACAATGCTCAAGCCCTATCCCTAAAAGGTACGCCTATCTCTTGCAAGTAGAGTTATGTCGTGAAGAACAATGTCAAATCCTCTCCTTCATCCATTTGGGCGTCCCAAACTGAAGTCATAACTCAACCTTTTTTCTGAAGATAACTTCAAAGCTTATCCTCAAAGTTGGCGCCCAAAAGAGGGCCCACTTAAATCAACCTTCTGAAATATCTCAACATGCAAAGGAGTTAATTCCAAGAAGCCAACTTGGGCACCCAAGGTGGGTCCAAGTCATTTCTTGTTAACTGAAACATTTCTCAACTCCATTCATGCAAGAATGGTCATCTCCTATTAACTGAAGGTAGTCCTTGTTATCTGTCATGCAACTCAAGTCATTAGCTGTGCATTCCAAGTTAATTTTCAAAGTTAGCTAGCATTCAACTAAAACTAACTGAAGATAACTGAACTTTAACTGAACTAAATTGACCTGAACTAAATTGAACCTCGTACACATCACCCCCTATTTTATAAGACCTCAACATGCATAAATCAAAATCCCTATTTTGTAGGAACCTAGGATGCATTCTTGAAGTGTACTCAATTCACCAACTAGTTAACTGAACCAAGGTGGATCCCACCTCCCATATGTGTGCCCATGTGCTCCTATTTTGTAGGAGCTAACTCCAAGGCATCCCCACATGCTTCTAACACTTATAATTAATTACAAATGTCAATTAACATGATTATTTCATCAAATATTATTCTCTTCCTAATCCTAGTGTTGTTGAGCACATTCTAAGGACTTAGGAGATACATGAAATAAATAATGTTTAGGATTGCAATTAAATGGCATCCTATTTCTAAAAATTATGTGCAGAGAAAGTGAAGATGTGTGGTAAGGGAAGATAATTGCATATCAAACAAAGACTAGTTCTACAACACCTTAAGATTGTTTTGTAGCATCTAAAGATCTTGTACATTTAATTCTTGACTTGCTAAGCAACAATATTTACTAGGGAAACAACTAAGACTTGTACAATAAGAGAAGATAGTTGTGCAATAATTACAAACTAGTTGTGCATCGACTATATAATTTTCACACAACTTAGATATTTTACTTTTAAGTCTTGACTTCTTGTGCAACAATAATTAGATGCAAAGTAAGGGAATATAGTTGTGCAACAAACAAAGACTAGTTATGCAACAACTAAAGAATGTTGCATGAAACATAAAGTTTTCAATTGGTGAATAACAATCCTACCAAAATATAATGTTTATAGACAATATTTTCATGCATCTAAATATTGTATAGCAACCAGATAATTTATTCTTGTGTTTCTTTAATGTACTCCTAAGTAATTTTTTTTAAATGGTATTTATAAGTTCTATACTATTTTATATTTGTTGTTTTAAATTTTGTTCATAGCTTGTACACAAGCAACATGTTGCAATATCTAAGTGTCATAGGTGTCAAGTTAGCTAACTAGCTATCATAACCAACTTCTAAATGAGATATCCTTCATAATGAAGAACTCCATGCTTCATATATGTTAAGAGACAAAATGGTGGCAACATTAAAATCTCATACATGGATAGCAAATTGGTGATAGGAATTTCCTATATTATAATGACCTTTTCAAATACATATATGAAGATAGATCTTGGGAATAACAATCCTCTTATGAAAATATAAATTTGATATTTTAGTTTCTGGTTTGATTCCTTGTACCACGAACTTTGTGACCTGTATCTTGAGAATTGCATATATAAGATAACGATCAAGAAACCAATTATTAATAATGGTTATAATTTAACATAGGTTAGTTTAAAAACTATTGAAGTTTGTAATGGGAAATATAATATATGGTAATCGATTGATTCCTCTATAGGAAATAATTGAATGTACTGTAGAAGTTAGTTACACTAGTCTATTTCAACTCACATTTAGTATGTCACACCAAGCATTCATATATATTGATGCATATTTTGGGACTCTAACTCTTCAAGTTGTGACATCCTTTACTTTAATCAAAGTACATGTATATTTCTCTATGATAGTGATTACTATGAATTATCACCACCTAGTCACCCTATCATAGCAATCAAGATTATAATAGTTACAAGAAAGATTTTGGTTGCCGATGTATTTGAATTGATTGTGGTGTTGAATATATTATATTATAACCAAATATATTATTTTGAAATGGATTCAATAAGTGAATTTCTATTTATATATTACTCTATGTTATTTCATAGTAAATTTATGCATTTATATTTAGTTAGGAATTACATGTGTGGTTGATAAATCCATTTTAATAATGGATTTGAAATAGGTAGTGTAATTGTTGCACATTAAAGGTCAAGTGTAAACTAGCAATATTTAGTTGCATAGAAATAAAATTTAATTGCATAACAATAAAGGGTAGTTTTAAAGCAAGAAAAGATGATGTATTCAAAGAAGGGATCTTCTTATTAAGGACTACGTAATCCTTCCAACCTAAATAAACTCTCTTGGAAAATTAATATACATGAATTCAACATATTGAATTTCGATATATTATACTTAATGCACTCTACACTAGTGATCATACAAATCCTTCAATCAAGCACTCTAAACATGTAGGTAATTTATAATATACATCCATATTTTTAATAGACTAATTAATTACACTAACAAAATAGAGTTTCAAACATAAAATATCTAAAGCCTTGCTACATGATCAAAACACATAGAAATAAAACTAAAAAAATGATTTTTTTTAATGAACTATCTATAAACAAAGATAATAAGATGTTATGTGATCATATGTTGCCCAAGTAAATAATACTACACAAAAATTAAGAGTTGTGTAGTGAGGAAAGATAGTTATGTACCAAGTGAAGATTAGTTAGGAAATAAATTAAGGTATTATACAATCCAGTCTTGATTTGTCACACAATAAAAAATTAGATGCACAACAACTAGGACCTGTGTACTAAGGGAATAATATTGCACAACAAGTGAATGACACTTGCACAACAACTATAACATGTTTTGCAATAACTTAAGCTCTTGTACATCTATCTTGATATGTTGTACACAATAATATTTATATTCTTAACAACTAAGTCTACAAAATCTTTAACAAGTTAGTTTATTACATTGGACATTCAATAGCTCTACACTCACCACAATAGTGACATTGTTAATATCCCCTTGTAAATATTGATTAACATGAATATAAAGTTGAAACTTTATGGAGTCAATCAAATACTATAAAAAAATTTAGCATGGTTTTTTTTTCCTCCAACCTTGTCTTTTCCATTGGTCTTCCTCACATATTATTATTTGTACAAAAATGAAAGAGGTTAAGTCCAATATTCTCAATCTTTTCATTAATTCTCAACTCTAATGTATAAACATGGGTAGTATTAAATATGAATAAACACAGGTAGTATTAAATAAATATCTCATCTCCCATGATGAGAATAATGGATCAAATATTGAAAACATGGTGAAATGACATGTTTGGTAGCATTAAACACAAACATGAATCACCAATAACTATTGTAAAAAACCTAAACATGTATACTCCACATATAAAAAAAAAAAAAAAACTTTAAGAGAGACTAAGAACTATTGGAATATCTTGTATTTATCAAGAAAAGATTACAACATATAGCTTAATATAAGCACAAAAAACTACTTTAAATATGGAACTAACATGTGAAAAATTGAAGTTGGTTTGGCACATAATTATTTAACTAGGACACCTATAAGAATCACACTAATAGAACTATAGCTAACTACTAACACTTATTAAACACTTGTTTAATTCAATTTTTATTTTATTCTAACACTTTCTTAATGGAGAATTTAATTCACTATGACACACACCATATATATACGTACTACAAATTTTATCTTTCCTAAAGGCTTAGTAAATACATCAATCATATTTTCATTCATGTTATAATACATAAAGTCAAATCTCTTTTGATTGAATATTTTCTCTTACAAAATGGTGATCTTTTTTAGTGTGTTTTTATCTGGTATGATAAATAAGTTTATTTATCAATTCCTTTGAAATTTAATTACCACACATGATAGGTGTTGGTCCTTCATATTATTCTCCCATGTCTTCAAGAATGTGCCTTAACCAAATGATTTCATAGATAGCATGACAAAATGAACTATACTCAAATTTAGTAGAGGACAAAGAAATAATTTATTTCTTCTTGTTGCATTGATTGATCCTACATAGATGCATATCCACTGGTGGATATTTTGTCATCTATATCATCTACTCAATTAGAATCTATATAAATTTTTAACTCAGTATTCAAATGAATAGTGTATCCAATACCAAATTTAATGGTTTCTTGTAGATATTGAATAAATATCTTTGATTGGATTCAAATAGGTCTCATATGTCTTAGCCATTAATTGACTATGTATGTTGATTGATTGAGTAATATTAAGTCTTATTATGGATGTATTTTGAACTTCCCACCATCTATATAAAGATCCATTTAATTTTTTTTTTATCATGATCAATGCATCCTATTCTAATGGAGTAGAGATTGATTTACACTCATTTATATTAGAAATTTTGACCAATTTATTTTTATACTTTGAATAATCAAAGTATTGCTATCTTCCCTCCACACCTCAATGTATAAGTAGTAATGAATCTTTCCAAGATCCTTCTATAAGAAATAATTTAGAGAAATAATAAAAAATAAAAATTGACCTCTAAATTATATGCAAACCTTTAATTGAGTGAACAACTAGATTTTCTAGTGCTTGGCGCTTAAACAATCATGGAGAATTTATGTAGCATATACCCATGATTGATGGATGCAAGATGATTTAGAGATAAATTAGAGATAATGATTCCTAGATGGATTTGTGAAAGGGGAGATATATTTATAGGTTTTCATATTAAGATATGAATGATTGAGATTAATTCACCTAATTTAAAAACTTCTTTGTTTAAAATTGACATGCATGAACTTTGATTTATTATATTTAGGAATGTGCAAGTATAAACTAAGGAATTTAAAACTTGCATGTCTAATGAGTGGGAGAGATTGAATTTTAGAAATTACATGTTGGGAGGATAATTATGTGTGCATGAACTTTTTAGGAATTAATTAATTAATTAAAATAATAATAAATTATGAATTAATTAATGAAGTTAAATTAGGGGATAGAATTAATTAATTAAGAAAGAATTAGCTAATTAATTAATTATACTCATTAAGCCTATAGAATGTGATGATAATTAATTAATCAATGTGGTAATGTTAGATTAAATTAGCTAGGATGAACTAATGTATAGAGTTAACGATAAAAAGTGGTGAAATTAGGATGGTAAAATATAGATGCCTACACCTTCATTTTAAATTTATTTTATAGAACTTTTTTGATTTCATCAATCAAGCCTATAACACTTCTAGTTGTGAACAAATATTAAACTTTGGAACTATTATTGGTAACAAACCAATATTTACCTTCCTCCTTTGATATTAATTTTTAGAGAATATACACAACGATGAATTGCCCGCATGGGTAGCAAAGTTGGCTTGAGTCTTGGGTTTGCTCCCCAAGGTCTCAGGTTCAACTTCGAGGTCCAGACTCACCCGATGCAAGTGGTTTTTGGGCGTCTAGTCTCATCCTTAGAGGACTAGTCTCTTCTTAGCTCGCCCCTTCTTGAACCCCAACTTGGCATAAAAATAAGTCCAAGGTAAGGTGGGTTGGATGTTGGGCTAGGTCGTGGGGATACCTCTAAGTTATCAAAAAAATACAATGATGGATTTGTTTAATGTAATGAATATTGGATGATTGCTTATTCCTATCACCACATGCTCTAATACCATAATAGAGGCTACAAATTGCTAGACTCAAATTAATTAAAAAAATTGTACAATAAATAAATTCATAGAAGCACAACAAACCACTATAAACTTGAAATTAACATTACAACAAACAAGAGCTAGTTTGAATCCTAACTATTTATTTGGGACATGTCTAAGACTCCTACTAAAAGAACTATATAGCTAACTACTAGCACTTATTCAATACATGTTTAATAAAACTATTCATTTATTCTAATAGCATTTTATTTGTTAGGTATTTAAATATTTTAGATGACTATTGAGGAGGATTAACTCTTTTTTATGAAATGCCCAAACCTAAAATAGAATAACGAACACATAAATGATCAAAAATAAAATTGTTATTGCAACACTCAAACTCTATATTATTTGTCATGTATTCAGATATAGATATATAAGAATAAGTTGTGCAACTAGTCTTCACTTGTTTTACAACCATCTTCCCTTATTATATAGGATTTAAGTCAAGCCACACAACTAAATATTATTGTGTAAAATGTTAAGAATTAGATGTAAAATAAATGCATTAGTCAATCTTCCAAACTTGGTTCTCTAGTTTTTTCACAACGATATTTAGTTTCATAATACCTAACTTAGACTTTCAACCAATGATAAAGATTTTTTGTCATGTCCCTGACATATTATTTTAACAAATACTAATTTTCAAATGGAAATAAAACATGACATAATAGGAACAACAAATATTACTCCAAAATATGAAGATAAATCCAAAATGTATGTATAATATATTGACTACAATTCATACCATGATCCAGAATGATTTATAATTGCTTCCAAAAATATGATAGCAGTAGTACCACTTTCCTACAAAAAATTTGAAGCTCAGATTCAATCCTTGAATGAGAATTCCATCAAGTACCAAAGAGGTTTCATCCTTTGATCCTAGTGAACATTGGATTTTCTTCCAATGAAGACAAATCTTATGGGTTTTCGTCCACAAAAGGAAACAGGACATAAGTGTTCCAAATTTACAAGAAAATAACATAAGAATTTAAATTTCAATGCCTTTACATGAATTGGTTTCCCTACATTTATATGCTAACATTCCTCTTTGAGGAACAAGTTAGCCTTGAGCCCAATTGGCGCTAAAGCCCATAATTTGAATTCCCAACATGCTACAATAGGTCGGCCTTAAGGCTAATGCATATTCCTTTGGAATAAGTGTGATTTCCTATGAACCCATCCACATGCTTTCCCTACTCATTCTAGATTTCTAAAACTTTGTCATTACTTCTACATGATCTCACAACATCTCATTAGTCAACCCTGCAGGGGTGGGTGCCAGTTAACTAGCATAGTTGCCTTCTATTAGCGATATCTTTCTGTTGTCCAATCCCCCCTTCTTGAGTTTTGGATATGATGTGCAAGTGAAATCATAGGTGCTATGTTTCAAACTACACACCTAAACACAATCTTGTGGAGGAATGTAGAGGAATTCCTAAAATTGACTCTGTCTTGGCATAGTGATCCTGAACTGATGATCTTTTGATGGTGATATCTTTTTGGTGGATGATCCTTTCCCACAAGCTCTAGATATGTTGTGGGGACTTTATTACAAGTGCTACATCCTAAACTATAGACTGGGATGAGATTTTGCAGTGGAATGTGTTAGAATTCTTGGATTCTACTCTGTAACTATTTTTTCAGAGAAAGGGACACGAAAAATCCTCCCTTCCCAAAATTTCTCGTCCTCAAGCAATGCAAATTTTGATGCTCTAAGATTTCAGGTCCTTCCCATGTAGCATCTTCTGTCACAACCCTCTTTAAATCTAAGCTTATGTCACTCTATTACTTATCCTTTTATGTATACTCCAAAGATTATGCATTGAGTACCTTATGTATGAGATTAAAATATTTATTGAGTATAATGTTAGTATACACAATATGATTTGGATTATATATGTGTATGCCTATACTCATGAAAAACAATTATTAGTGAAAATATGAATCCCAAGTGTATGAATAACATGAAATTATCGTTATACTTGGATATGAATGAATCTATCGATGTATAGAGTCGCATAATAATAATTATTATTTTCTTGGAATATAATATATAAACATATATATAAAATTCTTATGAATATATTAAATTAAATTGGCCTGTTCTATTTTGAGTACTATGAAATTGATATATAAATTTATTAAACTAACTCAATAATAGAATATGTCAAATTACGGTAGTTAATCATATATATTATGTGTTGGTCTATGCATTTTGTTTCCTGATATTCATAATGGATTAGTCAAGGAAAAATATTGCAGTATCAAGAATAAATGATCCACATTTAAATATGACTATCATATCCACTGTTAATTCATAATTGTACTTTTAGTGTTGAATGTTAGTGGAAGAGCAATATTAATTAGAGGGTATGAGTGGCCTATATGATGAATGACATGCAAAATATTTATATAGATACATATATACATAGCCCAGAGAGGACCCAATAGTTGAGCATGTTTCAATAGTTGTGATAGTAGTTATTTATATAATGCCCAATAGTTGTGACTTGACTACTCATAATTAAACAAAATGTATTCTTTTGATCTAAAAATCAACCAATCATGTGATGCCACATCAACGCTCAACTACCCATGCTCTGAATGCACAAGTATCAAGGTCTCACTTTTTTTTGGGCCTTTTTGGACACCTTGACTAAAAACATGCTGATGTGGCATC